>JADWQK010001649.1:0-70614 GCA_017933935.1 Sesamia nonagrioides | reverse complement strand
ATTATCTTTATTTAAATAATTCTGCTGTACGTGTGTATGTCATTGAACTCCTCCTAAACGGCTTGACCGATTTTAATGAATTTTTCTGTATGCGTTTGAGTGGCGACCTGGATCGTTTAGATTCACAAATCAACCCGGCAGATGGCGCTAATCGCTTGAAGAAGCATGTGATCTCGGAAACGGCCCTAACGATTTCGCTGAAAATTAATATGTGGTGGTTTTCGGGGACGAAAAATCGATCTAGCTCAGTCTTATGTCTGGGGAAGCACATATTTTCGAGTTTTCTCTTTCGCAATATTTCACGCATAATATGGGCGCTAATTTCGCGCGGTTTGACATAGCGGCTGTAGCGTAGTCGATATTGGTATGGTCTACTCGCGATGGCTGGTGTTCCTCGGTTCAAACCCGGTCAATCACAAGTTTTTTTTTTTGTTTTTAGACAAGTTTATAGTTTTTTTTAATTTTTTTAGTTACTTAAAAATATAATTGTACATAAGAACTAAAAGGCGAAAAAATAAAAAAGATATTTTTTTTTTATTTAACTAAATTTGTACTTATGAACTAAAAGAGAAAAAAATAAATAGAAATAAATAATTATTTAAGATTTTTTATTTTACTTAAAGAGACAGAAACAAGAGCTCTAAGAGTAGAGAGAGGTATGATATCTTTGTTACAAATGTAGATGACAATGCTTTCCATGGGTTTCTTCTTTCCATCCTAAATCTGCTGTACGTGTGTACGTCACTGAATTCCTCCTAGGCTGGTCCGATTTGAATGAAATCTATGTATATAAATGATAATCGTGTTAGTTACTATATTTATAACTCAAGAACCGCTTAACCAGTATGGCTCAAAATTGGTAGATAAGAACTGGGAGAAGGACATATCACATAGGATACTTTTTATCCCGTTCCCGCGGTTCCTTTCGTTCCCGTGTGACGTGACATAAGACATGGTTTAACAAAACGCAACTGACATGGAATAATAAAACAACTCAGTCAAAATATAAGTTAGCGGTTCATTTGTTAAAAATGGTACAAACACACTCCTACACTACTCAGCATATTAAAAAAAAGTCTTACCGGTTGAATGTTGATGCATTTATTTAAAGCAAGGAATATAAATGCTCTCTGCCGGTTTAATTTTTTAATAAAAGCCCCAAAGCAAACTTCAACTTCAAAATTTCTAATATTGTATTGCTGTGCCATTTACCACTTCACTACATACTATAAAACAAAGTTACTTTCTCTTTCCCTATGTTCCTTTGTATGACTAAATCTTTAAAACTGCGAAATAGATTTTGATGAGGTTTCTTTTAATAGATAGAGTAATTAAAAAGAAACATTTATATGTATAATAACATCCATTAAATTGTGGAGAAACACTATCCCTCGCCCACATGTGGGAGTGATGAGAGGAGGCATAACTCTGTTGCCGCGAAAAATCGCAGTGCAGCGGACAGAGCTCCGGCGGGGTCTCATGGCGACATGGAAAGTGTGATTGTCGCAATCCAGCACTGAGCACGCCGCAATAGCGGCGGTAAGTCCTCTCTTTGAGGAGTAGCTAGAGAGGCGCCACGGCGTCCTCACCTTCCGACTGACGTAGGTCCTCACCGGACACGGCTGTTTCGGGCGGTTCCTGTTCCGTATAAGGCGGGAGGAAACGCCAGGGTGACCACTGTGTGCATCGCCCTGAGGACACGGTGGAGCATAAGGTGGAGGTCTGCCCGGCTTGGATAGAGCACAGCCGTGTTCTCGTGGCGGCGATCGGCGGCGATCTCTCGCGTCCGACCCTGGTCCGGGCCATAGTCCGGAGCAAGAGTGCATGGCAAGCTTTCACCTCCTTCTGTGAAGCAGTGATGCTGGCAAAGGAGGAGGCGGAGCGGGTGAGGGAGCGGAAATCCCACTACACTCACGGCTCAAACCGCCGCAGGAAGCGCCCTGGTCGGGAGGCAACATCGGACTCCCAATCGCCGTAGGCGCGGGCTTGCGGGCGGCGAGGGATAGGCAGCTCGCCTCCTTGTAAGAACCAGGCCCGGGTTGACGGCCCATTGTGTTTCACACGTGCCTCAAAGAGATGTCAGCACACCTTAACGGTGTCCACGAGGACTGGTCCACAGGGTTACGGGTTGATTAAAAAAGAAACCATGGCACTGACCGTTGCACAGGCAAGTGAAGGAACACGGGTGGATTTTACTCAATAAAAGTCTGACACGCCCTTCCGCTCCGCCCAGAGCGGAAGAGGTCACTTGATGATTTCCCATCCACAACAAAAAAAAAACTGAAGAAGAGCAAGATATTGCACTTGAAGGCGCAGCCTTAGTATGGCTCGACTTCGTGCTTCTCACTCACCAGAGCAAAGGGAGGCAGCCCATGAAATGGCTCGGTTGGCAATGCGAAATCGTCGAGCAAACCTCAGAGATCAAGCGCTAGATAATTTACGAAACACAAGAAGAAATTCATCAAATACTGATTTGAATCGGGCAGCGTTTCAATACTCATATAATATAGCGCAATGGCGTTCGCATTAGGCCAATGGATGTTGTTTGCGAGTATTGTAGCACATTAAAGATTTCCGGAGAATCGCCAGGATTGTGCTCCCAAATAAAGAATCATTGTATAATAATATTCATTTATTTAAAATTATCCTAATTTAAAAAGTAGTCATGTGATATTGCCTTTAAGGCGGAACGAAGTTCGCCGGGTCAGCTAGTAGGTACATATATAAATTATAAACTGATGCTTGACCGCAATCCCGCCTGATGGTAAGCAGTGACGCAATCGTTGATAGTAAAGCACACTAGTTTATTAAGAGCCTATTCACTCTAGCCTTGAAGACACTCAAATTGTAGTCGCACCGCCGCTGGCAAAATAAAAGCTGAATGAAAAATATAAGCAGAACAAAAGTATCCAGTCTTATTCGTAACCATTAAAATGCATTTATTTTGGAAAAGATAACCAACGTGTCGGTACTTTATTTAGAGTAATGTTAGTTCACGGTTAAATTCGGATTAGTAACAACAATTGATTTAGTAAGTTTTTGCTACACCTATAGCTAACCAATTTTCCGCCCAAGGCTTCGACCGCGTGGAGTTCGGTTATATCGATCGCTTTTTAGATATCCATCGGAAATATAAATTTTTTCCGCGATAAAAAGTACCCTATTATTTAATCCGGACTTCTAACTTTACGTCTGTAAAATTTCAAAGCAATCGGTGCGATAGTTACGGCGTGAAAGCCGAACAAATAAACTCACTTTCCGATTTATAAAATTAAGTAAGTATACAGAGGTTTCCACATACTATAGTTTCTGTACGTATGCTATGAAACGCTCTATCTAATTAATACTCTTATATTCTCATACTCTCGTTACTTTAGTTCTAGCTCTTCGAGCAACACAGGGAAGGACTATCAAGGTAATTAAAGTCAGACACGGATTTAAGTGCAGACAATGTCTTAAAAGAGGACTTGCTGCAATGGTTTGTGGGACTGAAAAGATCTCGGCTGACTCCAATACAGAGTGGTGCCGACAATACGACAATAAATGAAAACACAGACCATGCTGGTTCATAGGAATAATCCTTAACCATAGAAAAAACCTAGCATCAAAAATAAAAAAATGAAAATTTCAAACAAACTAAATCGCATAAAATTGCAAACGGAATAGAATATCCTTTAAAATATTGGTTCAATGACCTCAGATCAGCGGACGACAGGGTGTTCCTGTATCGACTTGCTTTTTCGCGCCATTATTATTAAAGTTTAGTACCGCTGGATGCGACGGTCATCAACCTCTAAGCGTTTCCTTATCAACATGTACATCATGTAGAAAATGTGAAAAAGAACAATAATTTCCTGTGACTAAACTAATGGATATATTTGTATAATTTTTTTATGGGTAGACTGAGAATGTGTTGAGGTACACGATGTTTAATTTATTGTCGTATTGTCAGCACCACTCTGTATAAGCAAGACGGAAACGTGAGTAAATAACTTTAAAATCAGTGCAAAAAAACAAGCACTGTACGTTGTTACTTTTAAATTACACATCGCAGAGCTCTTGCAAAAGAAAGTTGGAATCAGGTTAACGTAACAAGACCGGAGAACAATTAAAGTTTGACGTCTTCGAAGTAAAAAGCCAAAGCTGCGGACTAAGTGCTTCGTTTGATTTGTTTGAGTTACACGACATTTTTGAGAGGAAAAAAGTGAATTGCAACTTTTCGATTAAGTGAGAGTAAATGTTTTTTTTTTTTTTTGATGTAAAGATTTTATTTGTAATTACTTTGGGTTGTTAACATTTTTTTTGGAGTTTCATTAGCATGAAATAATGCTAGCTACCGCTGTCCAGTGGTGGACGAAGATCCGTCGAACAGTGTATAAATTGATTACTCGTCTTGATCTAGGATTCCTTTTATTTTACCACAGATAGGTACATGGTAAACAATTTGAATTTTATAACAAGGTAACCGACGCAGCCCGAAGGATTTCCAAACTTCAGTAACAGTGAGCAGGTCACATGGTCTCCAGAATAGATGGCCGTTGGGGCTGAAATGTTCTGGAGTGTTGTCCCACAAGGTATACCGATGACTTTGTGAAGCAGAAATTTACAAATCGAAAAACACAGAATCGGTCGCAAGGCGGTTCATGGTGCTTATGTATAGCGGGGGCGTTTTTCGGCAGAAGTTATGATGATGATCATAAAATACAAAGAAGTAAATGATAAATATATCAAACATAATAATATAAAGAGGTGCTGGATGCACTATATGTCACTATACAATACGTAAAGAAAACCCTGTTCGATCCGTGAAGGTATTTGTAGGTATCGATAACTGATATGAATAATACTGTCGAAAAAGGCACTGTCATTTTTTTAAAAAATACCAAATTTTACAACAAAGGTCATACAACGTCCTTCGTATCCAATTTAATAACGCATTCAGAAAGCTGATGGGGTTGTCCCAATACTGCAGTACATCGGGGATCTTTACTGAATGCTCGTATGAGTTGTTTTTATACTGTAATGCGGAATCAGTACGTATCCTTGGTCGATGGGTTGCGGAACAGCGTCAATAGCATCCTAGGCATGATAACTGGCAGGATGGACTGTAAATTCGTGAACCACTGTTGCATGGTTTTGGTTGGGCTGTCAGCTTACAGCAATAATGTCACAATCTGTTTCTTTGTATTGTTTGTAAATGTATTTCTATTGTAGATACATTTTTACTAACGTTATGAATCTTGTTGCTCGAAATAAATAATAATAGTTTCAACTTTTGCTCCATCTACAAAATAAATGCTGTCATTCCTTTTCCCATAAAAGTACAAAACTCTAGTAACAAGAACGATTATAATTACGGCAACACCTATTTATAACCAAAATTGATGCCAAAACTTTGTCGCTCAACAAATCCGCGTCAATTTTAAAAGTTACCAATTAATATAACAACTTCCAGGGTTCCGTGTGTCGTTCCAAAGTAACATTTGTCAACCTTAATAGCAACCCCGTAATTCCGAAACTTGAGCGTTCCTCGCTTTCGTCTCTATAAATTAATGTGATTTATAGACGTAAACTGTTAAGGGCTGAAAACTTTTGTCGTTTCGAATAAAAAAACAGATTTCTCTCGGGTACTAATGAAAGAGGCTCCTTTGTCTTCCACAGTTCGTACTGCGGTTTATTTTACTCGTAATACTGAATTGCTTATGATAAAAGAAACGCTTCGGCATGAATTTTATTTTCTTGTTTTTATATCCATCTGAATTTTTACGAGAAAACCTTGGTTTATATTTATTAATGGATCATATTTTGACGGAGTAAACAAAGAAGGTTTGCGTTATTCCTATCGAGTTATTTTTTTTGGGCCAATATTATGAAATTGTTCGATTTGTTTGGATTTTAAATTAAGAAGTGTTTTCAAGCTTTGCCAGCCCCTACAATTACAATCATGCATGATTTCTATTGCACAATGTGACCAATTTACCAAGTGGAACGGTTTAACTAGTTTATGAAGTTTCATAAATCTAGTTTGGAGTAAAGATTTGAATTTCATCACTGACCCTTTTTTTTTTTTGTTTGGGATGGGAAATCATCGAATCATGGGCAATCATCAATCAAAGGGCGTGTCAGACTTTTACTGAATAAAACCCACCCGTGTTTCTTCACTTTCGTGTGCGTCAGGGCCACGTTTTCTTATTACTTGCATTATTTTCACGCAATCACATTGACATCCATTGACCGCCAAAGAATCATCATGTTTTCGGGAAAGCAAGACCTTCGCAATAAGTATTAATCCTACACGGTGCAATTAAAATATGTTGTAATAAAATTAAACTAAATCTTCAATATTAACCTGATACGCTGTTGGTATCGTGTAATGTAATATTATTGATAAAGACGGTCAGCTTTATAAATGTTTGTGTTATTAACTTAAACAATATTGAATGTTAAACGTATTTAATTTTTACCCTTAATTTTGGTTTCAAAATTAAACTACTGACCCGATTTCTATAAAATTCCTTAATTTTAATTGATTGTTGCATATGTATTACGAGTAGGTAGTGGTTGTCCCATGTTAAACTTCAATTCTACAAATTTTTGAGAAATTCCCTCGACTATTTATATGTCTATCTACCAAAATACCTAGCAACTGTAAAAGTTTGAGAAGTTCCCTGAACAGGCCGTTGTCTTTATCATCTGAGCCATAATGATAGTCACAACTCATTTAGATGTAAAGTTCTTATCAATACAAATTAATCAAGCACAAACACGAGGTAGCTGCTGTAAATCGTTGAGGAGTTCCCTCGACTGTCTCCCGGCTCCATCATCAGATCTACTTGGAACTTACATTAAATTGTAGTGCTTTCAAATACTTAATGATAATGCTTAGAAATCCACAAGTCACCCCTACGATATTTGAAAGTATCGCTTGATTTCTCTAGTCTTCCATCATCAGATGCTGATTTCCTTATCATGGGACTACCTTCAAGATATCTTGTTTCCAAAATAAAGAAGAATCATCAAAATTGGTTCATAAACGACGAAGTTATCCGCGAACAAACATAAAAAAGCATATATGTATACGGTCGAAATGAGTAACCGGCTCCTTTTTTACGTCGGTCAAAATAAGTCTTAACTCAAATTAAACAGATACTTAAATAAGCTATATACACATACCCACTATTACTAAAATATATTTCATCATCTCGTCAACCTTTTAATCGTCCCACTGTTGGGCATAGGTCTCCTCTCATACTGAGAAGGATTGAGCATAATCACCACGCTTGCTCAATGCGGGTTGGCAATAAATTTGGCAAAATATATTTATAATTATATAAAAAACTAAAACTTATCATTAATGTTACCCAAAAAATTGTATTCTCTACTACACTATACTCGGCACTGAGTTTAGTGTCTGACGTGTCTCATCTAAAGCATTTCTAAATATAATTATTTTCGCATCCAATAATTCGGATTATTCAAAAGCCATACATCTTCGTCAGAATAATGAATCGACTTTCCGACGTAAACCGAAGAGCCTTCAGTAACTGATGAATGTATTAATCTCCGTTTAAGAGAAATTTCAAATAATATGGATCTAAAGCTTTGTAATAAGGCTTATACCATCTAAATGCTATTAAGGTCTAGTCAAACATTACGATATATTTATTATACGTCGTAATATTATTATACAAGTATGCCACGTGCATTGGGTATAGCAAACAACTGGTGAATATCTAAGTTATATCTGATATATAAAGGTATATTGTAGGTGAGTTACCTAGCTACAGCCTCCGTGGCGTAGCGGTAGCGAACGCGGCCGCTGCGCAAGGAGACGCGAGCTCGATCCCCGCGCTGTGCAAATATTAATTGTATGCATGAATATGAATATTTGCACTGGTCTGGTCGTGCCTCGGAAAGCACGTTAAGCCGTTGGTCCCGGTTGCCATACGAACATCTAATGGCAGTCGTTACGGGTTGTTGGAGCCCTCAAAAGTCTAACAATTGGACTAAACTACAATGCTTCGATATCGCCTTCGGGTTGTGGAGGTCAGACGGCAGTCGCTTCACGGAAAATATCGAAGTTTAGCCAAAATCAGTAGTTAGACTGGTAAAGCGGACAACAGACTCCGAAGCAAAAAAAAAGCTTCGGATGCGAATGGGATTGGCGCTGAGATGATGATGATGATTGTAGGTGAGCTACCGTGAGGAAAGCGGGCTGACTTGATGACTCGATGCACAGAAAATCCCAAATCATGTGACATTTGCCATACCGGATTGGTCACGCGGTGAGCGATTAGGAAAATTAATATTGTTTGATAATGGTATATTGATACATCTTCGATAGCTGAACTGCGTTTCTTAGGCGCGATTTTGGGAAATTAGATGTGGTACAGTCATAGGAAAAATGGAAAAGGACTTACTGGAATTTCCAGCGCTGTACTCTCCGGGTTGTGAAAATGAACAAGTGAACATTTGTGGAGGCCCCACAGTTGTTCACTTGTTCATTTTGTTGTTGGATTCAAGAGATAATTATTGATTCATAGAATTTTTATGGTTGCCGGCCGGCGCACGATGATGAGACTTTTTTGATGAAGTGTTGTAGAGAGAAATTGTTTTTTTTTTTTGTAAGTTTGTCTGGCTTAGTTTTGTAGGCCTTTAAGCTAGAAAGATATGGAATTAGGAATTAAATGGGAAGGAACTGGGAAATTTGATTGTGCTTGATGTAAGAATGGTTGCATGCTTAAACAACCTAGATGTTATTGTGTGATTATTGTATGACCATTGCTTACTAAACGGTAAAGAAAAATATCGTGATGAAATCCGCATGGTCTAAAATCAAAAATTCGAAGACAAGAATCACGAGGCATTCACGTCAGACAGACCTCCAAGACTGAGACAACTATTGGCTGATTATCAATGATCAGAATAAGTAGAGTGATTTTTGGTACTTGTATCATAAATGTTCACAGAAAGAATAACGTGGATAAGCCATTTTCCCGGAATGTAATTCCGGATCCAAGTAAATATTGTTAATGTTGGGAGTGACATTATTACTACTCAATTAATTTAAAGGAAGGTAACAAAACTAAACTAATTTATTATTTACTTGTTGAAAAATAAAAATTCCAATCAAATTCCGATCGGAGCATTAATACATTTTAATATTTTATTTTTAGCCTCCAATGAAGGGGTGTGGTTAAATCAAACGGTTTTACGACTTAATATAATTTTTACATTTTTTTTTAACAATCAACCATATCCGTAATTCCGGAGGAATCTCCATATTAATATAAATGGTGTATCTGACATCGACGCACAAACGAGTACCATGGATCCAGTACATGATTCTGAACCCCCCAGTGATGGAATTTTTCGTCGGCTTTTTCATGATTTAAAAGAATATATATGTAGTTTTTTCACTTTAAACAGTTCATAATTACTATACTTTTACAATCCAATAAGATTTTAAAATAAAAATTAATTAATTCGCCAATTAAACAAAAAAGCACAATGAAAACAAAACTCGAAAAATTATCTTATCAGCTGATTTAATAGAGTTCACACCAGGGATCAACGACATACCTACAAACCCGCACGGCGGCACGCTTGCAATGTTCAAATGCCAAGCCGACACTTTTTTTCAAACACTGTGAATTCTGTAACTGTTAATTAACGACACAAATGACTATCATAATTTTATTAGTGGCATGCGGTCTAGCCTTTTCGCGAAGTTTGCGTTACGATGTCAGATACACCCTGTACACGTTTCCGATCAATGACCCCAATTCACTCTACCTTTTCCGACCTATGCTGATTATGTAAGTACATATTTAGATTGTATATCCAGAACCCTAATTGCATAACACGCTATTATTACCAGTTGGAATCATTTTGAAGCTTATTGCTAATTCCACCATTGCTCCGTATATTAGAAAAATGTGTTTGCTCAACAACATAAATGACGCAATGAATATTACTAAACTGTCAAAATAAAATGCATTACTACTGATAATGTATTTGGCAATTACATGGTTGGTAAATAAGTCACGTGCATTAGGAGTAGAAAAAGAAGTTAAGAATACCCTCTTTATTTCTCAGTTAAGGGATAAAGAAAACAATGTGTTTGAGCCAGATTGTTGTTGCAGTAAAATATTCTGGCAGCATGACAAGCTGGCAAGGCTCACAACATAGTTCTACTTTATTTACTTTTTTGAAACTTGGTTTGATTCAAAGACACGAGGATATCTCTTTTAGTCGGTACCTATGATGTTGCAGAAAGTTAAATCAGTGCGTCGTATTATTTCTGTAACTTCTTTTGAGATCCTCAATTCATAGTCCTTCTTTCTTAATTATGCGCTATCACGTATTCGTACTGCTGGAATACTGTCCTCAGTGAGAGAGAACGGTCCATAATTCACCATGCGGGTCCAATACGGTTCGATAGATGTCATATGTCTTCAATTTATTGATTCTAGAATAGGACACCAGCATTTCCTAGAACCACGTATATTCAACCGTTTTTATTCCTTTCCAAACTCACTTCTTCCGATTTTTTAACACAACCATGTTTTCTCTGAACTCGTATTTACTACTATCAAACTGACAACAGTAAAACGGCTAAGACGTGGTCCTGCTAAGAAGCTTGGAAGCCAAGCCCGTAGCACTTTCAGCGAAACGTGAACCAATTCTTAGTAGAAAAAAAGGTTTTTTTTTGAGATTAAACGGATGGGAGCAATGGAAGTGAAGCTACTAGTAAAATAGGCAACTTAGTTCCTTTGCTTATTAACACTATTTAAGATGTCTTCTCATAAACTCATCAGCAACATAATATGTATTAAAATAATACGATCCGCAAAATATCTTACTTACTTCAGTAATCATGTAATCCTAGCCACTTAGACGAAATCCCAGGAGGCACAATATGTAGACGACAGCCTACATTATGTACCTACAGCCTTGACCTAATGACATGAGAAGGGTTGCCTGGGACCGATATGATGTAAAGAGTATTCCAGACCTCATTAACAGCTACTCAGCTTTGTACTGGGAAATTCATGGCCAACGTTCTAGACATGTCACTACGCAAGCCACGCCTTCTTTTTGGAAATCATCAAATTACATCTCCCGCTCTGGACGGAGTGGAAGGGCGTGTCAGACTTTTACTGACTAAAATCCACTCATGTTCCTTCACTTGCATAATATGCATCAGAGCCACGGCAACTCTTTAGAATAACCCGCGGCCCTGGCAGACGCAAGCAATATCCTGAAAAATTATCATTATAACATACGTCGAAAACGATTTGATTACACCATTATCATTAACAGCTCATGATTCAAAGGCTTGAGTAGAAATAGTAGATTTTTCGACACATGTGTACTGTGCTTGCCTACTTACAAATTTAGCAGAGTCTACATTTGGGACTATTGTAATTAGTACTAGACCAACGAATGCAGTCGGGCTTGTGGGCGGCGAGCAGTGGGCAGATCGCCGCGCAGTAAGAATCTGACCCAGTTTGACGGCGCGTTGTGCTTCAGGGAGCAGCTCAAAGAGATATCAGCACATCGTGATCCCCGTCACGATATCGCCATGAAGACCGATGCCTCCTGGGCCGGAGTTGCGGGTTGGTTAAAAAAGAAACCATGACCCTGGCGCACAGGCAAGTGATAAAACACTGGTGGGTTTTAGTCAGTGAAAATCTGACACACCCTTCCGCCCCGCTCAAAGCGGGAGTGGTCATTTATTGATGATTTTCCATCTAGAGCACAAAAAGTAACGCAGTCGGTTTCTCAAACTTTACAACAGGAGATAGGTTCTCGATACTTTGGAAACTTATTTTACTACTAGCTGTGTAGCTGTGGAATTCGGTTATACCGCGCTTTTGAGATTTCCCTCGGATTTCCCTCGGAAACATCACTTTTTTTTTCAAAAAGCTACCCTTTTTGAAAAAAAAAAGTAGTAGTAACTGTAAGGTTCTTTTTTCCAAGAAATAATTATTTGTAAACCGAACAGTCTTTTAAATACATGAAACTAGCTTTTCGTCCGCGGCTTCGCCCGTGTGGAGTTCGGTTATATCGCGCTTTTTAGATATTCCTCGGGAATAAGATTTTTTTCCGGGATTAAAGGTAGCCTATGTCCTTCCTCAGGGTCTAAAGATTGTTAGTGCCAAATTTCATCAAAATCGGCTGAGAAGTTTAAGCGGGAAAGCGTAACAGACCGACAGACAGAGTTACTTTCGCATTTATAATATTAGTATGGATACCTACTCAGATTCAGACGAAGTACCCAGCAAATTGTTCAAAAAGAATATTCAAGTTTTATTAATTACTTATTCAAAACGTGAAAATAATAACTTAATTCTCAACATGGAAAGAATCTTAATACTAAGTTGTACTGTTTCGTATCTTATCTTTTTTATAATACTCATGAGGCAGTTTAAAGTTATCTTTTTCGTGATCTTTTATCGCCTAACAGCATTCAATGAACGCTTCTCTTATGGAAATAAAATTGATATCGATTAAGACGTAGACGGGCGCCAAGTTTATATTTTAGTAGAAAGAAAGATCGTATTATTATTAATTTGATGGCATTATTGAAAATAAATTTCCAAGAACAGAACTTAAATGAACATAGAAAAAACAGAGCACGGTATTTCTATTAGTACAGCTAAATATTATTGCGCTAAGTTTAGGTACTCTCTCAGTAAAATTACTAAAAGTAAAAATATCACCTATCAACTTACCAGGCACACCAAATGCGTAACGCATTTTTTATCATGATCCAAAGGATTTTGTTGGAAAGATCGTAAATAATGCCGTGACTTAAAAAAATTCAAAATGAAAGGCATTTACTTCGCTGTTCGCACTCTACAATGAAATAAAAAAACTTGCTGTAACATTTCACTCGTCTGTCTCAACCAATCACAACATAAGCAGCATTCAAATTTGACGTAGACAGTCCCTCACTGACTTTTAAGTCCCCAGAGAATTTGAAAACCAAATCGCATCGGTTTTTTCCCGCTCGTCTATAGAACCCAGGACTCCAATGTGTCCTAACGCACTTCTCACACTTACCTACGAAGTAGTGTTCCGTGTACCGGATCTATCTGATAAATGGAATGATCAGGAAACAAGTGTGAACGAGGCAGAATCGCTCCCAGCTAACTTATAGTGTAGCTCGTAAATTCGTTTGAATATTTGTTTTTTTACTCTTTTAGTCTGAATCGGTTCTCTGTTTCGAATTGTAGAAAAGATTTTTACGATAGAATCGTTGTTTCTGCTTCAATGCTGGAATTCCAACACTTATCGAGATATAAGAGAATTGCCGTTGAGAAAACCTTTGTTTAAAGATAAAACCTTACAAATAAATGTAGCAATTCTAGCATCTTTTCGACTTTAAATTACTATGTAGCGTAAATCTGCCAAACACAGTTTTCTAAAAGAGTACCACAGCAGTGTCTTGCTAATGGAAAGGAAATTATTGACATTTGTACTTAGAATATAAAAAGGAGATACAATTCGAGAGTCTGTATTCATCATTATCAACCTTTTTATCGTCCCACTGCTGGGCACAGGTCTCCTCTCATACAGAGAAGGATTGAGAGCGTAATCACCACGCTTGCTCAATGCGGGTTGGCGATTACAGACTTAAAGTCCAGGTTTCCTCAAGATGCCTCAAGATCCTTTACCTTCATTCATTGGTGTCCAATATATACTTAGAAAGTACATATAACTTTAGAAATGTTGCATTGGTTCTTGCCTGACCTGGAATCGAACCCGCGCACTCATACTTGAGAGGCTGGCACCACGACTTTTCACGACTTTTCGGTCTGTATTTCCTGTACTAAAACTTTCAAATTTCACTTCCTTAATCGCCGAAACTTTCGTCGTTACTTTCTAAGTATATCTTGGACACCAATGATTGATTACAAGGTAAAGGAAAACAAGGTAAAAAAAAGGTGAAGGAAAATCTTGAGGAAACCTGGACTTTAAGTCTGAAATCGCTAACTTACATTGAGCAAGCGTGGTTATAACGCTCGATCGTTCTCTGTGAGAGAGGGGACCTGTGCCGAAATCGTCGAAAAGTTATTTTACTATCTATTATTGGTTAATAACGTCAAGCATAGGGTTTACACTCTTGGGCATAATACCATAAGCATTTTCTATAATACATAGCCAACATTTGGGTGATGCAGAGAATAAAAGTGTAAAAAAATTCTTCACTAATAGAAAACCACAGTTCTTTAGCATCATGGGAATTATTTTATACTAGCTGTTGCCCGCGACTCCGTCCGCGTGAACTTCAGTTTATAAGTGCCTGTTAAAATAATGGGAGCAATATGTACGTACGCGTTTGACCCCGTTTTCGCAACATTTTGTGTTACTGCTCTGCTCCTATTAGTCATAGCGGGATGTTATATGACCTATGTCCTTTCTCAGGCTCTAGACTGTCTGTGTACCAAATTTCATTACAATCGGTTCAATAGTTTTGGCGTGAAAGCCGGACAGACAGACAAACAGACAGAGATATTTTCGCATTTATAATATTAGTATGGATTAACATAAACCAAGAAATTCCACGCGAATAGAATGATTAAAATATTTCAATATGTAATATACCTATTACCTATTGAAATATTTCATTTCATAATCCTGTTATTACCTATAGCTATATTATCATATCATCATCATCCTCATCAACCTTTTTATCGTCCCACTGCTGGGCACAGGTCTCCTCTCATACATAGAAGGATTGAGCGTAATCACTACGCTTGCCCAATGCGGGTTGGCGATTTCAGACTTTAAGGTCCAGGTTTCCTCAAGATTTTCCTTCACCTTTTAATCAGTCAATGGTGTCCAAGATATACTTAGAAAGTACATATAACTTAGAAAAGTTACATTGGTACTTGCCTGGCCTGGAATCGCACCCGCACACTCATACTTGAGAGTTTGGTGTTTTAACCACTAGGCCACCATGACATACCAACAGCTATACGTAACAAAATTATTTTCATATTTAAAAGAGGCACAGTCGTAAGCCGATCACCTGTACCGAGCCTTAAAACACTCACACCAAACATCAAAACTGTCTCCGCCATAAAGAGTGAGGGCGTAAATTTTAATAATGACGCAAAAGAAAACACCAGAACTTGACTATAATGAAAACAAGGCTCCTCCCACGACATTACTCGCGACTGCACACACAGTCTAACTGGTTAAATTCTGAATAAATAAATAGTGAAGCACCTGCACACGGCACTTAAGTGGCCATTAGCTTCTCAAAATGCTATCATTGTTATTATAATTGTATTCTTATGGCTTGTGAGATAAATGTTGGGTTTTTTCATCCGTTCATTTATATGAAAGTTACATTTGGATGGTTAGGATCGCATTTCATAATGAGGTACTTAGGTTAAGAAGTCTTAGAACTAAACGGTACATAAGTACCAATCTAGAATGCCTCTTGGCGAAAGCATTCATGCTCAACAAGGTTTATAAAATTAAATCGATTAAAAATTGCATCGAATGGAGCTACAATATAAGGAAATTGGGTGTGCTTAAGATAACCAATAGACTACGCGAGAGGTTCCCGATAAGAGGCACAGATCAAATAAAATCCGCTGTTGGAAGACTTGTTAATAAACGCGCTATACTGTTATTAATTAATATACAAGCTGAAAAAATATTGCAAAACGAGCAACGACTTGACACCTATGATTGGATTCAGTTCCATACGACTACGATCAGACCACGTCCAGAGCGAAGCGAAGAGGAAGATCAATATGGGATTTAAAAGTATGCTAGGTAATTGCGTAACATACCAATAATGAAAATGGATTTCTGATAGTCATCATCCCCCAAGGATCTCCACAAAGACCTGTCCTGCGCCTCCCGCATCCAGGTCGTCGGTCCACCTTGTCGGGGGACTACCCACGCAGTGTGTTCCGTTTTTTGACAGTGGTCAGATAGAGTTCACGTATACATTTTAATGTACTAATTTCGAGTTATTTTTATCTTAAAAATATTCCGACGTTTTTCCCCAATAGTTAATTTACATGGTCTCTTGATCTGGGTATATTATACATTGTAATTGTATGACCGTATTATGCCAAACAACTTAAAACTACAGGTCAATTCTAAATTTCTTAAGTCCAAAGGTAGACAAGTATCAACCTAGAATGCCTTTTAGCGAAGCCATTTATGCTCATAAATCTTTATAAAATTCAATCGTAATATTAATATTGCATCGAAAGGAGCTACGATTTAAAGCTATTGCTTTATATATACATTTTTATTGATATGTCTTACGAGTTAGTTAATTTGGGATGAAAAACTCTGGCTTACTATGTACTTACTTTTTTATTATCGAGACTTTCCACGAGAAGAAAGAGAGAAGGCTACTCTAGCAAACATCTCGCATAAACATACTAATTTCGAGTTATCTGTATCCTGAAAATATTCTTGAATTTTACTTCGAAGTTTTTCTCAAGTAGTATTTAAGTCGCCTCTCCATCAGGGCCTTTTCTACATAACAGTATGACCGTATTATGCTAAACAACTCGGGGCAATTGCAGAGCGCCTCCGCCTGCATTCATGGGCCATTCTCACTTCAATGGCGAATTACCATGGTAAATTGAACGAGCGAATTATGTGCCTACCCGCCGAGGCAAGGGAGTATGATGAATGTATCAAGTTGATACGGAAGAAATGGAAGAAGTTGGATATTGAGGAAAACACTTGAGTTAATTTTAGTTTTTTTGTTTCTTGGTATATGGCATAAAATAAAATAAATATATACACATCCAAAAGGGTAGGTAAGCAACATTAATGGTTTTTGAAGTTTTAACAGTTTTAATATTGTAATAATTAAAAAATATTAAACAAAAAAGAAACACTAGAAAGTGAAAAATAGGTCAATTCGGAAGTCCATGGGAAAAAATACATAATGCTTGTTATTCTTAATACTAAGAAATACTAAGACATACTCTATAATCTATATAATGTATAATAATTGTAATATTTCTGAAGTTTTAGTTTTTTATTTCAATATAAATTTTGATGTTTGCGTACGATAGCGCTATAAATGAATATGGTATTTTACCACATAAATGAAATACTTTTATACTGATAAATACTCGTAAAGTAATTCTTGCGAATTTATTCCAAAATAATAAAAAATACACATCGTTAATGTTCCAATTTTCATTTCTACCTATACTCCCAGAGTAATCCGTTCTTTTGTTTTGCTTCTTTGTTTATCTTAAAATGATGAAGAAAAATAATAAAAAACCATTTTGCTAAGAACCACATTTTCGCAGACATGTATCATCCGCCAACTAGGCCCGTGTGGTTATGACCCACATACAAAGACGAATTTTATGTCTCAATAATGGCAACGCTTGTAGACTGAATAATGCGATGCTAGTTAATAAATAGTGTGAATTTTAACCGAAAATAATATTAAGTGTCGTTTTTATTATATAATTATCATTTGTCCAGACGACCACTTTACAGGCAGTTAAAATTAGCGCGTATCATCAATCACGTCGACTTTAATCTATCAAACAGAGACATTTTAAATAAGTGTCACCGAAACAATTTTCTGTTGTTCACCTAATGAACTCGTACAAAGAAACCACATTAATTTAACTTCCATAAACTAATTGTATTTATCAGAATGCGTGGCGTTGAGTGAAGTTTTATATCGGCTTAATTAGCGAGCAATTAAACGGCTAAGTGGAAGTTAATTAATGGGAGTAAAATAATTAAGATAAGGTGTATTCATGGTCTTAGAGCAACTTTTATTTCTTAAGCTTTCTGTTGAAGAGACTACTAAATAAAGATACCTCTTTCGTAATAGACTATCTGAATCAAGTTTGAACACTGAATTTACTTGACTGCTTATGTTTTTTTCTAGTATTTTCTAGCAAACATTATGCAGGTACGTTAAAGAAGGGGGAAACCAAGTCACTTCACGGCTCACAAGAAGCAAAGTTGGAAATAGTAAAGCTTTTTAACTTTTAATTAATTTAAATACATCCACAGCTGAATCTCTCTCAATTACCGCCGACCAGCTTTCCGCATTCTGTATCTACATGTTTTTTTTGTCTTGAATGGGAAATCACCTTGAATGTTACCTCCAGACCAGGGCGTCTCCTGCGGCGGCTAGTGGGGTGAGGACACTGGCATTTCCGCTTCCTCACGGCATCCGCCTCCTCCTTTGCCAGCATCACTGCTTCGCAGAAGGAGGCGATGGCTTACCATGCACTCCCGCTCCGGACTATGACTTGGAGCAGGGCCGGATCGCCGCCGATCGCCGACACTAGGACACGGCGGTGCTCTACTCAAATGGGCTGACCTCCACCCACAGTGACCTGACCCACAGTGGTGATACCCTGGCGTTACTTCTCGCCTTATCCGGAACAGAAACCTCCCGAAACAGCCGTGTCCGGGAAGACCTGCGTCAGACGGAAGATGAAGGCGCCATGGCGCCTCTCTAGGCACTTCTCAAAGAGGGGACTTAGCGTTGCTATTGTGGCATGTGTACTCTTCATGTGACCACGAGATCCTGCCGGAGCTCTGTCCGCCGTACCGCGAACTCCCGGCAGCGGAGTTATGCCCCGGCGTTTTGCCTCCTCTCGCCACTACCACATGTGGGCGAGAGCTTTGGCCCAGATCCCATGGCGGCAATCCGGCAAGAGGCTCGCCGCCTCAGCGGAGACCGTGCGGTTTCCGTGGACCAGCCAAACGGCCATGACCCTCTGGGACGCGGTCAGAAATCAGTCTGGTCGCTTCCTTAGCATGTAACCCCTTTACAAACAGTATTGTTAGCCATTTATCTCCTACCGTACCACAGAAAAACATATAGAAACGTTTAATTCAGTCCAGGGTCAGTTCAAAGTACGAAAACTGTAAACTCGACATTTTCATTACACACCCCAGATTTATTTACATAGAGGTCATTTAAGAAAATGAGACTAGCACGCCGAGTTGGTAGAATGCTTGTGAAATTCACTATTTCTATTTGGAACGTGCTTATTCGTTCGCTGATTGCGATGCAAGCTAGTAACATAACAGTTTAGTGAATACATTTAGTCCGTTGATATTCCAGCGATCTTTTAACCGGGAAATGGGTTGATGTTTGTATGCATTCAAAATGGTGGAAGTCTGTCTAATGAATGGGTGTTTACGATTGTGTATTAAATGCGTAGTAAGTATAGAATGGATATTATTGTAAAGGAACTCATAGATACTAATAGGTTCATAATGTGTCTAGTATCTAGATGATTTAATTCTCCCATCTCCGTTTCACCATCGGACGACCCGTCGTTCGTACGGCGAGTTTTCACCCTTATGTTGTTGACACCACTGCGATACGAACAAAGCGTTTCGCCTCCTCTTTTATGCCGCGTACATCGAGGAACTGGAACAATTTGCCAGCGGCCGTGTTTCCGTCGGACTACTACTTAAGTGTCTTAAAGGGTAGAGCTGAATAGTCTCTTAATAAACTAGCGCGCTTTACCATCAACGATTGCATCATTGCTTACCATTAGGCGTGATTGCGGTCGCCGCAGGCGACGATTTTATGTTGAATATTTCAAGCGTACATATGTATTTTAAATTCATTCAACGTGCATCCTCAACAGTAAGTACTGCGAACAAAGCGTTAATGTCACATTATAAGCAACTGAATTGCTTGGCAGTACATTATCACACAGTACGTAAACAACCATGTCTCCACAAAAAAAATATCAGAAGCACCGCAAAGAATTTTACTTTGGACTATTTCACCGGCGTTGTCTTCCCAACTTATTATTCGTTCCAAACAGAGGGTGCCTCAAACACACCACTTAGACACCAAACAAGGGTGTATTAAGTGTGAGTTAAAATTTAAATTGATTCCACCCTCCCTTGGGAGAAAATTCAAATAGTGCATGGTGTGATCTGAAGCGGGAAACACTGTGTTTGTGGGATTCTTTTTCTGTAAATTGGACGCTTCGGGGCGTTTACACACAAAAAGAATAGGGAATTAGAATGTGTGTGTATGTGTGGGTTGCAGGATCTACAAACGGCGATGACACGCTTCATTTGTCGAGGGAGTTGGCAAGCTTGTGGCCAGAAACTATACAATTATAGGGACTGTTATGGTTGTGTGTAGAACCCATACACACACAACCGAAACGATTAGAAGGAAAAGGAAACGAAAGGATTAGAGAATCTTTCCTGTATTAAAACTTCTTGCTATTTAGAAATTGGTCCTTCGTTCAAGAAACAAAAGAAAGATCCTAGGCAAGTTTTATAATCATTCAACGTAACAAACCCCGTCAGAATATTTTTGAATACGGAATACTGAGCGAAATAACTGATTTGGACTTAATGGTATCTCCATTAAGTTGAAATTAGTTTAAAAAAGATTCCTGTACAGAAATACTTTCGATCTAATTAGCAATTCTTCAGTAATTCAAAGGAAAAAATTCAAATTTCTGTTGTGGATCGTTTACCGCTGTACACAAGGCTCGCGGAGCAGATGAGCTGTAATATCATGCAAATTTCCACGAGTTCAAGTAGGGAAGCGAAGACGAGAAAGAGTCGATTTGACTTTATACCATCGTTTCTTGAAAGTGTAATTTGAAATCGAGAAATATGAAGTAGTGGAATGATGATTTGGATTTGTTTTACTAAAGACAGACAATTTTTAGTAAAAAGAAAAACTGTGACAATAAGTTTCATTTAAATTAGATACAGGCCCGGACACTGAATCCTAGGTTCGTGAACATAGCTATTCGTTTAAATGTAAGGTGACTAGATTTCCAAGTCCTGATTTGAAATTAGCATTCGAGTTGGCTCGATTCCGAAACCCGTATTTATACGATTCACTTCACTAAGTTTAAGCATGAAATTCGTTTTATTTTTTCCTTTCATTTTCTTAGGGTTTTGGGTCATGTCGTAAAAATGCTTTTACATTCGTCTCGCTTACAATATTAACAAAGGCTCGACTATTTTCCAAGCAGAATGCTTAATTGACTGAGAATTTTGGTACATTATACTTTTAAAATGAGGACCCTAATGGCATCAAACAGCCTGTAATAGAATATGAGGCTGATTCAGTATTATGCTTAAGCTGTTATGGTTTATAGAGGTCCTATGAAAGACGTTTGTTTTGAGGAAGGATTAACGTGTTCTCCAAAGTTTTAACTTTTGCAGGCACTATTTTTCAACGGAAGCAGAAAATCTTTGGTAACAAACTAACAAATCTTACAAAGTAAAATGTAAAGTTCTGCTAGCTCGTAAAACCAGACTCAAGTTGAAAAGATATAATGAATTCAGAAATATTTTACATACCTCAAACGCACAACTTGGTCCTTATTCCCAAGAACATCGGATATCAAGACCAAAAAAGTAATTCAAACCAGAAAGATACATGACGTAACACACACATAAAACGCTTTTGCCCTTTTGGAAAGACGATGCCCTTTAGCAATCTGCCCAAATCAATCTTAAATATTGAATTTGCGTCGTAATCTGATGGAAACTTTTACGGGAAACGAGTTCTATTACGTTTTAACGCAATTTGTATCGAGTTTTCACCTTCCAGCGTGTAGGTGGGTACTTCAAACTTATAAACAGGGGGATTCAAAATTTAATTGCAGACGTGAGATGAGCGAAGTATAATATATAATGTATTGTACAGTTATAAATGTATTAATTTTCAATATGAAATGTTTTAGCGTAATGTGAATTATGAAATTGTTCGTTTGGAATGCTTTTGGTTTTGTTTTAATGGTAACGTGGAATTTGGAATACTAAAGATTAATGTTTTTTGTGAAATAAAATATTATAATTGTTATTATTGAATATTTTATCTTTCGTTTAGAACTTGGACTCATTGAATGTAATAGATATACATGCATAGTATAATCAGCTTATGTCCCACTGTAGAAACACTGGTTTTCTCTTGGTGAAAATGAAATTAATTTCAATCTGTGAAATAGTTTAATGTCACATGACCTTGATTTTTTTATTTCAAGATATCTTGGTTTCCTCACGATTTTGTCTTCACCGGTTTAACAGAGCAGTGGTGATGAAATCCATCCATACTAATATTATAAATGCGAAAGTAACTGTCTGTCTGTCTGTCTGTTACGCTTTCCCGCTTAAGCCTCTCAACCGATTTTGATGAAATTTGGCACAGACAATCTTTAGACCCTGAGAAAGAACATAGGCCTTTTATTGAAAAATATGATATTCCCGAGGAAAATCTAAAAAGCGCGATATAACCGAATTCCACGCGGGCGAAGTCGCGGGCAGAAAGCTAGTAAATAATATAAAGCTGTGGGTCTAGGCTATTACAACTGGGATATTACCGCTCTCTAAAATTGGTAAGAGTTTTTATTTTTTGACTCATCTATGTTCAACCCATTAATTATTATTATTTAATTATCTGATAGTGATAAATCTGGTAAAGTGAACTGTTACTCCATCAAATGTCTTTAGGTACACCATTGACATTATTGACACACAGTAAATTGACATTTTACGTTCACTTGGGCATACATCGAAGGACTGGAACAGTTTGGCAGCGGTGGTCTTTTCGTCCGACGACAATGTAAGTGTTTTTAAGACTAAAACAAATAGGCCTTTAATAAACTAGTGCGCTTTACCATCAGCGATTGCATCACTGCTTATTATCAGTCGGGGTTAAAAAACAACTTCACCTAAGTTTTTACAATTACAATGAGATTTCACAAAATAGTTTGGCCGTTATAGTAAGAATTAAACAGCACTTTTTTTTGGGGACATAACCCACCACTCTTTTCCCACCCACTGTAACTCCTGAGAGCCAGAATCTACAGTGGAGAAAAACGCCGAGCAATGAAGCTCGGCGAGTCCCGGAGAAACGATTCAACTGTCTTGGGTCCCGCAACGAAATTAATCAGAAAAAAATAACGGAGGAGTAAGAAAAAAGATATGTTTTCCACTTCTCTCCATAACAAGCAGGAGACAGAACAGAACTAGGCCAATCGGCACAAAGGGACATTATTGCAACTGGGAGAAGCCCAGATTGCCAAGCACCACGGAATAAAATTTGATTAAGTTAATGGGTCCTAAGTAGATATGTTTTGTTACAATTGATTCCAATAATAGGTATGGCAAAAGCGCCTGAACGCACGGAAATTAGTTCTAGTTTCTACAAGGTCCGTATAATAAACAACTCCGGATGTAACTTGTACACTATTCAACATAATATTGCGTTCATTCTGCCAAAGAATACACTCCCACAAGATGTGATGTGCGGACTGTTCAAATTCACAGTTCGATGTAGAACACTGACACAAAGGCGAAGGAACAAGATTAAAAGAATACAGTTTACTTTTAAAGTTGCCATGACCTGTGAGAAATTGGGCAACGCAGTGGTCAACCTCCAGCCATGTCTTAGCCAGCCGATCGCCAACGGATGAAAAGAATAGATGGAGGTGCCGACCCTTAATGGAATTATCCCACCTACTTTGCCATTCGGATAAGAGGTCCTCCCAGATGTCAGTCTGAGGTTTAAATAATCTAGAAATTCTATTAAGGTCGCGTTGTGTAACAAAGTTAGTGTCCATAGCCTCCTCCCTCGCGGAGCAGTACATTGAAGCACGTCGCTGTACTTCAAGATCGACCGGAAGTACACCTGCCAGTACGGGTAAGGCTTCAGTACTGACTGTTCTATACGCCTTGCATAAAAAAATATCAATGCCAAATGTTGGCTTTGTAGCAGTTTACGTCGCGCCGCCCCTATGCTGGCTCTATCGGCCTAAACAGGTGCACCGTAGCACATACATCCTAAGTAGGTAGCTCCATATATAGTTTTTAAAGTTAGGAATGATAGACCCCAAGTTGCTTTGGATATTCTAGTTAGGGCATAAAAGTTCCTTTTAGCTTTTTTTTTTTAATTAAATAGCACTGTCTAGTTGTTACCATATCATAAAGTAATGTGATGAAAATTAGCACATAAAAAAACAAAAGTACCTTGAGTATTCAAAGTCTTGTCCCGGAAAAATACAACAATACATCCCAATTTGATATTAAAGCACATTTTATACGTCATTTATCGTATCTCATACATCATTTAAAAGCGACTTAACAATGAAAATCCTCGCGTCGATACATTGACAGAGCGCAGTATATTCGCATGCATTATTCCCAGCTTACAGCTGTAATCCCAATTTTCAACGGTTGGCAACACTTTTTCGGGCTTCGACGGCCTGCAATGGATTAAAGGCAGTGTTGCCAACTTTAGTCCTTTTAGACGGAATTCTGTTTTTAAGTGTACACCTTATTAATTAGTTAAACCCTTCGTTTCGTGATGAAAGTTTTGGAGGAGTCTGATGTGCTTTTGTTATTTTGCGAAAGTACATTTTAAAAGGATAAGTGGGGCGTGCTGAGGGGATACGAGGTTCATTTTAAAACGTTTAACTAAAATGTTTGTGTTAGTTTATAACATGTCCTTTATTAGAGTTTCATTTTTTCGGGCGAGTAAACTGACCATTTTGGGAAATTTTTTACTACAAAAAAGTAACCTATTTTTTTGAACCCGACAAAGTCTATAACTTGACTCTGAGCGTGCGGCGACTGCTTAACATTTACACTTATTAAAAATAATATTTAATTTTTCTCTCTTTCTTTCTTAACACTGATATGATTTGGAAATGGACTTTCCCGATCGCTACACCAACCGGCAGGGTAATTGCGTAACAGATTCTCAGTAGGTAGCAATGGGTTTCATTTTGACAGTTCAACATTCATTGCGTGTTTACATTGTAGAGCAAACATATTTTTCGAACATTATAAGCAATGGATTACCAATAGATTCACGGATCACCAATGGATTCATGGATGCACCATGGATCACCAATAGATTGTTTCAAAATGATTTTTAATTCAGAGTAATTAGTTCTGTCCGCAGCAAGCGGATTCTTGTAGCTTTCACAAGGTCGTCGGTCCACCTTGGGCGACTTAGGGAGAAGTCTTCCAAGGCCATGCCTTCCTAAACGCTGTCACCACTCCAGCACCATTCAGCCCCATTGGCCATCTGTTCTTCTACCACTCAAGTTTACCAAGCCTTCCGTCTGTCTGGATCACCATGATTCTATTACCTATAGGTATATGTACGTACAATTCTGAAAATTTATTTTTTAATACAGTTGCTCAAAAAGTGGTGTATTACAGGGACGTATAGCGTTTGGAAAGTGGGCTATTACACATTCGTGCTTTTTCTTTATCTTTTCCGAACTAGTGCGTTCTCTTTCCCAACTGTCAAAATATTGTCTATTAAAAATAAAAAAAAACCAACCATGAAGTTTTTACTTTAAAAAAATCATAGAAGTTTTTATGATTAATGCAAATAATTCTAAAAAGAAGCTACTAATTTGTTTCAATATCAGATTTAATGATTTAATTCAATGAGTTAGGTTAGGTTTTATTTAATTTCATCTCATTTCATATCAATAAAAAAAATCTACTGAAGACTTGGCTGTATGGGCATAGTTCCCTTTGCCTAATTGAATGGGTGAAGAAAAAAAAATCTCTGCTTATATTCTTTTACGGTTTGCGCCATTTTTCAAAAATTTTCTTTGCGAGTTTAGTTGTTTGTTGCACAAAATGAGTAATTTCGACGATTTTTTATTTGAATTAACACCACCGGAACTCAGTATAATTGCACAAAATGCTTCGGAGAACATTTTACCGGAAAAGTTAAAAAGTCGCTACATATCTATATACAACGAATTTATTGCGTGGAGAGAAGAGAAAAAGGCAAATAGTTTTTCAGAAAATGTTATGTTGACATATTTCTCCGAACTGTCAGCAAAATTAAAACCTTCTACATTATGGTCGAGGTTTTCGATGATAAAAAGTATGCTGAAAATAAGAAACAACGTGGATATAAGTCAATACCCAAAATTAAATGCTTTCTTAAAACGACAATCAGACGAACTAAAGAAAGAACTAAAAAGTCGAAAATATTAACATCGAATGAAGTGGAAAGGTTTTTAAACGAAGCTCACGATGATCGTTATTTAGCCACAAAGGTAATTAATTAATAAGTACTTATATTTTTCTTTAGTATTCAGTTTACGAAATCGCAAAATACAGTCATTAAATTATTTTAAAAAATATTAATCAAATCCCTTTTTTTTGTAGGTTGCGCTGATTTTTGGCATTGTTGGTGCTTGCCGCAGAGAGGAGTTATCCAATATTACTTTAAAAGATATTGAATCCCATGAAAAAATGCTACTAATCAAGATTCCGAATACAAAAAATAAGATACCGAGAAGCTTTGTTGTTGAAGATTTTCTTAGAATAGTGCAAAAATATATGAATCAGCGGTCCCAAAAAGGAAAATCCGACCGTTTTTTCCAAAATTATCAAAAAGGAAAGTGTACATCTCAAGCAATCGGGATAAACAAATTTGGTAATATGCCAAAAGAAATAGCTACGTTTCTTGGTCTGCCGGATGCAGAGTATTATACTGGGCACAGCTTCAGGAGGACCTCTGCTACATTACTGGCAGATTCAGGAGTCAATTTGACGTCCTTAAAGCGACTAGGAGGTTGGAAGTCAGACAAAGTTGCAGAAGGCTATATTGCTGATTCATTACACAACAAACTAGAAACTGGGAAAAAAATCACACAATCCATTAATTTAAAGTCCAGTCCGTCACCTTCACATGACAATAGTGAAGAGAAAGTTCATCCATTTACCTTCGTTGATAATGATAAGTCATTAGATCCAATTCCATCAACTAGCAAACGCCATTGTATAACACCTTTGACAAATATACATGAACAATCATACGAAATTAATAATAGTTTGTCTCAAACAGTAAATTTGCAACCTAAAACTTCCCCAGTTAGTATAAAAAACTGTACCAATTTCAATGTATATGTCAATTATAACTTTTCTAAGAAAAAAAATATTAGTTAGTTGAGTTTATTGTGTTTTTATTATTTTAATAAATTGCTTAATTTTTTCGCTACTGTATTAAAAATAGTCGTTCAGTACACGTGCGGAACCGTCATTGCAACTTGTTCCGACTGTCAACCCTCACCTTCGGCTGCGCCTCGGCTCGGGTCGACATTTGTCGGAACTCGTTGTAATGACAGGCTTTCCGCACTTGTAATGAAATATACTATTCCGTTAACCACATAACATAACTTGCCTATAAAGTTTTTACTAGAACAGAAAGCCCAAAAATGTGTTTTACCAAATAAAGACACAGTACTTCAATGATGACCACCTCCCATCAGATTACGCAAAAGATTTAACTCTTCACAAAATTACATTCCACTTCTAAACTCAGTCCATTCTCAATTCTCATTTTGCTTATTTGGTTATCATAAATCTTTTGTTATCTTTACGAACGTTTTCCATTAATATTTTTATTTGGTGTTTCACATTAACGTGCGCGTTTGCGTTAATGTTTTGCTTCGATAACTTTTTCGGTTTATGATTGTGAGTTCGTTTTTTATATAATTTTTGAATTTAAATGTATTGGCGTAGAAAGAGAAAATATTACCAAGAAGAAAAATAAATTGCCGCAATCGATAACGGAAAATGTCAATAGTAATCTATACTAATATATAAAGCTGAAGAGTTTGTTTGTTTGTTTGTGCGCGCTAATCTCGGGACCTACTGGTCCGATTTGAAAAATTCTTTTTGCGTTGGATAGCCCATTAATCCAGGAAGGTTTTAGGCTATATAACATCATGCTGCGACCAATAGGAGCGGAGCATAACTAACTCTACGCGAACGAAGTCGCTGGCGGCAGCTAGTCTTGTATACAACATTATTTTTTGTTTATGCGAAACCCAAAACACGTGTTCAGTATTTTTAAATAAAGAATCTATGTACAAAATTTCAAAAAGCTATCATTAAGAACCATAAAGTCTTGCGCTTGTTGTTCTACTTGGTTGTCCCAACAAGAATATGGTCAACGCTCCGCACGCGCGGGCGAGCGGGGCATTGACCTGTGGCGTCAGTTGTTGCGCGGGCGTGCTCACACGACAAGTACTATGATCTACCGTAAGTTGCGTGGTGCGCTCAGTAACCACACTGCAACAATTTCTAAATGTATTTGGGAAAAAATATAACATGGTGCAAAAATGATTAGAATCGATTCAGTTGCTTATTCTAAACAAACTATATTCAGGTTTAGTATAAAGAAAAATAACATTGTACATATATAGTTCGTTTTTACATGCTTTATATTAGCTTCACTTGTATGTTTGCTTGCGTGCTTGTTGGCTTGTTTGTCCGTCTCTAACTCTTTGGACTACGAGTGAGCGGCTCATTACTGTAAAATGTCCCACCGTTTTCAATACGTTCGTTCGTTCGTCTTTTTTTTTTTTAAAGAATATCGAACTAAAGTTAAAAATAAATATAGTTTAAATAACTAAAAAAACAAAAAACAAAACTAAAGAATATCAAACTAAAAAGTTAAAAATAATTTAAAAGCGTGAGGCGCTTAATATACAAAAATTAAGGCACAAAGCGCCTCACGCTTTTAAAATTATTTTTAACTTTAGTTTGAAAAGCTTTTTTAGTTTTTTAAACTATATTTATTACTTTTAACCCGGCGCCAATGACGCGAAAATAATTACGTTGACGATGACACCGGGTCATGATGACCCGATTTTTAATATTGTTTTTAAATAGCTTTTTGTTTAGTTGCCTTTTTTTATGATTTTTTTATCAAAAATGATTTTAGTTAGGTACTGAAATAAATATAACTTACTTAAAAAAATACTTACTTAAAATAATACTTACTTATAAATCAAATAAATCAACTTTTATTAACATTCTCAGCAACACATGCAAAATCAACACTATAAAAACTGAACGTTAATATTTTTTCTAAGTTTTATTTATTTATTATTGAAAATTATGGAAACTCATAGTCTAATTGACTAAAAAAGACATGAGAAAAGCTTATTGTTTAAAAAAATATGGTGATCAGTCTTCTTCTTCCTCCATCATAGTCATCGAACTGTTCTTTGATCTAGTGCTTTTTTCCCACATTGTTGCATGCTTTCTTTTGAAGTACTGATGTCGAAGTTGTTGTTGTACGTATGCCAGGTCTTGATCAGATGAGTTCGAGTCAATATTGCCTGCATCTCGTTCAGTTTCGTTGTTATTACTACGCTGATATAAGAGGTCATCATCGCCAATGTCCGCAGCAGCCTGAAAATCCTGTAAATCTTCATTGTTAGAATTAAGTCTTCTATCAACGCTATTTTACTCTCCTGATCATTTATTACTGACATTTTTATAAAAAACCTAAAAAATAATGAAGAAAATTACCATTGAACACTAAAGTAACAAATTTTCCTCTGAAGAGTAAGTTACAAAATCACGACGCCAGCGATGACGCTGGGTCATTCTTACCCGTTTCAACTTGATGCAAATTATATGTCACTCCACGAACGGCGTCGCACTGATCATATCGTCGTATTATGTCGAGGGGTGCTGTATCTCCAGTTACATGAACATTCAAAAAATTCGACCGAAACAAAAAAAAAATATGTCCCTTTTAAACTGCCTCGGGTCAATATGACCCAGGGTCATTGGCGCCGGGTTAAAGTGTAATAGCGTTGGAAGATTTAAAAGCGCCTGTACTTCTTTTATTTGAAAAAAAAGAAAGCTTTGAGTTTGAGGTAAACAAAATTGTCATTCCAAATACTTTTCCTCAGATATTTTCTTTTACATACAGAGTTGTCTAAAGCGGGTTTCTTGGCATCGTTGTGCCGCCAGACATCGTAATGGGGATAGGCTTGCGACCGCCGAGTGCGGCTTACTCCACCTCACTTTATATCCAGAATGAAGCACCCGTTTACATACTATTTGTCCTGAGCGGAATATATTGTATTTATGTTGGAAGGCTACCATTCAATAAGTTAGATATTTTCAGTCACTAAATCGAAGCAAAATTCACAAAATCTATTGTTACTTAATCTTTTTGTGCATATACATATGTAGCATATATTAATCTGATACGTACCTAAGTAAAGACTAGGATAGGTATATCTTAACTAGCCCGCGCAAGTTTCGACCCCGCGTGAATATTGAGATAAAAGATTCCTATGAGTTATTTTTGGTTACAAACCGTCTGCCAAATTTTATGCAAATCCGTTTAGTACTTTATCCGTGAAAGCGAAATAAACAACGTAACTTTCATATTTATAATATTAGTAAGAATGAACATCTAGGATATACATATAATGCCAGACGCAATATACATATCGACGCTGGAAAGCGATTTTGTCGTATCTAAAAAAAGGCAATTTTGTTTTATTGTAATCAACGTCGTATAATCGTCATATAAAAAAGAAACATCGTAGAAATACGTTGATCAGACCGTCCGACGCAGTATTTTTTTCTGAATTCAATTATCCAATAAAACATAAATGCCTCATTTCGAGATACGACAAAATCGCTTTCCAGCGTTGATATATCTTATACTATATAACATTTCTTATGATATACAATGGGATATGGACGCATTATATATTATATAACCTAATATGAACATATCTTAAAAAAAACATTAAAAAACTTAACTTAATTGCGTTAACGTTCGTAGTAGGTCCACAAACGGGCAAGCACCATTACTTGTAATGTTTCAATTCTTCTGAGTCTATCTTGGACATTACTGCCTAAAGGAAACACATCGTGAGGAGGCTTGGACTTCATAATTTATATAAGTCTCAAATCGCCAACCATTTTGAGCAAGTGTGGTAATCTATTCTAGTTCCGTATATGTACGAGAAGAGTTTTGGTTTATTATTTTTATGAAACGTATAACTGATCTATAGCGAATACTAAAATCAATCTACTGAGGTTTGTAATACCTACCTAGTAACATGGTACCTACTTAAATATTATGTTTTACAAAATATTCTTGACCATACAATAAAAAGGTCATACTTACTACTTACTACCCGTGCGCGATAAGTTGGGACCTGTGTGCACACTATTTGAATAAAATAGGACCCTAAGTATTTAATTATGTATCACCGAAAGTGTTGTCTATAGTTTTGTAATGAATAAAAATACAATGTTTAATTTATACATTTATTTTATCTATTATTTACATTATCTCATCTCTCAACGTCACCGCACTGAGGTCCCAACATATCGCGCATGGGTAGTACCTACAAAAGGTTACCTAAAATACCCATCTACTTACAAAACAATACGTCTATTGAGCACATTCTAGAACTTGGAACAGTCTGGACTAAGTTAATGGATTAAATGTCGTATTGAAATTGAAACGTAATCCATTCGCAACGTTTTAAGATTATTGGAATAGGAGGCTCTTTTTAAAAAGGTTAGTTCTTTAGTAGTTACCTAGTATAGAAGGTTACCTTGTAATATAATGTAGGTATAATGTCGTATTGAAATTGAAACGTAATCCATTCGCAACGTTTTAAGATTATTGGAATAGGAGGCTCTTTTTAAAAAGGTTAGTTCTTTAGTAGTTACCTAGTATAGAAGGTTACCTTGTAATATAATGTAGGTATATTTTTTTAGGTGTGTCCTGGTGTAATGGAGAACTGCATCTAACAACACCGGAATTTGTATTTTGACCTGTAGGAATGAATCAAAACATCTTGAGGAAACCTAGACTTTAAGTCTCAAATCGCCAACCCGCATTGAGCAAAGCGTGGTGATTACGCTCAGTCCTTCTCTATATGAGATGAAACCTGTGCCCAGCAGTGGGACGATAAAACAAAGTTGTTGATTATGAATGATTAGCGGCCCTCCGCGACTTAGTTCGCGAGTAGTTAGTTATTATGCTCGGCTCCTATTGATCGCAGCGTGATGTTATATAGCCTAAAGCCTTCCTGGGTTAATGGGCTATCAAACGCAAAGAGAATTTTTCAAATCGGACTACTGGTTCCTGAGATTAGTTCATTCAAACAAACAAACAAACTCTTCAGCTTTATATATTAGTATAGATATAGAGTATAGATATCGATTCAAAACGAGTATGAGTACAAATAGGTAATAAGTGTAATAAGTGTATAGTAGCCATACCATTAATGATTTAGTAGAAATAAATATCATATTATATTATTTTTAGTTATCTTCATACTCTTAGTAAAAGTAATCCATACTAATATTATAAATGCGAAAGTAACTCTGTCTGTCTGTCTGTCTGTTACGCTTTCCCGCTTAAACCTCTCAACCGATTTTGATTAAATTTGGCACAGACAGTCTTTAGACCCTGAGAAAGAACATAGGCTACTTTTTATCCCGGAAAAATTTGATGTTCCCGAGGGAAATCTAAAAAGCGCGATATAACCGAACTCCACGCGGGCGGAGCCGCGGGCGGAAAGCTAGTCTAGAAATAATTGCGTTATTTAGTTTTGGTAAACTTAACTATCCGGTAGAATGTTGATGTACTAGAGATTAATTCTGCCCAACTGTCGCGGATATACAGGCTTGAGCTTGAGGAATGTTAGTTTTGGTATGATTCACACGCAGTGGTCAGAACACGTAGTGGAGTGGAGTAGCAAAATCTTCAACCAAAAGTACATCCTTGACTTCATTAGAACGTATTGCTAACTCAAACTAGTAATTGGCAATTTTTATACACAGTCACTGTGTCTTCAACCCGCAAACGAACCATCAGTACTTAAATAAATTCCTGGAACCTTTTCGCCATTAAAAAAAAAAAATGTACGTTCCCTGCATTTCGATCGTAGGTGTTACATTTATATAAAAGAGTTTCTTTTTTTATTTCATTTAGAAAATCTCGATGTCCTTCCTACTCATCATCATCAGCAGCCTCGACTCGTCCACTACGCCAACGCCACCAAGCTGGATCCTGAGCAGTTCTCCGCCAGCCACTACCAGCCACCTTTTTGATGTCGTCGCTTCATCTCCTCCTAAGGGCGTCCTACGCTACGTTTGTCAAGACACGGTCTCCACTCAAGGACTCGTTTACCCCAATGGTTGTCGGCCCTGCGGCATATGTGACCAGCCCATTGCCACTTCAGCTTGCTAATCCTCTCAGCTATGTCGGTGACTTTGGTCCTCTGTCGGATCACCTCATTTCTTATGCGGTCCTTCAGAGAGACGCCCAACATAGCCCGCTCCATAGCTCGCTGAGCCGCTTTAAACTTATGGACTAGTCTGACCGTTAGTGTCCACGTCTCGGCTCCGTGAGTCATGACGGGTAGGATGCACTGGTTGAAGATTTTAGTGTTCAAACATTGGGGTATGAGCCACGAAAATACCAGACGAAGTTTACCAAATGCTGCCCATCCCAGCTGGATCCTTCTATTTGCCTCCTTTTCGAAGATGTTTTTGCCTAATTGCAACGTTTGCCCGAGGTATACATATTCTCCGTTCATTGAACATAATTCTGGTCTTTTCTCAGTTCATCCTACTCAGTATACTTTATATTTTCAAATCGACTTCAAAACATGGCGCGACATCTCATAAGAAAAGCACAAAATTACTAATTCTCAGTGATGCAGATAATTATTGCACGAGAACGACTACTACTAAAACTCACTACAATTGCTCTCTGTTCTCACTTCTCACAGAAACAATACAAAGATAAGGCATAGTAACCGCAAAACAAGAAATATAACCAGGCCATAACAAATGACTACCTATAAATATCAGAATCCTGAAAGCTGTTCACAAAAACGGATAATATAAAGCAAGTAACCTCTTGTCCGTTTCACGACTGACCATTAGGGAGCAGCAAAACGGCTAATATACATAACTATAGAATGATAAAAGCCCATATAACAATGGTACGACCACATGAGAATGTTCTCTCTCATACAATTGTACTGCGTTAATTTTTTGTGTAGCACAGAGGCTTTTAGGAGACATTGATTAATAGTCTAAAGAGGCACATGTATCTCACTTTTTATTTCACGACCAGTTTGGGAAGACCTCCCTCTTCCCTCTTTGGCTTCCAGATTTTCTACACAACGGGGAAGGTATGAACTATGATCACAGGTTTTGTAAGGCTGGTCGTTGAGGTGTTTTCAAAAGTGCCTTCAGTTCGGTAGGAGAGCTCTAAAGGAAATCGCTTGTGTCATTGCCACATTATTAGTACTAAAGGCTTTTTGGTAGACAGCGTTTTGTGTGGTTTATACGAGTACTTATATATATTTTTTTTTGGTGTATTGGAGTCCTTTTTCAGCAAGGTTTCGCTTAAATTGCTTGATGACACAGTTCCCGCAGTAGCTGAGCATTCGACTCCTGTTGTCGATGCTCCTGATGTTGATCCCACACGGAACAAATATTTGTATCGCCTACAGCAGCGCCAGTGATCAGGTTGTTTGTGTATTTGAGTTGAAACGCACCCACGATACAAGAATAACTCCTAGGGTCGGGAAATGTTTAAAAAAAATTGGTTACGGTTAAGTATATTCCCCCTTATTTATAAACGTTGTTTAAAGTTAACTAGTGATTAGCGATTCTTTAACCATACATTTTTGACCTTTTAACGTCACTTAACTTTAATCATCGTTTATGAATAAGCACCACAGCGTTTAAGGGGTAAACAATCGCTATTTACTAGTTAACTTTAAGCCACGTTTATGCATAAGGCGGTTTATGTACAGACGCCAGCACATCCAGCTACTACATTCTGTGAGTATATTGTACCAGTACCTACAAACGCCACAAACATAAACAAGGCGTCATACTGACGTCACACGAATTCTACATCTCGCAATCAGAGTTTACCATGCAATTAGTATACAACTTGCCAATTTCAACCTTCGGACAAGTGCCCACCAGACAAATACACTTCAGCTGGTCGGTGGATCCTCGGTTTTCTACAGAGGATGAGTGAACTTTACTCCCTGTTCCTCATGCCTCCACATTGGTGACCCCGAACATGAACGTTAGCACAGCCTTTGTGCAACGACTTCAGCATGACATCATCATCATGCAAGCATCATTGGCGCCTACGGCTTCAAGGGGTATCCTGACCACGAGTATGCAGCGACCGTGCATACCTGGTCCCTTAGCCTCATCAGTGACCTCGGCACAGGCACAGGCTCAGGCTCAGGCACAAGCTCAAGCTCAGACACAGGCTCAGGCACAGGCACAGGCACAAAAATATACAACGCGTCATACTGACGTCACACTAATTCTACATATGGCAATCAGAATTTACCGTGCTATTAGTATACATACAACTTGCCAATTTCAACCATTGGGCAAGTGCCCATCAGACATAACACCCGTCTGGACGGAGAACCTCCCTTTTCTATAAAGGATGAGTAAACTTTACTCCTACTAGCTGTTATGGTGTACCTATAAGTAAGGACACAGATTTTAGATCTTAAGGAGCATAGATCGCTAGTGCGAGTGGGCGATGGTAAATACGGCGTAAAAGTTCAATAAAAAGTGAGATACAAATCCAAAAGTGACACGAAAACTACAGAAATATCGCTAACTGGCGATTTAATTACTTCTATGAAATTTTTAGATAAAACTCGCCGCTCAATTCATTCTGACTCGAATCATTAATTCAACTATCTCAAATCATTTAATAGGCACATTTAAATTGTCAAAAAGTCTGCCAGTCAAATTATAAAGCTATTCGGAGAAGAACGAGCAAGAAACTCCATGAACATTCTTCTAAATTATATTACTAATAGTAAAAATTAAATTTCCTTGTTTCTTTGTACAATGGATACGTAATCCAATCTTTTACTCTCAAAATGTTGTTTTAATGTACTTTACGATTCAACAAAAAGATTCGAAGCTTTTGTCGTAAGGGCACAATCCGCTTATTGTGCTGGTCGCTAAAGACGAATGGCGTAAACAGTACTGAAACGGAAAAATAAAAGAATTAAAATGGTGGAAAACATTTCATTATGAAAAAAGAAAAACAGTTAATGGTGTGATGCGAAAATGTTTAAAAATAAACCTGTAACAGATTTAGGTTACATTACTTGAAGCGTGGAGCAGCGGTGGCCCAGTGATATTAGCCGCAACTTAGAACTCGTAGATACCCCCACTAGACGTTTTACTTTGTGTAAATTATTTGCATGACCACTACTTCGGTGGAGAGGCTTGCGAAGAGGCTGATTGGCGACCCAGATTTAACTCAAAATGGTCTCCAAAGCCTAGCAGGCGTAGAGTAGCCAGCCTTTCGGTGTTCTATACGATTCATTTTGGTGAGTATGCGAGGGAATTGCATGATTTAGTTCCCCCATCTCCGTTGCACCATCAGACGACGTGTCGCACAGCGAGTTTCCACCCTTACATCGTTAACACTACTATGATTTGGACGAAGCGTTTCGCCTCCTCTTTCATACCGCGTACATCGACGGACTGGAACATTTTGCCAGCAGCGGTGTTTCCGTCAGACTACAATTTGAGGACCTTCAAGGCTAGAGTGAATAGGCTCTTAATATACTAGTGCACTTTACCATCATCGATTGCGTCACTGCTTACCATCAGGCGGGATTGCGGTCAAGCGCTAGTTTATAATTTATAAAAAAAAATAAACTCTCAAAACGGTGAAGGTAAACATCGTAAAGACACCATTTCCTACAGCCAAAAACTTTGAAGACATGTGACATGCATCCACAACTGGGCCAGCGTGGTAGATTAGAGCCCACTCTCTCTCACCGAGAGAAAACCTGTGGTCCAACAGTGAGAACATTATAAACTGATTATGATTACGGAGCTTACTGTTTTTCCACACTATATGTTTAATCACACTTTTTAATTATTATTGTGGGTATAGTCTACAATCTCCTTTTTCACGTAAAGGGGTTTGTGTTCATCAGTGGTAACATTACAGGCTGATTACAATTATAACTGGAAACTCTACACTTTGAGATTAAAGAATTTGAATCGACAGGGCATTAAAAATTGAGCAGCGGAAAACAGTTCCTGAAAATTCGGACCAGGAACTTGGGTGGTCGGTTATACGCGTGAAACTAATGACATCTATACCTATAGATGGCAGTAACATAGATTCGCAATACGCGTTTCAACATCAACATTTTTACATTTTTGAAAAAAATGTTTGATGAAATAATTACGTCATCATTATCACCATCAGCCCAGCGATCAGTCCCGGTTGCATTCGCGGCCTTCGCGATGCAGCCTGGGGTCCGCTGAAAATAAATGATTACGTAACAACAATTTCATTAAGAATCATTTTCAAAATTATTCATTATAAAATGAATGGTGTCAATTGAATTCATCCATTGCTTCATATGTCCTAAAAATAGATCTACTGAATAATTAATGTACATACCCAAACTGTATGAGAGGAGACCTATGCCCAGCAGTGGGATGATAAAAAGGTTGGTGAAGATGATACCCAAATAGAAAAACATATCATACAATTAAAAATCATACCAGCTATACTTCCCGTGGCGTAACCTATACCTACACTCCAGTTACTTTCCCCAGCCATTAAAAGCCGCAGATAAGCTGAGTTGCTGTCAACTGGTAACATCGTTAATTTCTCGGGAACTCCAGTTTTTATTGTGCGTAATTTTTCTTTGCCCGGGAAATATATTGCTCGCACCGTCGACATGTGACACAATGTACGCATTTATCTTTGTGAGAGTAATAAAAATTATGGTCCGTTGATTTTCTTCGGGCGATTAATTAAATGCCTAAGTCTTCGTACTTGAACTTAGTTTCGCTTTTGTTAGTTTTTGTTGTTTTCCCTTTAGTGGGCAATAAGAGCGGCTTGTTAGTTTTTATTTGTTTTGTTCTAATAGTTTGTTCGGTACATAAAATGTTTATTGACGGTAGTAGTCGTAGTTTTAGTAATAGATATTTCTTTAGTTAAATGCTGTCGGTGCCGTTTTATTTATTTGACATACAAAAGTAACCTTTAACGCTTCCATCATTGAACTGAAATTTCACTAATAAATTCACAGAAGACGGAATCTTGTTACAAAGTAAAGGGAGACCTTTAATAGAGTCCTCTTTGCGATTAAACTTGATTCAAGCTAAAATACTTCCCAACCGCTATAAACTAAGGAAACAGCTGTTCCATTTTCGAATCCTGGCTACCTGATACCTAACATATGAAGGCTCCGTTAACATGTACACAGCTTAAGGTACAGATGCGCGCGTCTGTAGCCTCCCGAAGTCCCGAGCTGTCCCGAAGGTATCCCTCCCCTCAGTACCGTTTCAATTGCTGGGAAGGGTGCACGCGTTTTGGCGGAAAATCCGCCAACGGAAAATTCGTAACGCCGGTAATTTTTTTTTGCTAGTGTTGTGTTGTGAAACGACTTTGTGATTGGACTTGTTGTGTTTTACATGGATCAATTGGATTGGTGTGAGTATTTTTTACATCTTATTGGATTGTTTTTTTTTTTTATATAATTTTGGATAGGATTTTTTTGGTGAATGAAGTTTTGATGGGAAAACCAATCAGATCGTTTATACATTTTATAGCAGAAAGACTAGGGACTCACAATTATTACTGATTTTTTTAAATGCTTACTTGTCTTTATATCTAAGGAGAATCCAACAAGCTAAATATGAGCTATGAAATTCTATTTAGAAAAATAATAAATACACCATGTCTCAAAATAATTACTCTGTCCCATAAAAGAGACCTCGTTAAACAGTACAAATAAAACAAACTGCATTTTATTGTTTGTTACAAACAATAATTATAAAGTTTCGCGTGGTTACGACAAATAAAGGCGTAAAGCGTAGCGTGATATTGTTTGAGGATAGTAAAATATAATTTATAGACCACTACTATAACTCTTAGGTACTATGATTAGCTAGACAGATGTATTTTTATGTAATTTTCTACAGAATTATAATCACTTCATAATTTTTGCGGACTGTTTGTGAAGAACAAATAATCTTTGGAATTTACTATTTATTTTATTCTTTTTATTACGAGTATGATTATAGGTGGTCAGTCATGGTGGCCTAGTGGCTAAAACACCAGCCTCTCAAGTATGAGTGTGCGGGTTCGATTCCTGGCCAGGCAAGTGCCAATATAACTTTTCTAAGTTATATATGTACTTTCTAAGTATTTATCTTGGACGCCAATGACTGATTACAAGGTGAAGGAAAACATCTTGAGGAAATCTAGACTATAAGTCTAAAATCGCCAACCCGCATTGAGCAAATGTGGTGATTACGCTCAATCCTTCTCTGTATGAGAGGAGACCTGTGCCCAGCAGTGGGACGATAAAAAGGTTGATGATAATGAATAAGGGTAGGATAGGTATTCATGAAGGCAATTGATCGTTTTTGGTGACTATTTTTGATGACAATTTAATCTTTAGATTTTACTATTTATTTTATTATTCTATTACGAGTATTTTATTGATAATAGTCATGTATTTTTATTTATTATTTTTTTAACAGTTCTTCATTATATTTGGAATAGAGTGTAAAAAATACTCACCTTTAAAAATATAAATGTATAACTAACAAAAATATTAGTAATGTAATATTTTTAGGGTTAAGCAGGTCAACGTGCCATATGTATGTATGTACTTAGATATTATGTTAAGACCATATTGTACTAAAGTTATATTATAATTTATATTAGAACACAGAATTTGATCTTATAAAGACAGCACAACAGACCGCTGTAGTCTTATATATTTACTTATTTAATTTGCCTTTACAGACAGAAGTTACAGAAAATTCACTGATCTCTTTTCAAAAGGGTGCAACTGTATGATTAAAACAAACGTATTTGAACGTGTGTGAGTAAAAGAAAAATAAACATTTACTTATTTAAATCATCAAACAGTTTTTTTAGAAGTCGAACAACTAAAATCGTTCGAGCTGTTTAACAGAGCCGGCCTCACACGAATTACCTACATTGAAATGTCTTTTTAAAATTAAGATACAATAAAAAATAAACACAAAAATTTAAAGAAAAAGATACAAAACTGTACCTCACGCAGTACAACCCAACATTGACTCTTTTCGTGAGCACAAAAGCTAAGGTCATCGCCAAACAAAAATATTCCCGAGATCAGACTCACGATTATTCAAATATTATTCTTAGACCCTATCTGTTTCACTTGTACCAACAACGTCTAACACGAATTTTAAAAAGAGTAACATAAATTACAGAGACGCCTTCGAACGCGACAGTACCGGACACAAACCATCAGGAATATAAGCCCCGCACGATGATATTGCGATTGGCGGCCATCTTGGTGACGTAGTCGAACTCGCACCGTCGGTACCGTTCGCAAGTTCAGTCCGCGCTTACCCACTTACGCACATCGAATATTTTGGTTAGCTTTTTGTTTTTGTTATCCTGTTTTATTGTTGTTCTTGAGTTTTGTTGTTTAGTTTTGTTAGCTGTTACTCGTTAAAATGAGTAAGAAATTAATTAATAGTCGTGCTCGTGAAATTATAATTAAAGTGGACAATTATTTTGTTAAAGAGAAAGAGGACTGTAAGTTGTTCTTGAAAGTATAAACCGTGCTTTAAAAAGTGCTTCGGACATTTTAATACCGAAGCAACTGCTTACAGTTATTAAAAATATTTTGCAAAATTCTATCAAAGTCACGGAGTGTGTGGCATGTGCCACAGGCGTTACAAAAAATACTGTGACGAAATTGAGACGAGAGCATGAGTCAGCAACAGCCAGTGGCAGCAAAATGAGAACTCCTACTAAAGGAAAAAGACAAAAGAAATAATATTTCGACGGGTTTTCCTTAACAGCTTTAAGAAATATTATAGATTCAATGTATACGGTGAGGAGAGAAATACCCACAATGCGCGAAATCTTGGCGGCTTCAAAAGTAGACCTTAATTATACTGGTAGTGAAACTACATTAAGAAAAATAATTAAATGTGATTTAGGCTACCAATTTAAACGATGCTACCTAAAAAGACTGGCCCTAATTGAAAGACCCCAAATTCAAGCGTGGAGGGCTAAATATTTACGACATATGAAAGAAAATTACTCGCTTGGTGAAAAATAAAAGACAAAAGACCCGTTATTTATCTCGACGAAACGTGGATACACGCACACTACACGGTAGAAAAATGTTGGCAATCAGCAACCGATGGAGTGAGACGGAACGACAGCCGCGGCCGCCGATGGTTCATGCGGGAAGTTAAAGCGGTTTTGTTGACAATGCCCTTTTAATGTTTAAAGCAGACACCAAAACGGGGGATTACTATGATCAAATGAATGCTGAGAATTTCACCAAGTGGCTTACAGAAAAATTAGTACCCAACATACCACGCAACTCCAAAATTGTGATGGACAACGCCCCTTATCACAGTAGGGATGAGAATAGGCCACCAAGTATGAACAATAAAAAACAGTTGATTGTTGAGTGGCTACAAGCTCACAACATCGGCTTTCCCAACGACAGTACAAAACCTGAACTGTATTTATTAATTAAACGGCACAGACCGCCGAAAAATTATAAAATTGACAATTTATTAGCTGGTAATGGCCATGAAGTCGTTAGATTACCACCTTACAACTGCGACCTCAACCCCATTGAGTACATATGGAACCTGGTAAAGATGCGGGTGTCAGAAAAGAATGTGGAGCAGTTGGAAAGTCGCATTGAAGCTCTGACGTTGGAGGCGTCGGCGTCAATAACTCCAGATGACTGGCGAAAGGAAGTCAATCATGTTAAACGGCTTGAAGAGGAATATTGGAATAAAGATCGAATAACTGACGAGTTATTTGTCATAAATACGGCGACGACAGTGAATCGGAAACGACAGACACAGAAAGCAGTTCTGATTCGGAAGACTATATACATTTTTTACATATTATCCTGGTTTTATTTATAAGCTGATAGATGTAGGTAGTAATTAAAACATGACTACTACACAGTGGACTCTGGTTCAATTCCCGCTCGCAATTAACAGAAATGTAGTTAGAAAAAAATAGTATACATGTAAGAAAGATATACGAATAAGTATATTTTTCTTACGTCTACAAAAATTATTTCCTTGAAAGTTTTAATAATGAAAGTTTATTTGTCAGAATATGGGTGAGTAGGTATACCTACGAAAGAATGTCAAATGCAAAATTAATATTAGTGAGTGTATGTATTATTACACTCTTTATAAAGAGTGTATGTATAATAAAATTATAAACTACAAATAAACCCTTAACCCTAATATTAATTTATACATACACTATAAAGAGTGTAATAAAATTATAAAATACAAATAAACCCTTAACCCTAATATTAATTTTGCATTTAAGATTCTTTTGCTAGCTGTCCTTTTGTGTGACAGATGACGTCACAACGCTGTTATTGTGACAAGGTTCCATCGCAATATCATCGTGCGGGGCTAAGTCATTTAAATCTATTGTCATCTTTGGTGTATCACTAAAGAAAACAACAAGGAAATATAGCTTAAAAACTCTTGTTGTTCAAAAATCAACCTTATATGTCTGAACTTTGGGATGGTTGGTAAAAAATTTGGATGTGTCACGATAGTTGTACTGGCACAAAGAGGTAGCGATAAAACAGATAGCGGGCACAAAAGGCTATAACAAAAGATATTATTGCGTATAAATATAGCAGCGGCCTACGTTTGTGTATACCATAATACATTGTGTAATGTACAATAACGTATTCATTGGTTATTATAGACCTGTTACCAATTAAACCTACGAAGCATGGTATTCAGGATATTTGCTGGTAAAGGAAAATGTATTTTTTATTTAATGTGCCTTGTTTTTTTTTATATATGTTACCGAAGTTGGTCATGACGGTATACGCATTAAAATATCCTTGTCATCATGACCACTTTTAAAATCACGATTAACTTTGTAAAAATGTGGAATATTCATTTCATGAATTTATACCACAATATTACAATGAATGAACAATATTCTGTAAAATATGGGCATATTGTTACAAAACATAACAAATAAATTAAGCATTACCCAAAATTGCATCCCCTAAGGAGTATTAAACACGTATTTGACCAAATGACCGTTTCAATTTAACGTAAACGAAGGGACAATATATAACTTTTTATCATCTTTCACATCAAGCGGGTATCTATTACGAAATTGCGATTTGATAAATCGCCAAACATTATTATGGGCGGCGAAAGAAATGGACTCGCTCAACTTGAAACAGTACTGAATATACTTTTATGTTTCACCAAAAAGGAACTTTACACCATTAAAGATAAAGTTCAGTTTCAGTTAGAGGTGGTTGGACCATGTAAAATAAATATTATGAAAGTAATAGGAAAACATAATGCTACGGATACTGTGATGAAAGCGGTTCTCTTTAATAAATTGACTGACGGTTGAATATTAGAAAATGAATCTTATACATTAGGCGAAGAATGGCCGAAAAATTTTCTATATTCGGCCCTTTTAAATATAGCGTTCAAAAATGCAATGAATTTTACTTAACGGAAGAAGGTCAAACTTTGGAATGATTTACCTTTTACGGAGAAGTTCGAGTAAATAAAGTTTAACGAAACATTGATTTAGTACGTGTAGGTGGTGGCTATTTTTATAAAAATATTTTTTCGAAACCTTTACGTAAGCTGTACGGGTTTTAGCCTTTCTTTTGCGTAAATGTTACGTTGAAAGGGAAACGGTCTGTTGTCTCAAATTAAATTTAGAAAAAACAAGCGTTTCTTTTTCAGGTCTATTTCTTTTGTTTTTTCAGATTGTGAGTGTTGATTTTTGGAAACCACCTTGAGTAATTGCAGACTACCCTCTTAGATAAGATGAGGTGTTCAAATATTGGTGAAAATATTTTGGTAATTTTTGTTTAACACAACTTCATTTTGTCACATTAAAGAAAGTATCGGACATGTATAAAGACACTTATATAGGTGTGCCAACCCACAGAATTTATCTTTACCTTTTTGGCCAGAGATTTATTCTTTACCTTTTTGGCCAGAGATTATCTTCTATACGTACAATCAAGGCCAATAGACCATGTTCTGTTTCGTCTCATTTAATTTCTCATTAATTTTATCAATTAACTGGTACTTGTTGACAGTCCTGTGATATCCTTCCATACCCATAGTGAATTGAAAACATTGTGAAAGTTAAAGAAGGTTTAAAAGACTAACCGTTGAGCATTATTGCCGCTTCTACTCATTAAAAATATGGAACCTAGTACCTAACTTCGTAAGTTTCATGTATGTTGTGAAACAAAAAATATTTTGATTTGAATTGATTGATTTGAAGGCTCAGAGTCACACAAAGAGCGATGGAAAAAGAACTATGCTTGGAGTTTCTCTGCGCGATTGAATCAGAAATGAGGAGATCCGCAGCAGAACCAAAGCCATCAACATAGCTCTTAGAGTCTCTAAAATGAAGTGGCAGTGAGCTGAGCACATTGCTCGTAGAACCGATGGCCGATGGGGCAGTAAGGTTCTGGAGTGACGGCCACGTACCAGAAGATGCAGCGTTGGGAAGCCCCCAACAAGGTGGATGACCTAGTCGCGGGAAGCCGATGGATGCGGGCAGCATAACACCGGTCATCGTGGAAACCCTTGGGGAGGCCTTTGTCCAGCAGTGGACCTCTGTAGGCTAAAGAAGAAAAAGAAGAAGATTGATTTACTACGAGCCCGACACAGAGATAACTCCGTAGCCCTCTAAGCTAAAATTCTATTATCAAATACCAGGCATAAATCTTGAGGAAATATTCTCTTAGATACGCATTTTTAGCAGTAACATTCTATAATAAATAACTCGGAAAAAACATAAAACAAATTACTATCCCGCGCAAAAATTCATCTCGAAATCCTTTCTTAGATAAGTAAAACATCCATTTCCAAGCGTGCCACTAAATCATAAGCACCATTTTCTTTAGTAAAGAAACCGGCATCGCGTGTGGCACCCCCGGTCTGTGCGCTCGCGCTCGGCTTGACGCACGCGATACCAAAATTTTCTACTACCACATTACGTAGCAACTTTTCTCACGGTGGTATGTATCATGACGTGGTTGAATTATAGTGATGATCGTCATTTGTTACAACTTAGAAGGAACTAAGTTTCGTAATTAATTAGTTGGTCATCTTCGCTGTTAGCGAAGTTTTGTTGGAGTTTAGCGAAGTGGGTCTACTGTTTTGTTAGAGTTTTGATGATAGTTTTCAGATTCCCGCTTGATTGAGGTTCAGAAAATGTACAAGGAACTTATACAGTAAAAGAAGTAGGTACACTCATATGGAAAATGTGAAAATCTTGGTGGTGCACATAAGTCGCTAATACGTTTCGGAGCTGTAGCACTTTGGCAATCAGTGTTTTATCATACTTTCATTTGTATTTGTACTCATTAAACTAAGTATAATTAGACGGGTATTAGATGGGTATTTTCACTGCTGAGAGATAGGCTTCCTCTTTGTAAGAGGTAGCTGGCAGTCATTCACCTCGGTTGATAAAGTTACACTGTACCCTGTTCCATGTTAGTTTATAAGTTTCCTGTGTTTTTATATATTAATTGATGTAATTGGTATTTCACCGTTTTCATCATCATCATCATCAACCTTTTTATCATCCCACTGCTGGGCACAGGTTTCCTCTCATACAGAGAAGGATTGAGCGTAATCACCACGCTTGCTCAATGCGGGTTGGCAATTTCAAACTTAAAGTCCAGGTTTCCTCAAGACGTTTTCCTTCACCTTGTAATCAGTTATTGGTGTCCAAGTAAACTTAAAAACTACATATAACTTAGAAAAGTTACATTGGTACTTGCCTAACCTGGAATCGAACCCGCACACTCATACTTGAGATCAGAACAGTCGTGGTGGCCTAGTGGTTTACCGTTTTAATTAACTGTAAATAAATAAATAAAATATATATATTAAGAATACAATAGAGATCTTATTTCATTCAAATTTTTATTTTGTCACTGAACATTTTAAACTGACCACTGAAACTTTTTAAATCAATACTACTAACCTTATCAGTGAACTCTATCTGGGATACAATTATCTAATATTAATTACAGTACTAACCCCCAAAAAATACTAACACTACCAGGTACAATTCTAGTTGGACCGTACACCAAATCGCTTATTACAAAAGTTTTCCTGCGTACATATGTGGACTCGGAGGGGGCATAGATTGGACGATGTGTTAATTTGGCCTGTCATGCGATGAGTAACAACAATGTCCCGATTGTAAGGGTCGTCATGCCTCACAGAGGTACGTCACTCCTCACAAAAGTTACGCACGCAATTACGTTTTGCGTGCAAGAGGAAAAAGTGGTCTTCTAATCACTTTTGGATGTGTTTTTTGGAAAGTCTGATTGATGGCGGGATCTTTTTTTTTGTGTGTGAGGGATGGTTTAATTACTTAACTTATCGTGGATTTTGATCGTATCTGTTTTATAATTTTCAGGAATTTGTGTATATAGATCCTTTATTAGGGTTCTTTACCAAAAAGGTACCTACGAAACCCCGTCTGTGTCAGTGGGCTGAATGATGTATCTGATGAACCGTAATATGTAGATTGATAAAATTTTCACAGAGTGTATATTTATATTGACGCTATGACAACAAATATACAAAAGTAGTCGTAGTGGCCTAGTGGTTAAACACCAGCCTCTTAAGTATGAGTGTGCGGGTTTGATTCCAGGTCAGGCAAGTACTAATGTAACTATTCTAAGTTACATGTACTTTCTAAGTACATCTTGGACACCAATGACTGATTACAAGGTGAAGGAAAACATCTTGAGGAAATCTAGACTTTAAGTGTAAAATCGCCAACCCGCATTGAGTAAGTGTGGTGATTACGCTCAATCCTTCTCTGTATGACAGACCTGTGCCCGGTAGTGGGACGATAAAAAGTTTGATGATGATGATTTGACAGTTTCGGGTAGTTTTACTTGCTGTCGTCCGTACCTGAAGACTTCAAAAGCCACAGACTAATTGAGTGGACTTGTCCAATCAGTGCAGTAGAACTTGAGCAACTCAACGATTCGACAAGCAAAGCAATAAAAAAAGCTCTAGAAGTCGGTGTCTCGAAGTTTCTGTTTAACTCGCCACTGCCGACTTCTAGAGCCATGACAAAATTAAAATATTTTTTTTCCTTTTAAGTGTTTTTTTCAAGTCGGTTTCTATTTTCTTTTTTTTTAATGTTTTTATTTCATACTTTTCAGTGTCTTAGTTGAAATTCGAAAATTACTTTTTCACCTCATAACAACAGTGGCAGCCATAACCCCTGTTAAAATAAGTTCTTATCAATACGAAAATAATCCCTATCTCAAAAACTACTGAACCGATTTTGATAAAACTTGCAATATTTTCTAATTTGAACAATAACTAGTACAACAACAAAGAAATACTTAAATCGGACTTGTAGTTCCGGAAATATACGCGCACAAACGTAAAAGCATACATACACACACTTTTGAAATTTGGCACACTTGTTCAGACGCTGATATAGACTAACATATACGAAAACTTTGCAGTTCTGGAAATATTACATACATACGGATCAAATTAATAACCTCCTTTTTTTATAAAAAATAAGAAATGCTTCATATACCTAATCCCTAAACATACAAAAATATATAAAACTTTACAAATCAAAATACATGACATTTTATAATATAATCCGTACGTGTGTACGATTTATAAGTTTCCATTTAGAACAACAATTCTAAATCATCATCATCATCATCCCAGCGTTAATCCCAGTCGCATCCGAAGCCTTTTCAGCTTTTGGAGTCTGGGGTCCGCTTTACCAGTCCAACTGCTGATATGGCTAAACTTCGACATTTTCCGTGAAGCGACTGCCGTCTGACCTCCACAACCCGAAGGCGACATCGAAGCATTGCAGTTAGACCAATTGTTGGACTTTTGTGGGCTCCAACAACCCGTAACGACTGCCACTAGATGTTCGTATGGCAACCGAGACCAACGGCTTTACGTGCTTTCCGAGGCACCACCAGACCACTGCAAATATTCATATTCGTGCATACAAATACTTGCACTGTGCGGGGATCGAACCCGCGCCACCTTGCGCAGCGGCCGCGACCGCTACCGCTACACCACGGAGGCTGTCAAAGAACAACAATTCTAAATGGAAACTTATAAATCGTACACAGTATTTTATGGTTCATAATAAATCCAAGCAGTTAACCCCCTAACCTACAAATCAATGTTCAGAATCAAACATTTAACCCGTAAAATTCCCAGTCGTAAAATAGCTTAATTGTCAAAAGCTAACAACATAAAACATACAAAATGCATTTACAAAAGGTCAAGGCGACGCCAAACTAAACGTGAAAGCGCCAATTAGATTACCCAGAACGCTCGACGCCCGTAAATTGTTGGGAAGGGGTGTCTATCGAATTGTCTGTCCCTGTCTTTTCCCCAGACATTGAGAGGGATGGAAGCTAGGGTAATTAGGCTAGGGCTGTGGTCAGGTTTACGAGTTTACTCAGTCGCTCGCTCTAGTACTGAAAATATTTACGTAAATCATCCTTAATTGCTTTTAACTACTTTAAGAAGTTGCTCGTATTAAGGTATAGGTTTATCGACTTTTAAGGTAAACACTAAAATTTATTTTAAATATTTTAACATTTAGCGTAATGCATAAATATTTTACTCCTACTTTTTCTGAAAAAAACACTGGGCCATAATGCAGAACACAGACCCACTAGGTCGGTTTTCACATACAAAGATATTTTTTTTCCACGTCAGTCATTTGTGAAGGAAATAACAAAAAATGGGTTTTTCCAAGAGACGGTTTATTAGTACAAAAGACTAATAAAATCGGTCATAAATCTGACTGTCTAAAAGTCTTCATTTAAATTCATTGTCTCCATAGTAATAGGTACCATTATGCATAAATCACGTTAAATTCTTCCAAAACTTTTTTTCTGCCTCAAAAACCTTTGCAAAAAGGAACAATCGATACTTCTTACAATTAATTCGTTCCATGTTGCGGTAAAAATATTTTGTCCACTTTAGTCCACTAGCGTGCCATTGTGAACCCATTTAACACCCATGAAGCATTTTTGGGAATAGTATGCCCAACAATGGGTCAATAATTATGTTACCAACGTAATAATGTAACATTGTAAGCGGCCATTGTTTACACAGAAGCGGTTACAGCCAGCCATCGTGATTTAAAATTTTGTATACCCGCTAACGTGATTTAAGGATAAGGCTCCGTATTGTGTCGACATAGAGTGTAATGTTGATTGATGGTAGACAGATGTATTTGCATTCAAACGCGTGTACGGACCCTTGTGATTTATATACGTCTTTTGTTTTTGGCTGTTTAGCTAGCATCAGTATCAATGGCAGTGTCTCGGAAGGTCGTTATTCTTGCATTGTACCAACACTATTGTCCTCAAAACGACATCGTTAGGGACTACGGCGGGTGGTCGTGTCTATTGAAATTCTATTGGTGTGATGATAAATCAACTGTTATTAGAAACGATTGGTTTAATTATTTCTGTTACAACAGGTGACATTTTTATGTTAATCGAAACATTTCTTATCACTCTGCTCCTAAGCGGTAACGTACGCTTTAAGATTTTAAAGCGCTCTAGAAATTGAATTATGAATGCAGGCAACGAACCGAAAGAATCGTTTCACATCGATAAAAATTGAAATAGTTCCATTCAATAATCGAACATTTTAAACTTTATCGATTCATGTTCAAAAAAGGTTTCATTCATTTTTTTTTTCGAACAGAATTAAGTGTCACCGTTGATATATCGCACTAAAGACAACAAAGGGAATTCACGTCCGTTTGTCAAAATAAAACGACATCGACCTACGCGTAACATGGGGACATCACACATCAAAAAACCCATACATGGCTGAAATAAATCATCAGTATACCAGTGTGTTTAGGAGGAACTATTTTACTCTATGCCCAAAAGAGTGTTACATAGAAAGAGTATTTTATTTATTGTTAAACATATACATAGTTATGATCGATCCTAAAGCTTATTACAAAACCGAAGTCGTATTGTTGCCCGGAGACGGGTGATCTGTGATGTCCTCTATTGTCCGTGGTTGGTGTTGAACAATAAGTGACCATCGGGAATAGACTCTTTGTCGATGGCAGCTGTGTTTTTATAGAGGATGTCTATTGGACCGAAATGAGGTATGAGCTTTCATATACTCTATTGAATGGTGATGACAAAACTAAAATTGATGTTGGGTACATTTTAAAGTTTTTTAGATATCGAATTTTTCTTTGTGTATAGTTTTATGGTGTGCATAAAAATAGAAGTTCTTGTACGTTATGTATAAAGGTAGCTTAGAATATAAAACATTTCGAATTCGGTCCTGCCCATTTCTATATTAAAAGCTGTGAATTTTCGGTTGCAGACGAAATGAGTGCCGTCTGCCGTCAACTTTCAAAATTTAAGCACTCCCTATAACTACATAATTTGCTCATACGACGAAAAATAATGACCAACCCTCTATCTCAAAAACATGAGCCAAATAGCCTCTCGAGCTTAACGAAGCACGCAATGTAGAGAATTAAAACGGGCAAGTGAATGTAGAGACAGAATTAAAACGGGCAAGTGAAGTGCCCACTAAAAGATTTCATGGACATTCGTAGTTAACACTAGTCCCTTAATGAGTTAGTAGGGAAACTTTGGAAGCCTTCCAGGCAGTCTTGTAAACAGTAGAACTTGACCGCTGCGAGGAAAATTGTGTTTACTACCAACGTTGGCAAAGCACCAGTTATTATTTTAATTATGAAATGTTGCCTTGCTTACATCATCAAGTATTATTACAATTATACGGTACGCTGTATCTACGTAGAAGAGAAATTTCTTTCACTACACTCTCTAAGTTCTCCATATTATTACCTACGTCATATTTTTTAATTATGGCTGACCGCTTTTCCTTCTTATAAAATAGTATTACTAATATAGGGCGCTAAGCTTAGAAAAATCATATTCTATTAGCGATCACAATGACGGAAAAAACAGAAATGTATGACGGACATAAGCTCCAGAACAGTTTAAGTGAATCCTGTAGAAAGCCAGTCTCGGTGGTAGGCCATAACATCGGCTGCCGGCAGAAGTTACCTCCCACCAGACGAAGTCTTGCCGCCAAACGATTCCGTACGGAGGACGGGTCTGAGCAGGTGATTTGTGTTGTGTGCCGGGTAAGATGCGCTAAATGTTGTTGTGTCGGAAGTTTGATCGTGGAGGGTCTGAAGATCAATCTCCCTATGGAGCAGCACCGTTTGGTCGTGTTGCTGGGTTTAACATTGCATCACCTCGCTCAACAGCTGTCTTCCTTCCTATCCACTCAGTTTTTTTTTACTAAGTAGGGTCTTAATAAACTAACGCGCTTTACGATCAACGATTGCATCACTGCTTACCATCAGGCGGGATTGCGGTTAATCACTGGTTTATAATACTAAGAAAAAATAAAAAATCGTGTGGAATCCGCCATATTCTGGAACCAAAAATTTTAAGACATGTGACATCGGCCCACTCCCTCTCACTGAAAGGAGGCTGGAGGCCCAGCAGTGGAACATTATAAGGTAAGTGGAAAAAAATTACAATATAACGCCATTCCGTATTTGAGTAAAACACACTTTTATCTGGACAATGTATCGCAATAAAATAGTAGTCAACATCATTCCCGTGCCCGTATCCCAATTTATGTAGGGTCGGCGTAACATGTCTTTCTCTTCCATATTTCACCATTAGTCGTCACCGGTATAGATCGTATGGTCGGCAAATTAAATCATACCACATTTCACCTGTGTGGTGTGATTAGATTTGCTGTGCTAAGGTGTGTCGAAACTATTTTTAAGAAAGACTAAAAAATACTTTGTTACTTATTGCAGTGAACTGGTGAACTTCCACAGGTTGATCTGTTGACTATAAATTAAAAAAATATTTTATTTTTTTGGGTCTAAAAATCTATGCTAAGCAGGCGTGCTCATCATTTTTTTTTAAATGACTACACGCAATCGGGCGATTTCTCATCCTGATCCAACCTATATAATCCTTCCAGAACAAATTATCCATAGAATGATTCAAACTAAATGAAAATTCTTTATACTTTAAATGCATCATCGCGTTCACAGACGTGAAACGTGATTTCGATTTGTTGTGTGTGTGTGTGTGTATATATGTAAAGATACTACAACTCAAATCATTATGAAACATGTATCCACTAAAACAGAAATTCTAGATTTTCGCTGCGTTTCGCAAGTCATACAGCCCATCTAAATAACTACATTACTGACTCGCAATTTATTAAATGACCAAGTAATGTAGACACATTAAAGTAACAAGGAAACTTCTATGTAAAACTGAGTAAAACGTCTGAGATAATATAATATCATTTTACATTAACGTCATATACCTACCTAGGTAATAGAATTTCTCCCTGCAGTATTATTACACTTATGCATGAGTAAGTTAAAATGTGTTTTACTCAAATATGGGTACGTTGTATTGTGAATTTTTTTGAAGTTGCTTATAATGTTCCGCTGCTGAGGCTCCAGCCTCCTTTTAGTGAGAGGGAGTGGGCCGTAATCCACCACGTGAGCCCAGGGGGGTTGCAAACTGTCACATGTCTTCGAATTTTTGATATCATTTATACGTCGTGGATAACAATATCATTTTAATAAAAGTTGCTAATTTGATTTATTTAGTAGTGGGACAAACACTGTGACGTTATTTTGTAATGGCGGCATGTGATGCATGCAGTGTTCTATAGGATGCATTTTGGGGAATGTGTGAGGGAATTGCATGATTTAATTCCCTCATCTCCGTTCCACCATCGGACGACCCGTCGTACGGCGAGTTTGAACCCTTACGTTGTTAGCACCACTACGATCCGGACGAAGCGTTTCGCCTCCTCCTTTATACCGCGTACATCGAGGGACTGGAACAATTTGCCAGCGACGGTGTTTCCGTCTGACTAAAATTTGAGTATCTTCAAGGCTAGAGTGAATACGCTTTTAATAAACTAGTGCGCTTTACCATCAACAATTGCGTCACTGCTTACCATCAGGCGGGATTGTGGTCAAGCGCTAGTTTATAATGAAGACACTCAAATTGTAGTCCGACGGAAACACCGCCACTGGCAAATTCTTCCAGTCCCTCAATGTATGCGGTATAAAGCAGGAGGTGAAACGCTTCGTCCGGATCGTAGTGGTGGTAACAACGTAAGGGTGGAAACTCGTTGTTCGACGGGTCGTCCGATGGTGGAACGGAGATGGGGAAATTAAATTAGCTAATGTGGACCATCTACCACCTACCAGCACCTAACTCAAATACTCGATTCATGTATGTTGCTTTACTAATCAGGATCGAATAAAAGTACCTTTACAAATCATATTATTCCTTGTATCTACATACATATCACGCCTTCTTCCCATTGGGGTAAGTAGAAATTACAAAATGCCACCTGTTACTATTAATTATTCTCTTTTATGATTACACAACTACGTGTAAACAAGACATAAAAACGTAGAAAAGACGAAAACAAATATCAATTAAAAAAAAAAAATGTAAAACATCCAACGAAATTAATTTACATAAAATTCGTCTTACTCATAAAATTAACTACCCAAGGTGGCAATTTTGCACGCGACAAGTTAAGCCCCGAAGTATTCGATGCTCGAGAACTCGACTTTGAGCATAGTTGAGCATTAACAAGTTGTACGTTCGCTTATTGAGTCGCTACGGGAAACGAGAACAAGCCGCTTAGTTTTCAATATCAGAGCGTGAAATTGCATTTAATAATTAGCTCGATAACTAATTAACTAAAATTAAAGTGCTATTAACTGGTCATTAGTCTCTTTACGGCATTAATAATGTGTAATGTAAATATTATTTAGTGTTAAGTATTTTTCCTGTAGATTGGTTTTGGAAAATGAATGCCTGATCAATTTTCTTACATTTCTTACTTTCCAAAGGGCAAAGGCGACATGGTCAAGTACAACTACGTTGGATTATAATTATCTAAATACTGCTTGATCGGTTGCTCTCGTTCGTACAGCCCGAAGAATTGCAACACTTAAAAAGTGGCAGTGGGTCGGGCACATTGCCCGTAAGACCACGCACCGTAAGACGCAGCGTTTGTAAGCCTCCGATAGGGTGGACCGACGACCTGGTGAAAACCGCTGGATGCAAGAGGCGCAGGACCGATCGTCGTGGAGATCTTTGGGGGAAGTCTATATCCAGCAGTGGACGTCTTTCGAAAAATGATGATAGTCATGACAACTTCATCATGAATTAAACATGTCATCATTTGCCTCGCTCTATCCCAACTACGAGTATGTTGGGGTTGTCTTCCAGTCCAACCTGTACCCTAATTTCGTAACATTCTATTACTATCACTTACAATAATTTCGGAGCATACCTATTGCTAATCCATTTATTGCTAATCCATTACACCAGGTGTTCGAAAATATGTCTGCTCAACAACTGTCAAAATCAACCCATTGCTACTGAGCAATGGGTTGATTTTGACAGTTCAACAACATTCATTGCGTTATATATGTTGTTGTATTTTCGAACACCTGGAGTAATGGATTAGCAATAGGTATGCTACAACATAGTATCAGTATACTATGTTATGTAATTACCCTTCTTCTGATGCCGCTGAATACCAGTATTCTATATGGAAAGACTACCTATGTGACCTCCACAACCCACTCACTGTATAATACGGTACCTCTTGGTAGGACTAGTTGTCAAAATTTGGGGCTTCTGAATATCCGAAATGACTGCAAAGATCCAGAAAGGAAAGCCAGCCCCAACGCTCAACGTGCTTTCCGAGGCACGTTAAATGGTTACCCATCCAGGACGTGCCAATTGCGGTACACTTAACCTGATTGATCGACCCGAGCGACTGTTATAAGTACTAAATAATACTGAATGGCTAAATCATCATCATTAACCTTTTATAGTCCCACTGCTGGGCACAGGTCTCCTATAGAGAAGGATTGAGCGTAATCACCACGCTTGCTCAATGCGGGTTGGCGAGTTCAGACTTAAAGTCCAGGTTTTCTCAAGATGTTTTCCTTCACCTTATAAGCAGTCATTGGTGTCCAAGATATACTTAGAAAGTATCTACATATAACTTAGAAAACTTACATTGGTACTTGCTTGACCTGGAATCGAACCCGCACACTCATACTTTAGAGGCTGGTGTTTTAACCACTTGGCCAATGACTAAATACTCAATAATTTTAGTTTATCGCTCAACATAATTTTTTAAGTTAAATGAAATTGTATGTTCATGAAGACATCAAGAGTTGAGATTGTTGCTTATCTCCTAAAATAAATTGTTACCGCTTTCAGATTACAAAGTTTTTCCAAATAAGTTTTAATTAACTTTCAAGGAACATTAATTAAATTATCCGAGCTACTTAAGATACTGTTTAATTTTACAGAAAATTTACCTGACTGATGTCTGATTAAACAAAGTTTATTTAATTCCATGGGATATTGGACAGGACTTTGTTCTGAATTGAACTCAGCGCCTCCGTCTTGCATAGGGTCGCTGTAGAATGCTGAGCGATAGCAGTTTTGCGTGGATGTGAGGCAAGTTTCCTTCAATCTGTATCTTATTTTTGTTTTGTGTTTTAAGTTATTTCTTGCATCATGTTTATCACAAATAAATGTATCTTTATCACTCGTGAATATTTTATACACCTGAGTGATTAGGAAAATATCTTCGGTATTATAATGTACCCACTAATTGTCACCCGCGCGGCTGTGCCCGCGTGGTATATGTCCATAAAAGTCTAAAAACACATCAAAATCAGTCGAACCGTTTAAAAGATAAGCCGGAAAAAATGTACAGATTGACAAACATTTATTTTGTTTTTTTTTTTCGTACATGTGCATGTAGGTACATCCTGTAAACTGATGTAGATTTACATATTTTAATCCCTGTAAGAAATCACAAATAAGATAATTCAATAAGGTAAGGCATTTTATATTTTTTTTTTATTACGCATTATTAAGTTACCTTTTACATATCATGAAATAGTAACATTCTAAGGCAGCTATCAAAAAACTTTCAATCTAGTGGACCTACTATAGTAAAAATCTGTTATTTTAACAATGCAAATGGACGCTTCACTTATAGATATAAATAGATCTGTCAGCTGTCACTACCTACTAATACAGATAACAAAAAGCTGAAAGAGAAAGGATGATTTCAAATCAGTTTATTATAAATCCTAAAACTGTCTACAACTGTTAAATTAATGGTTTTAGGAAGGAAGTGTTTCCGACCGCGTCTCGGTCCATTGTTATATTGTCTTAGTCACCGACTGCTGACTGCCAGATAAATGGCATTGACGTAAAATATTTCTTTTTAACCAGTGATCGGTGTTAATAGAAAAATGTATTACTTACGTTTGAAAATAGAACATATAAAGAAATAATTTAAAAAAAAATCTGCGCTGTAAAAAAGTATCCGTAAGTAGTAATATTTTGAAAATAATATTTATTAATTAAAACATACATATATTTAATAAATTAAAAAATATAATGAATGTAATAATTAAAATATTTTTTGTTGAAAAATTATAAAAATTTTAGCTGAAAATAAATATGTATTTAAAAAGTATGTACCCTACTCAAATACTGCTTGCTGCTTGATTGCTGCTTGCTGCTTGCTGCGTGTCGCGGGTTCGATTTCCGCACGGAATAAATATTTGTATGACCTACAAGTAGTTGTACCGGTCTGGCTGTTTGTGTACGTGAGTTTATTTGTTTGTAAAAGCACAATACAGGAGAAAAGTCTAGTGTGGGGCTCGTTAAAAAAAAAATGTTTAATAAATATGCGTTACTTCGCTCAACTAAACTAATATTAACAATAAATTACCTATAAAGATTATGATCCAATTTACATTCTATATATGTATATTGATTTTAATTATAATTAAACAGCCTAAACGAGCGCAGATCATTTTACTCCTGACAAATTCCCATAACTCACACAGCACCAACTCCATAGTCCGAACACAAATATTAACATACCGAAGCATTATTAATTAAAGTCATAAGTAATACCTACTATTGCACATACCTATCAGTGAAATTTTAATTAAGTACATATTGATAGGTTAGCTTATTAATACTCCTACATAACCTTTGTAAATATTGATGTAGGGTTACTGGAGCCTGATCGAATTTCGTTTTCGGTAATTTTTGTTTTCGCCGAAAACATTTTTTCTGTAGTTTTCTGGCATAGTCGAAAATGATGATGGCTGGATATGAGTATTTTCATTCTGTTCACAGAAAATCGAACATTACAATAACTCAAATCATAATAAATATGAAAACGCACAAAAAATGCTTACCTCGGATGAGAAGAATTGAGCGTAATCACCACGCTTGCTCAATGCGGGTTGGCGATTACAGACTTAAAATGGAGATTTCTTCAAGATCTTTCCTTCACCTTGTAATCAGTCATTAGTGTCCAAGATATACTTAGAAAGTACATATAACTCTAGAAAAGTTACATTGGTAGTTGCCTGACCTGGAATCGAACCCGCACACTAGGCCACCACGACCACGGTTAGTATAATGAATATTATTTAGATTGACACTGCAATTTTTCGTTTTCGGTTTTGACTTAAAATGCAAATATGTAATGCGAAATACGTTTCCCTTTTTTTGGCCTAAAAATATCCGTTTTGGTCGGACTCTAATGCTTACAAAAGATAATGCAATGTTCAGGCAGGCGCCCATAAGGCCGGCTACAGCTTTATCTTTAGATTCTGTGAGCTTACCTCGACGTGAGGATTAACTAGTACTACAGTGTACTTTGAGCAAACTTTGAATTAATCCGTCGCTACAGTTTTACGTAAACATTTCGTGTCATTTTCTAAGAATACATACTTTGTTAGAAACTGTCATTTCATAAAGAAATGCGGTTTGCTTGTACTTATTTTAGGTTTATTTTATTTTGATCAGACGTGTGTCTTGAAAATTACTCAAGATATTTTACTGACCTTTAAAATGGTAGTTGTACGAGTCATCATCAACCTTTTTTTTTATCGTCCCACTGCTGGGCACTGGTCTCCTCTCATACAGAGAAGGATTAAGCGTAATCACCACGCTTGCTCAATGCGGGTTGGCGATTTCAGAGTTAAAGTCCAGGTTTCCTCAAGATGTTTTCCTTCACCTTCAGTGATTGGTGTCCAAGATATACTTATAAAGTACATATAACTTTAGAAAAGTTACATTGGTACTTGTCTGACCTGGAATCGAGCCCGCGTACTCATACTTGAGAGGCTGGTGTTTTAACCACTAGGCCACCATGACATTCAACGTTGTACGAGTATTTTTTCTTATTTGTTACTCTCTGTGGTCTGCCTATAATATAGGGTTATTTTAAATTGTCTTGCTAAGCTAACCTCTCGCGTTAATATAAAAGGTAAAATGATTTGGTGTTCTTCTTTTTCGGAGGTAACGATTGTTGTTACAGTTGTTATTTGAAGTATAAGTTTAGCAAAGCTGTTTACTTATGTGTTTCATCATGAAGTTTGCACCAACAAAACTGACCTTTAGTGATATTTCAAGTGTTTGATCACATTTGGATATACCCATCACATCTGCAGAGTTTCGCAAGCTAATTCCATTTGTCCTTGTATTGAGTGCTTTTGAAGTGCTAAATAAATGTATCTTATTTCTATTTGATTGGTATGGGTATCAACGGTTCTAACCGAGCTGTTCAGCATGTTTGTTCCTTGCCTTGGATTGTTTGTGAATGTAGCTCAAAAGACAAACATTGATTCAAATGTTTTGTTACATCTATACGGAGGTATAGTCATGGTTGATATGAAAACAAGATGGCTGTTGCCTCTCAGTTCGTATGTCAAACTAACATTGAAGATGTTTTTTTTTATAAGTTATAAACTGATGGTAAGCAGTGATGCGATCATTGATGGTAAAGCGCGCTAGTTTATTAAGAGCCTATTCACTCTAGCCTTGAAGACACTCAAATTGTAATGTGACGGAAACACCGTCGCCGGCAAATTGTTCCAGTCCCTCGATGTACGCGGTTATTATTGGATGTTTATTTGTTGTTAGATGAAACGATCAGGGCAGGTAGGTAAATTTTTCTTTGATTTTCGATTTAAAAAAGGCAGATAATACCTAAATCATGTGATACAGAAAAAAAAGCTTAGGTACTTTTATTATTTTTCGTTTTACCGGCGGAAAAACTGCATCATGTCCACGGAAAACGGCCATCACTCAGAATAATGCTTTGACCCAATGCGAGACCGAGCTAACGGCGTTGAATTCCAGTACATAATTATCACAATACACCACTTTAAAATCTAACTTCGAAACAAAACACCAGTCAGTACTTTGATATCGCCTCTTTCTTTTTCTAACATGGTAGAATGTTGAACGCCGCATAGCTTACATATACAAAATTCTGCCTCATCATCACGACTCTATTATTCAGTGCCAGTACATGCGTTGTATTAAAATGACGCGTCATAAGTGCATCAATTTGTCATTACACCCGCATCTTCTGTTTGAGACGGATCATGTGGGATTTGCTCTTAATTTTATGTTTTGTTTTTAAAATGAAGTTTTAAATTCTTGTTTGGAATAGGGTTGTAATAACACTACTGTGTACGTCATAAACCAGCAGGGTAATTCCGTAACACACTATCAGTAGCAATGGGTTTCATTTAGGCAGTTCGACAACGTTTATTGCGTTCTTTACGTTGTTGAGCAGACACATTCTCTGAACATATGGAGCAATGGATTAGCAATATGCTTCGAAATGTTTCCAACTGATAGTAAACTATTACTATCAGCGGGATTAAATTCATTCAGCGGGGTTCATCATCATCATCATCAGCCTTTACTCGTCCACTTCCAGCCACCTTTTTGATGTCGTCGCTCCATCTCGCCCGAGGGCGCTCACGCTACGTTTGCCGAGACGCGGTCTCCACTCAAGGACTCGTTTACCCCAACGGTTGTCGGTCCAGCGGCATATGTGACCAGCCCATTGCCACTTCAGCTTGCTAATCCTCTCAGCTATGTCGGTAACTCTGGTCCTCTGTCGGATCACCTCATTTCTGATGCGGTCCTTCAGAGAGACGCCCATCATAGCCCGCTCCATAGCTCGCTGAGCGACTTTAAATTCAGCGGGGTTACGGGTTAAATTTTAGCATGGTCACACCAAAAAAGTGAGGCTTTTTTCTGTTATGCTTCGGGAACTAATTGCCGCTAACTATGATGCCTTATTCATAAAAATGCGTTAACATTGTAACGCCGTGTTTCTATTGGCTTAAAGAGTCTGTCGTTTCTTCTTCGTCAGTAACTTAAAAAAAATCAAGAACTAAATGTGAAGAAAATAAGACAAAACTATCGCCATTTTAAGTTAATTAACTTTTATTATTAGCGAAAATGTTCTTTTTAACTACAAAGCACCTCTTTATCCGTTCTTTTACGTTAACAAACTCCTATTTAAGGACGCAGGACACAGCAGATAAGTCCAATAAGAAATTAACTAAAACATTACAGACTCCAAACGATTTTCACATCGGGTTTACGTGATTCTGCGCTCAGCGCATTTCCTTTTAGAGTACTGTACGGAACTATATTTAAACCAGATCAATACGGATTATTCTCACAGTGCAATGGCGAGGCAGACATTTTATTAATAGAATATCTATCTATTAGCTATTTCTAACTGATGATATCGTGGAAAAGCGTTTTAATAAAATTGGTTTAGGTTTTCTCTTTGCTTTTGAGGAGGAAATTCTTTTTATTCACTTTGGAAGTGTCTTTTATGAGTTTTTAATTTGATCATAGTTTTAAGAATTTCAATAGAATTTTTAGAATTAGAAAGAGTGGTTTCTGTCTGATAGAAGTGTGTGTCTGTGTGTGTTAAGACATTGATCTTATTTTTAATTTGATTTAATTGCAATCTACCGTTTCCGGCAAATAATTTTCCGCTATTGAGCTTTGCTTTGGGAATTCACATGATCATATCATTCGAAAATACCTACACTAATTAGAGAAGAATGGGGCTATGGAACTTGGGCGTTGGGAACGACAGAAAAGAGAAAGCGGTCCTTCTGGACACTAGCCCTTTCCAGAAGCACCGCTTTCTGAACCAAATCCTTAAGCGACTTGCCTAAGGAAATCCTCCTCAGATATTATTATTATTGTTATATCTACTTAACTGCGCAACGAAAGAAGCTATTTTTAACTTTTATTTATTATTGTCTATTCGGATTTCTAAGAAATGTTTAAGACTAAAACAGTTCACTTTGTTTACGTAAATATGTAGTTAAAAATAATATATAACGCATATTTTCGCACATGTTATTATTTCGAGTCATCAACCTTTAGATTATTATAAAATGTATTCTTAGAAAATATGTTCCTTGTATTCAAGATTTAGGTTTTGCATATTTGAAATGGCAGGTATTGTAAACATCGACGTGTTTTCTTCAATCTTTCAAGTGCGTACTTTTCTGTTTGTTAAGCAGATTCTTGTAAATTCTTCAGTCCTGAAAAAAAGACTGTATCGTCAGTTATTCAAGGGTTATATTACAATTTAGCGTGTTCGGTAATGCTTGGCCTTTAACTAATATACAGTACAAACTGTAAATACGAATTCAGCACAAAAAAATCTATTGTGGTTTTTAAATAAAATTCACTGTGTCACAGAAAAATGGGATGTACAAATAATGTACACTACATTTTCCTATGACACATGTCCTTACATAATAATCAATGAAAAATTTGAACGCAGCTGGAATAAAAAGGCAAATTAACTTAGGAATCAGTTTTCGAATGTCAAAATCTACCAAACGATCTGCCCTAGCACTCTGTAAGTGTAAATATTGTAGGTGAAAATGGTGTTTCAAGAATGCTGTCTAAGAGAAATATATAGTGCGATCCAAAAATAGCACAACAAACTCAAGCAAAATATAATTATAACAAACTAGCGGCCGCCAGCGACTTCGTGATCCTATTGGTCGCAGCGTGATGTTATATAGCCTAAAACCTTCCTGGATTTTTATATTGAAGATTTTTTCAAATCGGACCAGTAATTCTTGAGATTAAAGCGTTCAAACAAACAAATTATATATTAGTATAGATTATAAGGAAAAGGAGTACGGTATGAGTGTAGTTTGTTTATGAAAATTTGGCCCTATTCTTTTGCGAAGTGATAAGTTCAGAGCGAAAGTTACGGGCGGGTATGCAAGTATTTAAATTGGGATGATACTAAAAACAGTAATTTGCAAGAAACTTAAAAAGCTTTGATAATCAATAATAATTTATGTTGTATCCCATATACACATTTTAAATAATATATTGGCTGAAACATTAATGAAAAAATTATTCAGTGTACCCAAAAGTCATATTACAACAGGTAATAAATAACTAAATGATAACAACTGTCACTACCATAAAAAGCGCCCTAACTTAAAATTTTCTTTTTTTTTAATTTTCAACCATGTCCAGTCTCGATTGTAGCAAAATGTACCTGAAAACCGAAAAGCAAAGAACACAAGCCATCCTAACCGCAGAATAAATAAAGTTACAACTTCAAACTTTGCTTACAGGCAAAAAGTTTCCAATACGAGAAGCGCCTTAATTATCTTGCTTCGGAATCGCCTGCAGCAAATCTCTGTTTGGGATACCACGTCAAATGATTTTATCTAATTGAAGTACAAAGTCGACGTTATTAATACTTAATAAGATACTTCCTTATTGATGTTTGAGCTTGGCCGTTTTCTGGGCAAATGTTGGCCGGGGTTGATTTGCCCTATCCCCCCTACCTCGCCGTTTCCCCTGCCGCCCTTGTCTAGACTACCGCCGGTCGTCGGGACCGATTTAGTTCGTTCCCATCGTTCGTGCGGGAAGGGTGTGGCGCTCTCTGTGCGTTTGGCGCGAATTTTGAACGTCAGTGCGTTTCTACGTGACTTTTTTGGATTTTCAATTCTAGTGGATTGTTAAGTGTTTTAGTGATTGGCTGTTATTCTTGACATGGATTTATTATTAATGTAAGTTAGAATTGTTTTTTGATTTTATTCGCAATGGCATATTTATTCGCTCAAAACGTGGTATAACAGGTCTTACAGTTAAAAATAGTACAAACATGTTTTGTCGGGCTTAAACTCAGAATGCAAATCCAAAAAGAAAAATAACAAAGAACTTAACTAATTTTTTTTTTAATAAAAATTGGAGAACCTTGGGGGAGCCCTGCGTCATGCAGTGGACGTCTTTCGGCTGAAATGATGATGATGATGGTATAAATCTATTTTAATTTCTTGACTTGTCATCCATTTAATTGTTTAAATTTCTTAAATGGTTTTTCGATGAAGAATAATTTAAAACATTTAAAATAAAACCTTTATATTCAACAAAATTATGTATTGCTGTCATTAGTAATTGTGCACTAACCTTTCTTTTTTAAATATGTACATAGCTAACTTACATTTGAGAAAGGAACCTCCTAAACATACAGAAGTACCTACACACAGTAACTACTAATCCAAACAGTACTTATCCTTCGAGGACCCACTAATTCCAAACCAAAGACACATAAAGCCGCAACCAGATAAAATGTTTCTCATTGCCAATGAGTTCTACAAACATTGATTCCAACGTTAAGTGCTACCATTGTAAAAAAAATGTTGAAATGTACTTAAAAGGAGAATAAAGTCATTTTAAAGACATTTTGCGGGGCTCTTGAGAGTTTGCGGGATGAAAAAACCGAGTTCCGGCCGAGCCGTCGACCACTTATCGACGCCGAAGAGATGCGATGAATTAGCGAAAATGTACTGAAAGTGTATTGTAGGGGAAGTGGATTTCTGAAATACGGTGTATCTAAAAATGAAAAGAATTTAGCTGGATCAGCATTTAATTAACCTTTTGGTTCATTGAGGTACTGAGCTTGTAATTGTTAATCTATACTTCAATACTAATATATAAAGCTGAAGAGTTTGTTTGTTTGTTTGAATGCGCTAATCTCATTAACTACTGGTCCGATTTCAAAAATTATTTTTGCGTTGGATGGCCTATTAATCCAAGAAGGCTTTAGTCTATATAACATCACGCTGCGACCAATAGGAGCATAACTAAACCACGCGAACGAAGTCGCTGGCGGCCGCTTGTTCCTGAGATTATAGCGTTCAAACAAACAAACTCTTCAGCTTCATATATTAGTATAGATTGTATATTTTCATCATCACCTGCCTAATATTTTCTTTTTGATATGCAATACTGAAAAAATACTTGTTATAGATCATAAAAATCTTTAAACAACCTGGTACAAGTCAAAGAGTTAAAAAAAATACACACACGCTCACCATAAATTCACACACATGAATCCTTGTAATTGCTGAGTTCCTTATCCAGCTAGTAAAAAGCCGGAAACACAAGTTACAAATAGATACATTAGTTCTTGTAACCGTAACATCTGATACATTCATTTTGTGTTCACTTACTGCGACGGAAATAAAAAATAAAATATGTAAATCTTTTTTTAAGTAACTGTCTTGTTGACACAGGCGTTTTTTTTTTTAATTTTGATCCTGTGTTATGGCAACATGTTTTTACAATTTTGGTCCTTAGATACTACTAAACTTTCTTAGGCTGTAGGAATCAAAATTAGTAAAATACTCATTTATGTATTTGTGTGTTTGGCTTTTTTGGTTATTAAGCCTTGTATATACCCCGTAAATTCAACTTTCGGGATGTTCCTCAAAAGTCCCGATTTGCACACTTTCTAAATACCACCTTGAGGACGTATAACCACTGTTAATAAGTACAACTGTTGCGATAATAGAGAATTTGTCCCTTGTCAATAGCTGTCAAAATATTCCATTCATTTCAACCTAACACAAACATACAGAGCAGCTGATTTTGAATACATTACATCCAATTTTTTTTTTTTGTATGAGTTGTAATTTTCTAAGTTCTGGAACTCAAACATAAGTAAGGATTCGTTTCTTATTTATGACGACTGCATTTTTTTTTAAATAAACGAAATTGGTTTCACCAATGTTCCTTTTTCAAATAAAAACAAAACAGTTTTCGAACGGTAGTGCACGATCTACAAGCATCAATGAATTATTCCATCTCGAGACAACTATACCGGACTACTAATGGCTCCAATCCGTCCCCCAGTGCACCCGTGGCCCATCCTTTGAGGTCATCAGAACAGCGCACGTCACTTAACATACAATACTGAAACATGCGCATATTTAGCAGCATCACAGTCAGCCCACTTCACTGCTTATGACTCCATACTGTTTGCAAAATGAAGGGGGAAATTAAGAAAAATATTTTGGCTACGTTTTCATGCACGTGCGGTTCCTTATTAGTATTCATCATTGTTTTCGTTTGGTTATGTTAATATGAGACGGGATGAAATCTTTATTCACTGTTGTTTAAAATAGGCGAACTTTCCTGGTCTGGGACGAATAAAAATGTATATTTTAATGTATTAGTGTTTTTTTATTTAAATAAATAAACTGTTCTGTGCTAAGCTGCGTCGCAGCAGGAATGCAGAAAGTAACTTGAATTCACAATCGCAATTCATCTGATTGGCAGCTTGTCGAACTTTTATTTTGATCGTTACTGTTACAAAAAAATCGTTGCCCGTGGCTTTGCAAGCACTACAGTGGGTGTTTTTGCGTGCAATTGCAGTCTGCAAAGCGCTGAGAGTGTTCTGCAGCGCTTCGAAATATAGTGCACGTATACCTATGAACCTCTGGCCGTTCGCTCTCACAGTAATAAATTAAGCGTTAGCAGGATAAGGAAATACCCGGATAAATTTCAGAGTGCCCAAACAATATTAACGTTATCACGAAAATAAAAAAGCCGTACAAAGAATCAGTCGAGATAACCATTTCACTCTAAGAAATGAAACTTTTATCGTTGGTTTACGAGAATATCGGTGCTATAAAAGCAACCCTTATCCTCTATTGTTATCTAACACCCGATAATCGAAAACTTTGAATTCATTCACGAAATCCGATATCACCTTAACTTTGAAACAAATGGATGACTGGGAGTCCTGTCCGCTCGAAAACTTCCAATTTCAAGAGGTCACGTAATTATTCCACTTGGTATCAAGCGCCTCTCGTTTTAAAAGCCTATTCTTGTTACAGATAAAGCGGAGATATCTTCTGACCTTTGTCTGTCTTTAGGTATGTATTTTCAGGATAAGAAACAATGAATTTTAATTCCTTGAGCGACTGTCGGCTCGTAAATAAGACGCTTATCGTATAGGTAATTGGGAGTGCGGGCGACCGCTCCTATAATGCATGGGTTATCGATATGGGAGTATAAATTAAATTATCCTATCTAAACTTGATCACGTTTTGTACAAAATGATATAAATCTGTCTCTTCCATCCATTATATGTGACCTTGCGGGGTTTGAATTTTTTTTTTTTTTTTGACAAATTACACAGATTGTGCTAGCCCCAAAGTAAGTTCGAGACTTGTGTTATGGGATACTAACTCAACGATACTATATTTATAATAGATACATATATAGATAAACATCCAAGACCCAGGCCAATCAGGAAAAGATCGTTTTCCATCATGACACCTGACCGGTTTTATGTATTACTCCACCAGGATTCGCAGAATAATTTTGTTGTTTATATTTAACTTTTAGAGATTAATATGTACCATTTTTTTAAATCCGTTGGATGACTTAACACATTAATTATGTTATTTAACCACTTACTTCCATTCTCATTGATAACAAGGCTTAACAAATAACCACTTACTAAATCTAATGGTCCTAGGAGTCAAACATAGAATAACAGTGATACGGTTAACAGTTGTAGTTATAAACGCAAACCCTCGAGACAGGAGACAGTCAAGATAATATGATATGATGACCTGATTCAGATTAAAATGTTACTCTAAGAATTATTTACCCACTTTCAAGATGTAGGCTGTGACATTCGAACCCGTCGTTTATCTTTTGAAAAGCAAATATTATATTTAAATGCTACTTCAGAAGTTGTCTTTGTTGAACTAAGATAGTGTTTAAAAATATATAGTTTTATGGAGGAGGACACCCAACTTGCAATGTGATGTTCAGTTCAGAGATAATTAAGTAATTAGTTTTATTATTTTAAATGCGTAATAAGCACCTTGATGAAAGTTAAGGCTTCATTTTCTGTAAGTAAAATATTTTGGAAAGTATTAATCAGTATGTCCCCAGTAACTCTCAGTCTGTTCCGCCGTAAAATTACGTCTTATCAAAAACATATCACAGCTCATCGAAACCCTTCAGTGACATCGGGACCTAAATCCACCATCCAAGTCTATCAAAATCGAATAAAGTACAATTTTCCTCCATTACCGCCCTTCATATCTTCCGTCATTTCACGTATCGCTTCCGAGCCCAAAAGAGGGTAAGATGTAAAGATGAAAATAATAAATCCGTATCGAATATGCACGGCTGGAGCGAATGAAAAAATTCTTCGCACGAAAATATTATATTCGGCCGTGTAATTCGCCTGTCGGGGATTCGTAGCGATCCATCAACAATTAAATGTTGGGTTGTTGGCGATACATTATCGGCCGTATTGCGAACGTTCTGATTAATGGCGGCTGGTGCAATGAAACCATAGATGCTTCCCGCTCCATTGGACGCTAGTCTATCGAGACCACTGTCACTGAATGACCGATCACCGATTCCGCTACTATTCCATTCACACCAATCGACACCAGCCCTAATTGATATACAGCTCGCATTACTACTGAATAAACATGAAAATACGAGTATGTGTTTTATATAACAAATTTGTTCGAATTATTCTCCTCTAGGGTGGTCTTTGATAAAATTTGTGCAATAAATTTACACGAAGCACGCAGATAATTACCTCCATTTAACAACCAAACAATGTGCACCTGATATTATTAATATTTTAGAATAGAGCGGCTTTAATCACGGCCTCGAATTTGAGCTTAATTATTTCGCCCGTTGGATAATTAATTAAACAAAAGATGGTATGGGCTAGGTGAGTATTGAAACTGACTTCCATTGTTGTTTGGATAACAGGGAAAAATCCGCGATGCTTCCGGCTGCGTCCCTGCTCCTTCATTGTTCAGTCTTCCGCCTCATTCCAATTTACGCAGCTCTTTCATCGCGTGACTGATGCATTTATCATTCGTATTTAAGAAATTTCTTTATCCCCTATAAATTGTTTATTGAACGGGCGTTTCTAATCGCGCCGCCATGTCTATCTCGATGTCTTTTTGATTCGTGCTCGTACGACAGATTTGTAGGCATTTAGCGTGAGGTCGTAGGGTGGGTCCTTCGTTCCCATGGCATTGGGGTGTTACGCTATTTTAGTGCGTCGTCGTAGGGTAATTTACGAGCATGCTATGCACACAAGCAGCCCTGCTTTTAGGGTGATGGCCCGGAATAACGATTTTTCGTGAATTTATGTCTCTGTAAAGATGATAAGTGACGGCACTCTGATATTCACAAACTCTTTGTATAGTATACTGTTTGAAATATGTACGGTACGAAATTAACTGTTAAGGCCCTTATAAATTGTTTTTGGAAATATCTTTATAGTGATCTAAATATTCAATGAAATTAAGGCGTTTGTTAAGGTAGGTGGTAACGCTTGCGGCAGTAAACTAATATATCTGTAGTTGTTTTTTTATTGAACGATGAATTGAATTACGATTTGGTTTTGTTAAGCAGTTTAGCTTTAAGCTTTTTAAGATAGTGTAGACTGATCATTATATACGCATAGCGATATATTACCAAAGATGACACCAATGAAGCTGTTATTTTTGTACTGTTCGAGAATACTGTCATTTACGTGTCAAAAAGTATACATGAACTTCATAATCACCCTATAAAGTTCCCACTGTTGGGACACTGTTGCCTGTCCTCAGTTAAAGAGAGTGGGCCATAATTGACCACGCGAAATCAGTGCGAATTGGTGGATGTCACCAATTCGCACTGATTTCGCGTGTCCGACTAGCTATGGGTTAAATAAATAAACGTATTTCTTTAAAAATAGAACAGATGATAATCCAGAGAAATAAGATTAATATTGTTATAAATATAATGCGTTCCTAAAAATAAGACGAAGTATCACAGATGTAAGAAAACCCAATATCTATATATAAATCTTCAACATATTGCTAATGTATTTAACATGTCCTACACACTAACATTCCATGAACATAAAAGAAGAATAAAAGTGAAAGCTCTATTTTTCCATATGTGGCACGTGAAATATTTAACTACATAAACAAACCCATTTAATAGTTGAACTGTTGGACCAATTTGTCCACAAATTATTTGTCAAGGCAGTCCATTCCGAAAATTGTTCCAGATTTAGAGCTGAAGGGGTTGGAACGAGCTGCCAAAGTACCGATGTTCGGATTTGTGACAATGTCTCCTACTAAAGCTAAACTATTCTCGTAGAACTGTTATGTGAGAATCTGAAGCTCTTTCACTTTGTAATGTGGGTGTAGAAAAGTGGTTCTTCAGTTTAAGTTATTTCTTATATCTATACTCATAACAAAATAGTACAGAAATCAAATCTTTAAATTGTTTTTTTTTTTTAATAAAGTTCTAAGTAGTAGCTGTTAGCTACGAGATGAAGGAACGGGTTTGATGCCGAAAATATAGTTTTGAGAAATTTTTAAACGACGCGGACGGATGAATTTATGTTTTGTGACACAAAATGCCTATACAGATTTGGATGAAACTAGGCACACAGATATGTAGTTTATAAACTTTGTTAACCCTCAGGTTCCGACCTCCGCGTGGTTAAATCCCCAAGCAAAAGCTAGTGCTCTATAAAAAAACTAAACGACCGGACAAAGTCATAAATAGAACCGATAACAATACCTACCTATTATCACCAACAGGGAAACATTAATGTTAGTAATTATGTAACTACAGTAATTAATTAATGAGACATTGTTAACCTTAACATGAAAACTACCGGAAAGAAATTCCAATCGATTCTGTAAGGCTGAGGCCGCACTACGATTAAACCGCGGCGGTTTTTAATCGCGTGAATTTGTGCCTCTAGAAGACTAATGTAAGCGGCCGCACCTGCGGTTTTTCCCGCGAGCATTTTGTAGCGAAAAAATCAGTCGCGGGAAAAAACCGCCGCGGTTTAACCGTAGTGCGGCCTAGGCCTTAGTCCTGAAGACAAAAGAGCAAAAGGACCAAGACTCTGATTGCGTTACACTCTGGTAACCACAATATATATATAATACTATATTATTTTGAAGGTAATTGCTACTAATTTGTCTGCACAACAAAGTAAAATGCAACTGTCAAATGTCACTGTGTTAAGCAAATTACCCTGCAAAAATATTTCTTAGGCATTTCCTCCAAAATATTGATTTTTCAACTTTAAAATCGATAGATACACACAGTATTTTAGTACATAAGGGTTCAAAAGACGCAGCAGAAACTCTCGAAACTATCATAAATCAAAACGATACTTTAATATTATTACAAAACTCCATATCTTTTATGGCATCGCGCAATGTCACGGAAAAGGCAATGAGGTGTGAGCTTTGCCCATCTGCCAGTATTGTGCAGGATAATGATTGTTTGTTGCAAATAACGCGCTGGTTTTAGCCGTATTTACGACACTGATAGCAATTGGCTATCGTGGATGTTAATATGG
>JADWQK010002305.1:0-69370 GCA_017933935.1 Sesamia nonagrioides | reverse complement strand
ATATCTTTGTGGCATACCTATTTCATGAAAATCCTCTGAGACGTTTTTCCATATAAACGGACAAAAAATCAAAAGACTATACTTTCTGCTCGTTCGAACCTCTTATAAAATCTTTTTTTAAATATTATTTTTCAGTTGAACCTTCGTGACTACTTTATTATACGTATCGGTTCTAACGAGCTAAGGTCGTTCCGAAGTTTCGGTCTAATTATAGATGGACACAAATTTTAGCACTCCAAAATCACATAACACACTAACAATCACAATCTGAACTGTTTTGCTAATCCATTACCTCATCAGTTCAAATAATTTGTCTGCTCAGCAATGTAATTACCGCAATGAATGTTGTTGAACTGTCACAATGACGGCTGTCATTTTAACTGTGTAACACATTTACATTACGCATGGCTATGCCTAATGTAAAGTGTTACGCAATTACCTACCTTCCTGCTCACAGATTAAGTATATTATTCATTATCAACCTTTTTATCGTCCCACTGCTAGGCACAGGTCTCCTCTCATACAGAGAAGGATGCGGAAGGATGCTTGCTCAATGCGGGTTGGCGATTTCAGACTTAAAGTCCAGGTTTCCTCATGATGTTTTCCTTCACCTTATAATCAGTCATTGATGTCCAAGATATACTTAAAAAGTACATATAACTTAGAAAAGTTACATTGGTACTTGCCTGACCTGGAATCGGACCCGCACACTCATACTTGAGAGGCTGGTGTTTTAACCACTAGGCCACCACGACTTAGATGTATATTATTACAAAGAAATTATTAAACGTGTTAAAACGCGAGAAAAACTTCACGTTACCTTTTAATAATTATAAAAGAATAATGGCGGACGCGCAAGTATGGCCAAATTTCCTTTGTAACATTCACGTCCCATTTTTCTTTCCCAATTCCCACCCTCCATTGGATATAAAGAAAGGAATTTTCTCGTGTTTAATTAAAAAGACAGTGATTAAGATCCGAAGTCCAACAAGGACAAAAGATAGAATGATGGATAAACGGTCGGAGGGGCAGGAGAATTGAACAGGATGGAATTGTGTTTACGTTAGGTCCGCTGTCCTAAAAGCCTTGATTAATTCCGTTAGCGCTTTTGAGAAGATTAAGGGAAAAATAATTGAAAATAACCTGAAGAAAATCTTGTTCCCTTTTGACACGAGTTGTGTGTGTGTGCTTATACTGTAACACGTAAAGCAGCTACAATCTGACAACAGATTTTCCACTGTTTCGTTAAAATATGGTGCAAGATTAATTGGAAAAAATGACAGTTTCTAATTGACTTACCTTTGACGTCTGTACAAAAATAGCTAGTCCACAAAACGGTAGCAGAACTTGTCTTAGCATGTTGAAGCAAAAAAATATATATTTTTTAATTACCATAAAATTTAGCAACGGTGATAGTATTCGCAGACCATTAGGTTCTCACGTGTGCTAGTGGCAGGGTTACAGCCTGGCAGAGCTGACTAAGTAAAATGCGCCAGGCGTGCAGTAGACGTCTTCTTTTATGCATTGGTATTTTAATCTAGCTGTACTCCGTGGTTTTACCCGTTTAAATTTCGATCCCTTAAGGCTGTCGAGATAAAAAGCTATCTTATGTGTTATTCCTGCCTATAAATTATCTGTGCGCCAAATTCCTTTCAAATTCGTTCAGCAATTTTTGCGTCAAAGAGTAACAAAATTCCATACATAGGTATACCCTCACAAACTTTCACTAATACTAGCGGCCGCCCACGACTTCGTTCGCGTGAAGTTAGTTATGCTCCGTTCCTATTGGTCGCAGCGTGATGTTATGTAGCCTAAAGCCTTCCTGGATTAATGGGCCATCCAACGAAAAAAGAATTTTTCAAATCCGACTCCGTAGTTTCTGAGATTAGCGCGTTCAAACAAACAAACAAACAAACTCTTCAGCTTTATATATTAGTATAGATATAAAACTGAAGAGTTATACATATAAAGCGGAACTACTGGTCCGATTTGAAAACTTCTTTTTGCGTTGGATAGCCCATTAATCCAGAAAGGCTTTAGGCTATATAAAATCACGCTGCAATCAATGGGAGCGGAGCATAACTATCTCCACGCGAAAGAAGTCGCTGGCGGCCGCTAGTTTATAATATTAGTAGGAAGAAGACGAAAGAATTGCTAAGTGCAGTTTTTACTCAGATTTTGAGGAAGGCAAGCGAAAGCATGGCGGACAACTCCTCAGGCACAAAATGTGCTAAAGCGACGCCTGAAGCAGTCCGATATCAATCCTTCGGTTTGGGAGCATCAGGATGTCAGATGGCCGGACTGAAGAGTGCTTGTTAAATCTAGCGTCAAAGCCCTTCCACCTGCGGCTATCAGGAGTACTTATGGTAGTAGTAATTAACGGTATGCTCTTATGCCTGCCATGCCTGCCATGCCGTGCGAGGACATCCATACTAATATTATAAATGCGAAAGTAACTCTGTCTGTCTGTCTATCTGTCTATCTGTCTGTCTGTCTATCTGTCTGTCTGTCTATCTGTCTGTCTGTTACGCTTTCCCGCTTAAACCTCTCAACCGATTTTGATGAAATTTGGCACAGACAATCTTTAGACCCTGAGAAAGAACATAGGCTACCCTTTATCCTGGAAAAAAATTATGTTCCCGAGGGAAATCTAAAAAGCGCGATATAACCGAACTCCACGCGGGCGAAGCCTCGGGCGGAAAGCTAGTTTATAAATAAAAATGGCTACATAAGCCACAAAAATCGGAGTTGAAGATGGTCGCCGTGGCAGAAATCATTCGGGATTACATCATCAAGAAGAGGTATAGCAGCGGTGGTGTCCAGTGGTATCGGCCGCAACTTAGTTGTAGGTCGTACGTTTGAAACCCATCAGGCGCTTTGCTGTGTGTAAATTATTGCTACACCAATGCTCTAAAAACGGCATGTTTTAGAAATAAAAACTTTACATGTGACATCTACCAACCTATACTAGGCCTGTGTGGTAGAGTACGGCCCAGTAGTGGGAACATTACAGGCTGATAATGTTATGTAAGAAAAATAGTAGCATTAGCTAGCTATACCACTATTGACATGACAATGTCTTATAATACGATGGAGCCGGCTGCACGCACGAAAAAACATGACTCATGCGGCGTTACCTCGCGCGTTCCATTTAAATCTTGAAGTGCAAGCGAGAGTGCGGAACGAGCGACAAAGAGGCACAATTGGCTTTCGTGTTCGGCAGCGTTCGACATCTGTCTCTCTCCTACTTGAATGAGCGATGCGTCCGCGTGGACAGCTGCTTTACAATAATACATTTACATATTTTCGTCAAGTATAAAATGCAGTGAAAAGTGAATGTGATCCTGTGGATATTTTCTTTTGAAAAATGCAACCATTCCATCAGTATTTCCTTATGATGTTATCACGATCAACCATCGTCAATGATTTCTCAGACAACTGATTTTTTTTACACGGAGTGACTGCTTATGTGACCTCTACAACCCAGTTATGGGTTGGATTTCACAAAACTACCAGTCAATAACCATTTCCAGCCATATTTTTGACTCAGTCCTATAAAACATGATTACTTAGCCAATAAAAGTGTCACTGCTGATAATAAAACTACAACACTGCCTAAAAGAGGCTCTTCTCATAAATCAAGGAGGACCTAAATACCTCTAGGACGAACATTAGACCTAGTTACAACTGTTATACGGGTTCAGGAGGGCCACAAAACTAATTTATAGTTACCGCCAATGTTGATAGGACAGGTGAATAACTTCGTCAGTTTGGTGCGGACCCGTTTGGGGAAGAAGGTTCGGAGAATGTATACGTGCTTGGGAGACGGCAAAATAAAAAAAAGATTCTCCAACTGGAATTTAATTATCTTTTTCGGGATCAGTTCGATGGAAAACACAAAACTTTTATAGGATCACTCATGTGTCTGTCTGTCACAGCCAATTTGCTCCTAACCTTCTGGACTGATTAAGTTGAAAGGAACAGCCAAAGAGTTTTTAGAAAACATGAGGCTGGACCCTGATTGTGTAAGGAATGATGAACTCTTTATAAGATATGAATTTCTTTGACTCAAATTCGGACGTATAATGGCAAATCAGAAAAAAACAAATTGCTTTTGCCAACGGTATCATGAGGCATATTAAGCCCTTTCATTTGATATGCCTCATTGTGGTAAGGATTTCAGTTATTATGTTTTTTTAATTTTAAAATCTTCTAAAACTTTAAAGTTATTTAAAAAAAGAACTACCGAAAAAAAGTCAGAAAGTAGTCTGTTGTTGTTTTTTTATTTTTTGGCGGGAAGCTAAGATGAGTGCCACGCTCATTTTTCATTGGACTTTTAAATTATTTATAGTGTCGTTTACTGAATAAAAACGCGTGATTTATATAGTAAAAAGTGCATTCAGTGAATAATTCATAAAGAACAGTGAAATATTGTAGCATAGTGGCCACATCATGGCTTTGTACCAAAACTTCCTCTTAAGTGTTCGGTACCCGCGGCCGTCTTTTTCGACATGAATAATTCATTACGTGACATTGGCTAAATGCACAAACCGTGCGAAGCCATATGAGAAAGAAAGAAAAAAAGAAGTAGTCTGTTTTTTAACCATTATAAACGTGTGCTTGACCCCGATCCTCCCTGATGGAAATCAGTGATGCAACCGTTGATTGTAAAGCACACTAGTTCATTAAGGGCCTCGCTCTAGCCTTTTTTTTTGTTTGAGATGGGAAATCATCAAATGGCTTCTGCCGCTGTGGGCGGAGCGGAAGGGGGTGTCAGACTTTTACTGACTAAAACCCACCCGTGTTTCTTCATTTGCCTATGCGCCATTCTTTTTTACCCAACCCGTAACCGGGACCCAGGAGGCATCGGTCTTCGTGGACCCTGTCAAGATGTGCTGACATCTCTTTGAGGCGCGCGTGAAACACAATGCGCCGTCGACTCGGGCCTGGTCCTTACCGGGCGGCGAGCTGCCCCACTGCTCACAGCCCGCGTCTCTTGAAGCGACTAGTGGCGTGAGGGCGCTGGGATTTACAGTCTGATCTGAATTTGTCAAAAATCCTCGAATGTCCATACATTTTGACAAGTTTTTGACTACATTATAATTATTTTAATTACTTGTTAAAGAGTATTTTTAATAAGTAATTAAAATAATTAAATATATATAGTATACAGTCCGCTTGCCTTTAATTTAATACCCTTGTTAAGATATGAGCCTCAACATGGTCCTTCGAGCCGGATATGAACCAGCGACCTATGGATATCATCCATCCATCAGTGCGTTATTATTGAGGCTCAGGTCCCTCACCCACCTACATCCACACACCTCCACCTATAATACCTTACCTACATAATCTATCATCATCATGCATCATTTCAGCCGAAAGACGTTTACTGCTGGACATAGCGGTTTCCCGCGATCTTCACCAGGTCGTCGCCTACCGTCTTCGTAGGTCGTGGGTGTGGGTGTGGGGTGGTATTTCAATACCAGGCGGATTTGAAAAAGCCTTTCTTAAGGAAGGCTTACATCAGCCCCAGGAGTTAAAAAAATACGGAAAAACTTATAAAAAACGCTAAGCGACAAGGAAGTAGGTAATAGCACGGATCGACGCTGCTATTCGGCGGTTTGGGTCGAAAAAACAACGAATGAAAGAAAAGAAGTGTTCAAGGTATAAAAAGATTCATCACATAGCCATTTTCTACGCTTGAACATAACAAAATTACTGGGAAACGACTCCATTTTCCTGTTTACATCAGGGCAATGTAACGCGTGCAAAACATTGTGCTTTTATACTCCATCGCTGTAGGTAAACAGAAAACCACGTGATTTAGATAACCGATTATACGTAATACCAGTAACTTCAGTTGTCATTATATATCACAATTTAACTCTTGAATTTTGCAACGTTATAATTTGATTTTTAACCTTGCTAAATTGAAAAGTACAACTGTAACGTAGGATGATAACTAAAATGACTGCTAACTAAATAATATAATGTAAAATGTTTTTTTTTTGTTAACTTTAAATTAATTAACTAAAACGATGAATACAATGATACAGGATAAGTGGAATGACAATAGGGTATTTGACTAAAAAAAACTAATTAGTCCGTCTGTCAGATACAGAATACACAAAAAGATTGGCAAAGAAGGTTGGATCCATACAACGAACGCAAACGCATGTTGCCTCATGCCATGCAATTTTTGCAATGTTTTGTGAAGCATAGTTTTAAGTAGGTATAAGACAGCAGGGTAATAGGGTATTTGACTAAAAAAAACTAATTAGTCCATCTGTCAGATTTCCAAAAAATACTAGACACGTATTTTTTCTTTTTTCATATAAACACAAAATGAATACGACATAGCGCGTTGAAAACTCGTGTGACGTCACTGCACGCTAGACTTTTTAGCGGCCAGTGACGTCACCAGCCACCGCTCCTGATCTTTGATGCCTTTTATATTTGTAAATTTTTATTGATTTGATAAAACAAAATATACGTATCCAATATTTTTCTATAATCTGAATGACGGACTAAATAGAATCAATTTTTTTTTACCCAGGAAACATCCCTATTGAAATGGTCGTCAAAACAAGAAAAGACAGTTGGAACGTTATTAATCTTTAATACATCCCTAACGAAACGCTTCCAGGAATCGTCCTGTACAAAATTTAATAACCGTGCCTCTTGGCGTATTTTAAAAGCATATGTTTGTATCTGTTTATATATCTATCAATTGGAATCAACAGTAAATCCAATCCACCAATTAAATAAAAATTTCTCAAAAATAAAAGTCATATTTCAAAATGAGACTTCATATTTTCTTAACACAAATCCTACAGTCTACTCCACAGTCGGCGAATCGAATCAAGAATGCATGAGTAAGTAAAGCAGGTGAATCCGAGACAGTTTGTTATCTAAATATAAAGTTACTGAAGTTGGTAGATGCCGTAGTCAAGTTATTCTGCACTTCGGTGCCTCTCTAGTCGACGGCCCGTATGTAATTGATGTTGTATAAGTCTTTTATCTACTCTCATATCAAAAAATTAAAAATATAAAACCAAAAAGGAGTTTATATTTACGTACTTTACCAATAGTATATCGAAAGGAAATTAAAAAATTAAATTATAACATTATTTCTCTAACAAAATAATGTTAAAATATTTTTTTTTTCATTACGGTACAAACCATAGACAGCCATTGATATAATATTAAACTAAGGTAGATAAGTCACTAGCGCATTGAACTTGAAACGTACAAAATATCATATCTGTTTAATATTATATCAATGTAGACAGTACTATTTCATTTTTTATCTGTGGCTGCGCGCGCTTTGGCGCATGCGCTGTGATGCAGGGTGCAGAATTGTTAACATTTTGCATATTACAATTATGAAACTGAATAAATGGAATTGTGTTGCGTTGGCGTTAGACGCACTGAGATTAGATAAAGTAGTGTATGAAACTGTACATAATTAGGTATTACACACTCGTGCTTAATACCCCTCATTATGTATCAGTATCATAAACTACTATTATCTTTCCACTGCTGGGCACAAGTCTCCTCTCATACAGAGAAGGATTGAGCGTAATCACCACGCTTGCTCAATGCGGGTTGGCGATTTCAGACTTATAAAGTCCAGGTTTCCTCAAGATGTTTTCCTTTACCTTCAGTCATGTATAAGATATTGTATAAGTAAGTTGAGTTATTGCTATCTGTTAAGATTTAGGTAATTTAGCATTAGAGATCAATTAGGTATTGATGCTGGATGCATTAATACCTAATTGATCTCTGTGACTTCTAATCAAACATTCGATTATACTTGTTTGATTCGATTTGATTTGATTACTACTATAATCAAATGTTTGATTATATGTCACAGAGTGTTTGCACTAATACCTAATTGATACAGCTTTCTAACGTATTATTAATCCATACTATAATATTATAAATGCTAAAGTATCTCTGTCTGTCTGTCTGTCCGGCTTTCACGCCAAAACTACTGAACCGATTAAAAAGAAATAAAATTTGGTACACAGATAGGCTGATAGGCCTGAGAAAGCCGCCCGCTATGACCAATAGGAGCAGAGCAGTAACAAAAAATGTTGCGAAAACGGGGGCAAACGCGGATGTAAATATTGCTCCCATTATTTTTACAGGCGCTTATTTTATATCAACACGCGGACGAAGTCGCGGGCAACAGCTAGTTATTCATAAATTAATGTAGATTTTTGGTTACGCATAATTTGTGTTTATGAAGTAGTTTGTATGTTTTTTTTTCTAATAATTATTAACTAGTGCTTGACTGCAATCCCGCCTGATGGTAAGCAGTGATGCAATCGTTGAGTGTAAAGCGCACTAGTTTATTAAGCCTATTCACTTAAGAATAGGAAGGATGACGGCAGTTGAGCGAGGTGATGCAATGTTAAACCCAAGACCAACACGACCAAACGATGCTGCGCTAGAGGGAGGGAGGGGGGCGGGGGTTAAGTGTTTTTCTATATTTTTTTCTTTCGCGTCGACAGTACATCTTTATTATATCTCTTTAGACCCAGTAGCACAAAGCCAAATAGCTAGATGAGTGGCCACGTCAAGGGGTGGGGAATCTGCCAGGGCAGCGGGTAGTTGGAAGGAGATATCGCGGCTTCTGGCGCATAGGGAAGTGAAGGAACACGGATGGGTTTTAGTCAGTAAAAGTCTGATACGCCCTTCCGGTGTGCCCAGAGCAGGAGAGATCATTTGATGATTTCCCATCCTCAAAACAAGGGGATCAAGGGAATTGTTCAAATCGTTCAGATGGGACAGTTTGAATACCATAAGCATTCAATACTCTGAGCGAGTGCTGGATGTTGGATGCTTACGTATGTGAATTGAAATGTTAAGTCTCTTTTGGGGAACAAAGTACTTTTGGAGAGACGTGCAAAGAGGCTGATTGGTGACCCTGATCTAACTCGAGTTGGTCTCCAAAGCCTAGAGCACAGGCGTAGAGTAGAGCCAGCCTTTCGGTGTTCTATAGGATGCATTTCGGGGAGTGTGCGAGGGAATTGCATGATTTAATTCCCCCATCTCCGTTCCACCAGCGGACGACCTGTCGTACGGCTGGTTTCCACCCTTACGTTGTTAACACCACTACGATCCGGACGAAGCGTTTCGCCTCCTCCTTAATACCGCGTACATCGAGGGACTGGAACAATTTGCCAGCGGCGGTGTTTCCGTCCGACTACAATTTGAGTGTCTTCAAGGCTAGAGTGAATAGGCTCTTAATAAACTAGTGCGCTTTACCATCAACGATTGCGTCACTGCTTACCATCAGGCAGGATTGCGGTTAAGCGCTGGTTTATAATATGTAAAAAAAAAGTAAATTTTCTCAGTGGTAAGCCATAACATCGGCTGCCGGCAAAAGTTACCACCCACCAGACAAAATCTTGCCGCCAAGCGATTCGTCGTGTTCCGGCATGATGTCTGGTGAAGCCGTACGGAGGACGGATCTGAGCATTTGTGTTGCGATGTATGCCGCGTACGCGCCTAATGTTGTTGTGTCGGGAGTTTTGTCGTGGATCACCTCGCTCAACTGCCGTCTTCCCTCCTATTCATTAAGGTTTTTAAGTGAATAGGCTTAATAAACTAGCGCGCTTTACCAACAACGATAGCATCACTGCTTATCGTCAGGCGGGATTGCAGTCAAGCACTAGTTCATAATTATTAAAATAAAAACACTTACGATCTTTGTTATATGAACATTCCTAATCCATACTAATATTATACAAGCAAAAGTATCTCTGCCTGTCTGTCTGTCTGTCCGGCTTTCACGCCAAAACTACTGAACCGATTGTAATGAAATTTGGTATAAAACATCCCGCAATAACCAATAGGAGTAGAACAGGAACAAAAAATGTTGCAGAAACGAGAGCAAACGCGGATGTACTATATATTGCTCCCATTATTTTAACAGGCGCTTATTTTATATCAACTGAGCTCATTCGGCTAGAAGGTTACGCGGGTGAAACCGCGGGGCACAGCTAGTAAAGAATAAATAATCATTTTGAGTAAATATAGAAAATACCCGCCCTTTTAAAATATTAGTTATAGTGTAACTGAATGGTCTTGTACAGGGAGTACTCATAAAATTATGCTCTCCAGTGAGTTCCTCAAATGAACTTTACTTGTTCAAGTTAGCTCATAGTTTTACTGCTAAGTCTTATAAACTTCTACGTAGTCCTCACTATGTTAATTTGGCAGCCAAACATAAAGTTTACGATTGTCCCGGCCCAGTAGTTCGGATGACAATTTGACAACTAGTCTAAATGAAGTTTACAAAGGAGATGTTTCAGAAATGTATGGAGTCTGGGCCAGCACATTGTACACTTAATGCTAGGTATAGTTACGCTATAGTTAACTGTTTTTAATGTTAATATTCTATATTTTAGCTTAGTTCTTATACAGATTCAATTTAACTCGGCCAAGCAGTGCAACACAACTACTAATAAATATGGTGGTCAGCAATAAGCGAAATAAGATGTGACAGTGACATTTGATTGACGTGTGACTGCGAAAAAAGCAAAACATGAATTCCGAACATACGGCCCATTAAATAAACACAATCGACTCAAATCAACACTCGACACGAACACAACGGGAAAACAGAACTGTCAAAGTCGCCTATCAAACGTCATAAACAGTGTCATGGCTACCTTAATAAAGGGTAATCTCACTAAAAAACCGTTTAAAATAACTAATTATTTATACTTCTATTTTTATTTAAATTAATTTGGTAGTATTTTTTATTAAAATCTTTTATTTTTTTCTTTTTTATCTACATAGCGTACATAGCGGTGGCCCAAAATGAAACATCTCCTTTATAGGAACTTGTAAAAGACGGTTTTAAATGGTTAGTGTCATTACCATTTTAGCCACATAGGCGCATATTGGCGTTAAAAACCTTTTAATGATCGAGAATTGACTAGTCTCAAAGAAAGAAAAGAAATAAAGACCAATTGTTTCTTCCGTGTAAATAAAACACACATTACATGTAAATAATAATGATAAAAAAGACATAAAATATAATATAGTCAAAAGCTTCGTAGTCAAAAACGAAAACGAACGAAACCTTTGGAATTTTTGCTGTGACAATACCGACCTACGAGATTAGCAAAAGTGGTTTCATCAGTAGAAACTCGACACAAGTTTTGATTTGGTTTAATATTATGTAGCTGTGCATCTGTAATGTAGTTGTTGATCTGTCCATTCTTTGGTTGCCTGAAAGAGATCGCATTAGGGATAAGGCCGCCCATTGTATGTTTTGTTGTGTTTAATATATTTGGTTCAATGTTTGATTGATGTACATACATTCATCATCATCAACCTTTTTTTTTTATCGTCCCACTGCTGGGCACAGGTCTCTTCTCATACAGAGAAGGATTGAGCGTAATCACCACGCTTGCTCAATGCGGATTGGCGATTTCAGACCTAAAGTCCAGGTTTCCTCAAGATGTTTTCCTTCACCTTCAGTCATTGGTGTCCAAGTTATACTTAGAAAGTACATATAACTTCAGAAAAGTTACATTGGTACTTGCCTGACCTGGAATCGAACCCGCGCACTCATACTTGAGAGGCTGGTGTTTTAACCACTAGGCCACCACGACATTATGTCATTATGTTTGATTGGTGTGCATTAACAATATATAAATAAACTAGCTTTCCGCCCGCGGCTTCGCCCGCGTGGAGTTCGGTTATAGGTATCGCGCTTTTTAGATTTCCCTTGGGAATATCAATTTTTCCGAGATAATAGGTCGCCTATGTTTTTTCTCAGGGTCTAAAGATTGTGTGTGCCAAATTTCATCACAATCGGTTGAGAGGTTTAGGCGGGAAAGCGTAACAGACAGACAGACAGAGTTACTTTCGCATTTATAATATTAGTATGGATGATTGTTTCAGGCTAATTAAACATTTTAACTGGATGAATCCAGTTAAAATCAAGTACCTTTTCAAGATTTTTAATCACTTTATACCCTGATTGACCATTTTTTGACAACTGTCCTAAAACTTTCCAGATTATGAAAAAGTTAACTTTAAAATTCGTATTAAAAGAAATATTTAAACTGCCTCATCTAATTGAATTATCTTGTTGTAATATTTTATAGTTTATTACAAACATTAATGTCGTATATGTATTTTTTTTTTGTTTTAATTAATATAAAGTAGTGCTTGACCGCAATCGCGCTTGATGGTAAGCAGTGATGAAATCGTTATTGGTAAAGCAAGCTAGTTTATTAAGCCTATCCGCTCAAAAAGAAAACTGAGTGATTCCTTCCACTCAGTTTTTTTTTAGCGCAGATTAACGAGGTAATGCAATGTTAAACCCAACAACACGACCAACGATGCTGCGCCAAAGGGAGATTGATCTGCAGAGCTTCCACGACCAAACTCCCGAGACAACAACATTTGGCGCGCCGTACCCGGCACACTTCGCAACCAATGCAATCAATGTATTGTGCATTGCTGCCGTGACTAACCCCACCTGTAGAAACCGGTTCAGTGTAATGGACAGGGTATAATACATTATCCGACATAGTGAAAAAAATATAAACAAATGGACATATGATCAGTATTTTCCATTTGCCGTGATAATGCAGCCAATATTCTTGGTACTAACTCCCAAGGTTTTGGCACAACACAACAAATATGACACAGTGCACAAGCCAAATAGCTCCAGTACTATTATTTTTTTAATGAGTTCAGCCATTTTATGTATCTTATTATAATGTTACTAGCTTTAGCTTGCTGCTTAAATGCGGGGTAACACGGTTCTCCTTTCCTGATCTACAACACAGAAGAGAACCTGGAACAGAAAATTGTTTTAGTAGGCTACTGTAGACTATACTATTATTGAGTTGAGATCAAAACTTGATTCAAATCCGTTCAGTAATTTTTCCGTGAAAGAGTAAGAAATATCCATACATCATCACAAGCTGCACCCCGCGGTTTTGCCTGTGTTAGTTTCGATCCCGTGAGAACCACCAACACCATCAACCACCTGTTTGCCAAATTTCATGTAAATCCGTCCAGTAGTTTTAGGTGTCCCTAAGAGTAGCAAACTTCTGTCCATCTATCTATACAGCCTCACAAATTTCTGCATTCATTAGGAAGTATGATTGTACAGTTGAAGTGTGATTTGACAGCCTCCGTGGCGTAGCGGTATCGGACGCGGCCGCTGCGCAAGGTGCCGCGGGTTCGATCCCCGCACAGTGTAAGTATTTGTATGCATGAATATGAATATTTGCACTGGTCTGGTCGTGCCTCGGAAAGCACGTTAAGCCGTTGGTCCCGGTTGCCATACGAACATCTAGTGGCAGTCGTTACGGGTTGTTGGAGCCCTCAAAAGTCCAACAATTGGTCTAACTGCAATGCTTCGATGTCGCCTTCGGGTTGTGGAGGTCAGACGGCAGTCGCTTCACGGAAAATGTCGAAGTTTAGCCATATCAGCAGTTGGACTGGTAAAGCGGACCCCAGACTCCAAAGCTGAAAAGGCTTCGGATGCGACTGGGATTAACGCTGGGATGATGATGATGATTAGGAAGTATGATTGTAGGGCGAGCCCGACAATCGTGCAGAAGAAAAACTAGTTTTAATTGTCGAGACCACTACGATCCGGACGAAGCATTTCGCCTCGTCTTTTATACATCGAGGGACTGAAGCAGTTTCCCAGCGACGGTGTTTTCGTCTGACTACAATTTAAGTGTCTTCAAGGCAGGTTCTTCAGGTGAATAGGCTCTCGCGCCTTACTATCAACGATTGCATCCCTGCTTACCATTGACCGGGCGGGATTGCGGTCAAGCACTCGTTTATAATTATGTGGAGGCATGAGGAACGGGGTGTAAAGGTCACTAATCCTCCAAGAAGGGAGGATCCTCCGACCAGACTTTTGTTATGTCTGGCGGACACTTGCCCAATCCTTGAAATTGGGAAGTTGTATGTATGCTAGTTGCACGGTAAACTCTAATTGCGAGATGTAGAATTCGTGTGACGTCACTATGACGCGTTGTTCCATGTGGCGTTTGTAGGTACCGCTACAATTATATATAAAAAATATCCATAATGAAAAACTCTCGACTAGTTTCTTCACTGGTCTTAAGTGCTACTCTGAGTCTGCAGTCCTGAGTACGGTTCCTAAGTCGGACAGTGTTATTAGGTTGTTCCATCTGAATTTCTTGGCATCGGTCCAGAGTCTGCTCAGTTGGTGGCGATAAGCTAGTTTTAGCTTTAAGTGAGATATATATGTGTAAGTTTTAATTTTATTACATAAAACTTAAAACATAATTTGATGAAAAACTGTGGGTGTTGGTTACATACTTACAATATGCGTAACCTTTTGAAGGAATACACTTATTTTTTTAAATCATCACATCAAAATTTCGAAAATGAGTGAGTTAAGTAGTTTACAGGCGCAACGCAATTTCAGAGTCCCAAATCCCCCAGTAAAATCCGCATACGCACAAAGACTTGCTCATTTTGTACGTACATGTCTACAATACGGTGATCAAACAGCGATATAAGCAATATAAGAAACTGCACTCGCAAACAAATAAAAAATACACTAACATCCTGGTTACTAAACTTGTCTTAAGACGAAACAGAAAAAATCATTACAGTAATTAAATAGCTGTTGACACGTTAAATTCTTTAGTTTGTCTCACACACACATAATCACGCTTAAACTTCGTCAAACTCACCCTCACACGATCACACACACCCTCACTTAACCCATGATCACACACACTCACACTCATTCACTTATACTCATTTTCATAATAGTGGCGGTGTTCTTCTTCTAATTTTATTTTTGTTACTTACTTTTAATTCTCGATTTAATATTTTTTTATACTTTTGTTATGTTTAATTTTTGCTCCTCCTCTCCTCCTGACCTAATTAATTTTGATTCTAATATTACATTCAGTTTTTTCTTTTAGTAATGAATCTGAAGCAAAGTTAATTTACTCTATTACTAAATATGTTTTTAAACTGTTTATATGGTAAACCCTCCGTATTAGTACCCAAGACACAGGCTTGGCTAGTTTGGAGCCAATGCAAAATCTCTGTAATCTTTTTAGCAATAAAGTTTATTATTATTATTATAAACGTTTCCCGACACTAGGAATTTCTACTGTATCCTGGGTACGTTTACAAACATATGTTTATATGTTTGTAAACGTACCCAGGATATAAATATTACGGAACAAATATTTGTATGACCTACAAGTAGTTGTTCCGTGCGTGAATCGAACCTGCGACTCGTAGCAGTCAATCATTTAACTACTACGCCAGCCGTGCTGTTCAAACAGTTCATGTCATGTTATTGCAAAAAAAAATATTTCTGTACTTGCCACTTATCTCTGATCGATACATCCCCGCTACTACCAACTTACTCAAAAAAATCTAAAACACGATTTCAACCTCTTTGATTTATGACAATATCTCTTTACCCTCAAACAAACAAAAATATTCAATCAGCTACCCTATTATAATAATAAACGTAAATACTGCTACATTGCATGCCCCATATCTTTATGGAAATGCCTTTTACTCGTACAACCGTTAGTAATGCCTTTAATCGTGACATCGCCTTCAATATCTATTACGAAAGAAATCGATATCGTAAGCTTACTCAGCTAAGGTTCCGCTTTTAGTCTGGGTTAAGGAGTAAATATTTGGCAGAGTACAAGCTACATACAAAAACAGTGCGGTGGGATACTCACAAGTATAATGAAATGAAATCGTTTATTAAGCAAGTAGGATCACTGATCACTTTTACACGTCATCTTTTTTTTTTTAACTAGATGAATCCAGCATTTTCTAACTGACTACCTCTGAGAAGAAATAGCCGAAACAAACTCAGGGATCATCGTCTTTTTTCAAATCCAGACATTAAAAATGAAAATCTTTACAATAATTTACTTTATAATTACGCATATTGCATAATTACAAGGCTTAGCGGAGCGAGCAGCTCAGTCCCAAGCTTTTTTGTCTTCTAAATAATCTGTGATTTTATAATACCCCTTTTTGCAAAGTTTGGCCTTTATATAGTTTTTAAATCATTTAATGGGTAAGTCTCGAATGTCCATGGGAAGCTTGTTGTAAAAGTGTATACATTGACCCATGAACGAGTTGCCTACTCTGTAGAGACGAGTGTGATGTACAGCAAGATGATGGTTGTTCCTGGTATTATTTATTATCTCATAATCAATCGATGTATATAGTTCCTGGTCTTGTGTCACAGGCATCTTTTAGGTGAGAGAGGGTGAGCTGTAATCTACTGCCCAGTGAGGGTTGGTAGATGTCACATGTCATGTAAAATTGGTCTCTAGCACATGCCGGAAATATGTCACTTAAGCAAAATTCTAAAGCGATTTTATCATAAAAATAACTATTTCATTGTGATTATATCATTAGGAAAATAAAATTTGATCAGTCCTGTAATGTGTAATGTATTGTAATGTTTAACTACATCCCCCCGTGGGTGTCGTAAGAGGCGACAAAGCGAATTCTTACCAGGGAAGCGGGTAGCAGCGCTACTCCTGTGGAATATCAAATGGCTTATAGCAAACCTCCCCAATGGAATGAAAGCCTTGGGGGAGGCCTTTGTCCAGCAGTGAACCTATATAGGCCGAGAAGGTCATGAAGAAGAATGTTCTAAATACTAATAGTGTAGTATATGTGTTAATGAACATAAGAAAAATCTGAAAACTGAAACCGACTAGCCTAGCAAGAGGATCATTTTCTCCGCGTCACTAAGTGTATATACTTCGTGCGTCGACGACAGAATATCAAAATAAGCCAAGAAATAAGCCACTGACAGTTGACGAAGGTGTGCAGGGGTCAGCGACCTCCCCAATTTTATTTGGCTTAGGTACTAATGTCAACATAGGGCAAACCATCACAAAATACAACTTATATTTAAAACTAGCTGCTGCCCGAGACTTCGTCCGCGTGGACTTCAGTCTACAGGAGCTCAGTTGATATAAAATAAGCGCCTGTTAAAATAATGGGAGGAATATGTACGTCCGCATTCACTCCCGTTTAAGACAACATTTTTTAATTACTGCTCTGCTCCTATTGGCCATAGCGGGATCTTATATAGCCTATGTCCTTTCTCAGGCTCTAGACTATCTGTGTACCAAATTTAATTACAATCGGTTCAGTAGTTTTGGCGTGAAAGCCGGACAGACAGACAGATAGAGATACTTTCGCATTTATAATATTAGTATGGATATTGTTTGAAGCTCGCTCTCTGTTGTATATTCTACTCCTGTACCGGGTGTCACTCAGTACAATATTTTAATATTGCTCAATCGATAGCTCACGTCTTAAGGGTCGTGATGCGACGTTTAAGGGGTGTAATGTATACGTATTTTCCTTTTCCTTCTTTACCCCCCCTACACGTTTTGCCGGTGTGGGAGAGGTGAAGTTTGAAGTAATTCGATTGATTTGGACGAATTGAATTACGTTCTTGTTGCTAGGTACCTACTCTACATTATACGAAGCTACTTACTTGCTCTTTGCTAGTTTATTGATTTGTAAAAGAGGTAATTTATTCTTCTTCTTACCTATTTCATTTACAACCAACACCCTTTTACTATCAGTTGGAATTATTTAGAAGCATATTGGGAATCCATTACTCCATGTGTTCGAAAATGTGTCTGCTCAACAACGTAAATAACGGCAATGTATGTTGTTGAACTGTCAAAATGAAACCGATTGCTACTGACAGTGTATTATGAGATTAGCCTGCTGTACTCTAATTATATAATATAGTATTACTATCAATCTGCTAGAGCCATGGATTCTTCGAAAGACTTATCGTGGTCTCTAGCGCACAGGCAATAGGGATGTATCCAAGGTATGAAAATCTAAAAAATAATTAGACCTTCTTATAGATAATAAAAAGATTTAAGAGCCGTATTTTTTATTTTGTCGAAATGACCAAAAGCTGCTGAGATATAGCGTATTAAAGTTACGTTGTGTAGTGGGGGCTAATTACGTCACGCTGTGGTATATTTTGCACCAAGTGTTTGAATGAAAGAAAAAATAAAAAATACGTGTTCAATATTTTTTATAAATCTATATGATGGACATTATATTAAGTGGGTTGTAGCCAGTAACAATCTGCCACGTCGTTCCGCTCCGCCCACAGCAGAAGAGGTCACTTAATGACTTAACATACTCAAAAAAAAAACTATCGATTGGAATGTTCATGCAGCATTTTGCTAATTCACTGCTTCATGTGCTGGAGAAATACGTCTGTTCAACAAAGTAAATAACGCAATGAATGCTGTTGACCTGTCACAATGAAATTGATTGCTACTGATAGTGTGTTATGTATTACCTCGCAGGTAAAGACTCATAAATCATCTAAACCTCTTCTCCCCGAGAGGAGGTTTGTGTTCTAACAGCGACATCATAAACAGACATGACAATTACACCGTATATTTTGCCCGTGACTACTGCGTGGTTTATTTAAAAGTTAGAGATAAGGCCACGTTTACACTTTGATTAGTATTTAGGGGAGGTCCTACATTTTCTGGGAGATTTCCAGGGCAGCTGCCCCCACCTGCACCCCACCCCCTAGGTACGCTCATCCAAACAGATTATGAGAATAAAGAGGATTCACACATAGTGTTATTAGGGTTATTATAATCCAACGACCTCCGTGGCGCAGCGGTCAACACGCCTGCCTGCGACGTGGAGGCCCCGGGTTCGATCCCCGGTCAGGTCATGATGGAAAACGATCTTTTCCTGATTGGCATGGGTCTTGGATGTTTATCTATATATGTATCTATTATAAATATAGTATCGTTGAGTTAGTATCCCATAACACAAGTCTCGAGCTTACTTTGGGGCTAGCTCAATCTGTGTGATTTGTCCGTACATATACTATCCATACTAATATTATAAATTCTAAAGTATCTCTGTCTGTCTGTCCGGCTTTTACGCCAAAACTACTGAACCGATTTTGATGAAATTTGGCACAGACAATCTTTAGACCCTGAGAAAGGACATAGGCTACCTTTTATCCCGGAAAAAATGGATGTTCCCGAGAGAAATCTAAAAAGCGCGATATAACCGAACTCCACGCGGGCGAAGCCGCGGGCGGAAAGCTAGTAATATTATAAATGTGAAAGTGTCTCTGTCTGTCTGTCTGTCCGGCTTTCGCGCCAAAACTACTGAACCGATTGTAATGAAATTTGGTACACATAATTATAGTCTAGAGCCTGAGAAAGGACATAGGCTATATAACATCCCGCTCTGACCAATAGGAGCAGAGCAATAACAAAAAATGTTGCGAAAACGGGAGCTACCGCGGACGTACTACATATTGCTCCCATTATTTTAACAGGCGCTTATTTTATATCAACTGAGCTCTTTTTAATTTACGGGAACCACCGCGCGCTGTAAATTGAAGTCCACGTGGACGGAGTCGCGGGCAACAGCTAGTACATAATATTGCAGAGTCACTCTTGGTTTCATAATTGTCACACTGTTAGATCATCACCCTATTAATAAGCAGCGCGATTCCTTAATTGACACTTAATCATTTCTACCCTCATTCTTACAGTAATTTAAAGTAATTAACAACTTAAAATATGTTACAAAATTACAGTATATTTGCTTGATTTAAGGCAAGCTGGGAAATCGATTTGAAGAGCGTAAGAGGTTTGTATTCGAGCATTTCCGAGCTTGAAACTGGTATATATTCGACGTGGAATTCTATTCGGCCCAGTGACATTTAGAGTGTGCTTGAACCACGTATAGGGAGGCAAAATTTCGTATAATGAACCGTGCCGTCAATGACTCTCAAACGTGCAGGATGTTGGCGCAACAATGACGTAACGACGCCATATTGGAAAATAATAGACTCTTGTAGGTAGCATGTTTGCAAGTTTTTGATTGGAGTTTTTTTTTATTGTGTTACTTTTTGGCTCTGATTTAAATATTTTTAAGGCTATCTTTTTGGGTGAGCAGCATCCTTGCCTACAAGTAATCCAACCCAAAGCAATAATTTCAAATAAACCAGTTGCAGGTAGTTTTATAATGGATAGGGGTCGATCAGTCTGAAAGATGAAGCTAGTAGCAGGTAGCCCATCACAAACTGAATCAGGGATCTATGGACAAAAACGGGCAAAGAACTCCACAAACACTAATTTAAATCAGGTAACGGACACTTTACTTGTAAACATATACAAAGTGTTGATGACAATACGACAACAAATTAAACATCGTGTACGTCACACACATTCTCAGTCCACCCATAAAAAACATATAAATATATCCATTACTTTAGTTACAAGAAATTATTTTCATTTTCAGATTTTCTACATGATGTACTCATGTTGTTAAGGAAGCGCTTACAGGTTTATGACCGCCGCATCCAGCGGTAGGTACTAAACTTTAATAATAATGGCGCGAAAAAAGCAAGTTGACACAGGACCGCGCTGGCGCCGATCGAAGGTCAATGAACCAATATTTCTATTTTAAGTTTTTATTTTTGATGCTATTTTTTTCTATAGTTTAGGATTATTCCTATGAACCAGCATTGTCCGTGTTTTAATTTATTGTCCGATAATAATAACGTCATACTACATGAAAAAACACAAATTACTTGTGTTTACAAAAAAGACAATGCTCAAACAAAAGCGCCCTCAAAATATCAACTAACAGATACAGCTACGTATTCTCTCCTCCATTAATTTCACCGCGTCCTTCCTAGTCACGTTCAGATGTCTAAAATAACACAGAGTACAAACATACAGAAGAAGGAAACTCCACAATAATCAGTGCGACAATAATTCTGAGCACTCAGCATTTAATGTGTATGAAATGTGGACAAAATGTAAATGTACTGGCAGCGCTCAAAACAGTAGTTTGTGTTATGTAAATAAATTCTTTATCTCTACTGAATAGGGTTGTCGACTCGAATTATAAACCTGAACGTGAGAAACTAAAGTTTGCTTAGTTAGCTCGCCGCCCGGTAAGGACCAGCCCAGTCAAATGATTGCGACTAGTTGGAATCGTTCGGAGCGCCCATTGGTCCGTTTGGTCCAAACGATCGCAACTAGTCGCAATCATTTGACTAAAATGTGTTCGCCGATTAGGGGGTCCGAGTCGACGGCGCGTTGTGTTTCACGCGCGCCATGCCAGCACATCGTGACAGGGTCCACGAAGACCGATGCCTCCTAGGTCAGGTTTGCGGGTTAGTTAAAAAAGAAACCGTGGCCCTGGCCGTCGCACAGGCAAGTGAAGAAACACGGGAGGGTTTGGTCAGTAAAACACTGACACGCCCTTGACAAAGCGGGAGCAGTCATTTGATGATTTCCCATCCCACAAAAAAAGGCTTGCTTAGTTAGGTGACCTTAAAAACTCATTATGAGCTTAAAATAGGCACCGTGACAGGGAGAATATTATAGACTTTAGGGATAAATCCTTCTAAATTTAAAGTGTAGAACTTAGCTCGATATTTTACAGGAATAGGGTTGTGGATAGCACATAATCCGCCACTTCATGTAAAAAAAAGTTGGAACAATTTATCTGCGGCGGTCTTCCCGACCGATTATAATTTAAGTGTCTTCTAGGCTACAGTGAATAATAAGGCTCTTAAAAAACTAGTGCGGTTTATCTACGATTGTATCACTGCTTACCACTAGACGGGATCGCGGTGACGCACTTAGTGATACTCAATGGCTCTACGTAAGATAATGGTACTCGGTAGCAGCCAGTTACAATAGAAGCCGACTCCAATATAGAGGGAAAATACTAAAAGTAGACGATGAAGATTTCCCGTAGATAGTTAAACTATCTCGTGTTTTACCTAAAATAATGTTTACACAACAAATCGAAAACACTTCATTTTTATAATTGCTGGTTATGCTTTAAAGTTGAAAGGTGGATCGAATTTGGACGTAATTTGGTACATTACATGGGTAGACAATGAACTGAATTAAGATATAAAATAAAAGTTAAAGTATATTTCTTGTGTATAACATCTAAACTAATATTTATAATACAAAGAGGAAAGACTTAATTTTTATGTTTATAGTTACGTTATAACAGCAGAACCGATTTGGATATAAATTGGCACATGGGTAGATCACGACCTTAATTAGGACATATAATACTTTTCGATATTTTGCTACTCGATATTTCTGCGGGATAGATAAATTTTAAGTCCTAATTTAGAAGAGATAGTCTCAACTTCAGTGCGCCAAACCAAGGGGCGCAGAAAGTGTTTATTAGTAAAAGTTTCCAGTATTTAAACAGTAACAGGCCTTGACAAGCTATACTCATTCAATTCAAAAGTCTGAATCACAACACACAAAAGGAATTCCAACATTTTTCTTCCATTGGCTAAAGATACAAGATTCATGTCGAATCCCGGCGTTTACCAGCCCTAACACGGCGCAGTTGAAAATAATTGCCGTTCCAAACAAAAGAATGCTACCGCGGCAAACCACGGAGACTTTTCACTTTGGGCTACCGTTTTTTGTTCCTTTAATTTTTATGCGATAGCTTTACACGCGAATTTTGTGGCTTGATGTGTAGTCTGGGGCTTTTAGTTCGCCACAAATACCGCTAGAGGGAACTAACTATTCGTTGAACTAGTTCGTTGGTTTTTGTTTGTCGGATGAAGATGGAAGTAAGAATTTTTATTCAGTTTGGACTTTTTTATGTTAAATCTGGAAAATTCACTGTCCGCATGTCATCACATTGGTATAAATAAATTAAATTCTTTATTCCTAATTATTATATTATTATTTTATTTTTTCTCGGTGGTAGGTCGATGTTAGCTGCCGGCAGAAGTAACCACCCACCAGACAAAGTCCGGCATGATGTCTGGTGAAGCCGTACGGAGGACGGGTCTGAGCAGTTGTGTTGCGATGTGTGCCGGGTACGATGCGCCAAATGTTGTTTTGTCGGAAGTTTGGTCGTGGAGATTCTCCAGATCAATCTCCCTCTGGCGCAGCATCGTTGGTCGTGTTGTTGGGTTTAACATTGCATCACCACGCTCAACTGTCGTCATCCTTCCTATTCCTAAGTTTTTTAAGTGAATAGGCTTAATAAACTAGTGCGCTTTACCATCAACGATTGCATCACCGCTTACCATCAGGCGGGATTGCAGTCAAGAAGTAGTTTATAATAATTAAAAAAAAAAATATTATGAGACCATATCCTATCAAAATACTCTGAGAAGAAGGCCAAAACAAACTCAGAGTCTCTTTGTAGAACGCTTCGCAATGGGCAACTAGTTTTACCATAGTGATGCCCTGCCTGCCATTTTATAATTCAAAAGTGCCTATAATTGGTTAACCTACTTGAAATAAATGTTTTGTTTTAGATTATGATTTTTAAGAATCCTTACCAGCAGAATACTACATTTAGTGGTGTTGAAACATCGATCACTTATACACTAGATTCACAATCAGCTTAAAAAAATGGTTGAACTGAACAAGCACACAACGCAGCACTTGGGTGTTTCTTTCATTTAGTACTTACTTTATAATTCTAACTTTAATGCATGCGTGTAAGGTTGAATTTGGTTTGATGTCAGACTCGGTCGTAAAAAATAATGGCTTTTTGTGCTTTGTGATAAGAACTTTACACACTGCACTTATGGCTGATTTTAAATTAATGTATATTTATTTTGACTACTTTAGACTGCTTAATACTTGTCGCCATTTTTGATAAGAGCTTTGTTCGAGACTGTTTATCTAGTGTGTAAGTGATCGATGTGTTGAAATCACTTTTTCGAGTGAAATACCTGGTACTAAAAACCAAATACAGTGCCATTTTAACACCTATAAACTCGTTCATTCATTTTCCCAACACTAGTTCCGCGAAAAGTCGATAACTTTGGTCTAGTTTCACATTCAGGGTTAGCTTATTACCTTAAATGTGTATAATTTGTGTAAAAACTACGAGGGTGAAATTTGGAAGTCTTGTTCAACTCGTTTTATCGTGACTTATAATCGTGTTAAGTATAGATGTGTAAGTTTATATCTTTAGTTGTAATCAGTACTGTGGCTGGATTGTTTTAGTGCTGTAGTTTTATCTGATTTAAGAGTTACATGTTTACGATGTCACTGCGAATTTTATAGTAGTTTTAGTGCATTTCAAGCTGAGTAGTTTTGTGTAACATCGCGCTTGTCTCGTCGAACTGTTCGGCAGAAGCGTCGCTTATACAACGATATTTTATGTTTATGCGAAACCTGAATATCTTCTTCATTCCTCAGCCTATAGATGTCCACTGTTGGAAAAAGGCTTCCCGCAAGGCTTTCCACGCTGACCGGTCTTGTGCTGCCCGCATACCGACCTTCACCAGGTCCACCTTGTTGGGGGCCTCCCTATGCTGCGTCTTCCAGTACGTGGCCGCCACTACAGAACCTTACTGCCCCATCGGCCATCGGTTCTGCGAGCAATGTGCCCTGCCCACTGCCACTTAAGTTTAGCGACTCGAAGAGCTATGTCGGTGACTTTGTTTCTTCTGCGGATCTCCTTATTTCTGATTCGATCACGCAGAGAAACTCCAAATATAGCTCTTTCCCTTTGTGTGACTCTGAGCCTTCGTATGAGGCCCATTGTGAGCGACCACGTCTCAGTTCCGTAAGTCATCACTGGCAACACACACTGGTCAAAGATTTTAGTCTTGAGACACTGTGGTATCTTGGACGACGAGAAGATGTAGCGTAGCTTCCCGAACGCTGCACAGCCGAGCTGGATTCGACGAGACACCTCTTTCTCTCTCTCTCGCTCTGAATATAGTTTGCTCAGAATAAGCAACTGAATCAATTCTAATCATTTTTACACCATGTTATATTTTTCCAGAAATACATTTAGAAATTGCCAATAGGACCTGAGCATGACTAATTCTACGCGAACGAAGTTGCTGGCGGCCTCTAGTGTGTTATATACCTAGATTTATTTAAAAGGCTATATTTTAAAATGAGCAAGGAAATGCTCCTTAGGATGACAACGTACAAAAGAGGGCTATCTACAGGCTTCCGGACCATTTTTTTTTCGTGGATGGGAATCATCAAATATCCTCTCCCGCTCAGGGCAGAGCAAGAAGGGCGTGTCAGATTTTAACTGACTAAAACCCATCCGTGTTCCTTCACTTGTCTGTGCACCAGGGCCACGATATCTCTTTCGACCAACCTGCAGACCTGGCAAGATTTTACCCATCCTTTTTTTTTGTTGGGATGGGAAATCATCAAATGACTTCTCCCGCTCTGGGCGGAGCGGAAGGGCGTGTCAGACTTTTACTGACTAAAACCCACCCGTGTTTCTTCGCTTGCCTGTGCGACGGCCAGGGTCACGGTGTATTGTTTAACCAACCCGCAACCCTGACCCAGGAGATATCGGTTTTCGTGGACCCCGTCACGATGTGCTGACATCTCTTAGAGGCACGCGTGAAACACTAGAAATATTCGCATACTTAAGTGTTGCTTAGCAAAGTAGAAATATAGAAAAACCTTTCAAGATATACTAGGGTCTTATGTGACAACCGAGTATTGTACGACTACCAGGTAAACTTATTTTCTTTACTCTATTTTTATTGTTACACTATGCATTCCTCCCATCCATCAATTTCACTCCGTATATAAAACAAAGGCACATATATGTAGGTAATATATAACCAACTACCGCAGATACACGATAGTAGCTGCATAAAGCTAAGTCACACGAGGCTGACAAACAGCGTAAATGTTAGCAACACGCGAGCATTCCGCTGATGTGTTTACCCTTTGCACTATACGATACACGTGTATGTACGAGGTATGTATACATATGTATGACGACGTCAGCGATGGTGGAGCGATAAGGTCGTCCCCACCTTCGTGTGGTGGTAAGGGCTTCATTTCGTTGGTGAAGATAAAGATAATTTTATTATGCAAACATGGGTAAAAAAGATGACAAAAAATGTTTAAATAATGACAGGTTCAGCCATGTTTTACCATTTAGGCATGCAATTTTTTTTTTAACATACAATTTAAAAGTAGAAAATAAAGTTTAGGAAAATAGTTCAAAACTACATTATTCTAACTTAAAAGAAAAATATTTTCAGTAAGGTACTCACTTATATTATAGTACGTTTTCACGACTAAAAGGCTTCGGAGTCTTTTTTTAAATAATTTTAACGGAAGCTCTTTCCAGCTCTTTGGTAACTTATTATAAATAAGTGGAGCCATGCAGTAGACACTTTTGCGCATAAGTGCTGTCTTAGCTAGCTCTTGACATAGCAAGTTTGAAGTGTTGAATTAAAGCACAAAGTGTAAACGTACCCTACAATCTTGACAATAACAACTTAAATAGGCAAATCGTTTCGCCCCGGAGAAGAGCCCTGCCCCCTAATCGGCGAATACATTTTTGCCAAATGAATGCGACTAGTTGGGATCAGTTGGTACCAACTGATCCCAACTAGTCGCATTCATTTGGCAAAAATGTGTTCGCCGGTTAGGGGGCTGGTGTACACTCTACGTCTCAATAGAAAATCACCGTTCGACAATCCGCACTTTCCAAAACGACTCTGCCAGGCGCCGCCATTACAAAGTAACGTCACAGCGTTAGCCCCGCTACTACATTAATCAAATGAGTAACTTTTATTAAAATGAAATCGTTATCCACGATATGTAATGTATGTTATTGGTAATGCTTGACTTCTTTTTGTACAGTGTTCTAAACGGAATGTTATCCAAATTAGGAGGTTCAATGCACAAATCAACTACTCGTGAAAACTTACCAAACAGATACATACTACAACGTTTTGTCAAATTGGAAATATAAAGAATTGTCTATTATATCTCGACTTTAGCATCATTAGGTCATATGATCCGACGACCTATACATACGACCTAGTGCTTGGTGCCAGTTTTTTCTTTATTATATTTTTAACTTTATCGCTAAAGAATTAAAGCTCAAAGTTGATTGCTTATCTGCTGTCGTTCGTACATCATCATTATTTCAGCTCGGAATGACTCACTGCTAGATGTAGCCTCCCATTTGTTTCACTCTATTTCCCGGTTCCGTGCGCCCCTTATTTTTATTTATTTTAAATACGATTGGTCCTGGCTGGTATTCGTGGACCTCTGACATGATGGGTAGGCAGAAGCCCGAAAATTTGACAGTATTATCAAGGATTGTCGTATATACAATATGTTAAGAAAACCCTGTCCGACCCGTAAGGATAGTAAAGGTTAGGTAAACACTTGATCAAATATAATATAAAATTTTACATACTCATCATAGTAACAATACTAATGAATTTTGAAATAATCCTTTTTTCCGGGGAATTAATTCCAATTTCCCCGAACTTTGGTATTTTTTAAAAAAGTGACAACACCGGTATTATTATAAGCGAATAGCGACGCGACCACGTCACAGGTGCCGCGTGCCCTGCCCCCCGCCGCCCGCGGAATGGGGTTGCTTACCGCACATGTGTTAAGTTACCTCTTTTTGCGAAATAATATTTATTTTTTTAGGGGGATTTTTTTTTAAGTTTTGCCTGTCTTTGTGGGCATTATTAGAATCAGTTATCGATACCTAACAACACCTTCACGGATCGGACAGGGTTTTCTTTACATATTGTATATATATATATATATATGTATCTGGGTTGTGGAGGTCGCTTCGTGTAAAATAGTGGTCTTCAGCTCCATTCGGTTAAACTAGAAGCCACAGAATAATAGGGATGTTTCCTGGGTAAAAAAAAATTCTATTTAGTACGTCATTCAGATTATAGAAAAATATTGGATACGTAAATTTTGTTATATCCTATCAATAAAAAATTACAAATATAAAAGGCATCAAAGATCAGGAGTGCCGAGTGGGAGCTGGTGACGTCACTCGTTGCTAAAAAGTGTAGCAAGGAGTGACGTGAGACGAGTTTTCAACGCACTGTATCGTCTTTATTTTTTGTTTATATGAAAAAAGAAAAAATACGTGTCTAGTTTTTTTTGGAAATCTGACTGACGAAGTAATTAGTTTTCTTTAGTCAACTACCCTATGAAAATGAAAATGAAATCCATTGCTACTGATAGTATGTTACGTAAACATACTATCAGTAGCAATGGATTTCATTTTGACAGTTCAACAACATTCAATGCGTTATTTACCATTTTTGAGAAGACACATTTTCCCTTTCCACGCCTAAACTACTGAACGAATTTGAATGAAATTTGGCACACAGATAGTTTATAACCAGGAATAATACTTATATAGGACTCTTTTTATCCCGATATTCCCACTGGTCGAATATTTTAAGTGTTTCATCATCATCTACCGTTTTATCGTCCCACTGCTGGGCACAGATCTCCTATCATGTGGAGAAGGATTGAGCGTAATCACCACGCTTGCTCAATGCGGGTTGGCGATTTCAGACTTAAAGTCCAGGTTTCCTCAAGATGTTTTCCTTCGATTTTTAATCGGTGTTTGGTGCCCAAGATATACTTAGAAAGTACATATAACTTATAAAAGATACATTGGTACTCTCTTGACCTGGGATCGAAGCCGCACACTCATACTTGAGAGGCTGGTGTTTTAACCACTAGGGCACCACGACTGTATATAAGTGTTTATTTATCTAAAATTACAGACAGTTACAGCAACAATTAGCAGTTAAAGATAAAGTGGGCAAAGCAGTTAAAGTTGTTTATTGTAAATTCTCTACTAAAATTTTTAAAACCCTGCCTCTTAAACTAGGTTACAACCTATTCCTCGATACCTAACACGCCGAAACCCCGCCTGCATCATTAAAGGCAGGCGGGAATTTGAGGTCACCGGCGATTAGAGTGGGGACTCTGTCGGCTCACTGAGTGACCTCAGGAAAGACGGCGCACACTGGTCATGTTCGGTCTTGATTAGTCAGATTTTGGGGAGACCCCTTTACTGTTTCGCCAGATGTGCCTCTGACGGGCGTTGCACAGAGGGCCGGATTGGTCTTGTGAGAGGTAACGATGCCTCTTCAATGTGCTGATAGTGACCGCCGGGACGGTTGACAGCGTGTTTTTTATAAACTATAAACTAGGGAGTTATATAGGGACGATAAACCAAATTGTACGTCATCCTTCGGGAATTCCGGATAAAAAGTATTATTATTTAATCCGGACTCACAACAACAACATCGACTCCGAACAATCACAAAAATAAACACTTGTTAAAGTTTACGAAAATCGGTTTCAATCCCGGACCAAAATAAATGATGACACTACTAATAACCGAGGTGAATACATAATTAACTAATAGGGGTATCATTCAGGTTTTGTCTAAGCTGGAAACCATGGTTTAATTAAAATAGACAATGAATATGCTGAAATCGAACAATTTAAACCTTAACCTACCAGGGATACAGGTGTTATAATTTGTGGTGTTTATATTTTCAATAATTTCCTTTTCATACCACCTATTTTGATCAATCTAACATGCTTGGGATAACCATTGTCTGAACTAAGCCCTTTGTTTTATCTTTAGTTATTTCAACTCCGGATTTGAAAAATGCTTAAATTCGCTCCCAAACTCCGGAGTTACGAAACTCCGGATTGGAAGCCCTATGTGGAACTGACAGGCAGAAATAATTTAAAAACACAGACTGCAGAAAAAGTAAAAAACAATAAACCATCTCAGCGTCGGGTCGGTCACGCTCATGCGAATTTAATGCTTTTTCCCCGTCCAAAAAAAGTGCTCAATTTACTTCAATAATTTTTGTTCTTTTTTGTTCTCCTTTATCGCCCAACTAACAATTGTTACCATTGTAAATGTTCGAAGTAACTGAGTACCTTATTGTACGTCTACCGTCATAACTTTCAGAACGGATGAAACCTAAATCGCACACAATACAACCAACTTACGTACCAGTTTCTCGTCTTAACAAACAGTAGACGGAAACGACTAGTTTTACTTATAAGCCCTATTGTGTTACTTTCAGCAGTTCCTTATTAAACTTATCACTTAACCCTATACACAAATTCACACCTTGTTTCCACGGGGGTGGGCAAAGTCTTAGAAACCCCCACCTGCTACGATTAGGGTTGCCAACCATACTCTAAATATGAAAAGTTAACTTTTTCCACTAGGCAACATTTAGCGCGCGGTACCTACGTGACGCTCAACACGTACGCCAAGGTTGCACAACAGCGCGCGACGTTACCAGCTGGTGTGTAACAGGATGCGCGGCTCGTTTTTTTTTATAATTATAATCTAGTGCTGTAATCCAGCCTGATGGTAAGCAATGGTGCAAAAATGTGATAAATGTTGTTTGTTTAAAGGCAACGTTAATTTCTGGATACAATCTCCACGCTCAAGACCCGAGATAGACGTTAAGCAATAGCTTAAAATTCTTTGTTTCGGGTACTACCGGTACTAATTATTTCACCCTAACTTGTTACTACTATCTTGAGCGTTGCATGGGTGTTAAGGAGTAGACTGATACTACTGTGTATTTTTAATAACAAGGAAATAGATTTGACTTTTTGAGAATTTCATTCCTGATTCGAATGAATGAATGAATATGAGGAGATTCGCAGAAAAACGAGAGTAACCGACATAGCCCGAAGAATTGCAACACTAAAGTGGCAGTGGGCTGGACACATTGCCCGTAGGTTCGATGCCCGATGGGGCCGACGGGTTCTCGAGTGGCGACCACGCACCGGAAGACGTAGCGTAGGTAGGCCCCCGATAAGGTGGACCGACGACCTGGTGAAGGTCCCGGGAAACCGTTGGATGCGGGAAGCGCAGGACCGGTCGTCGTGGAGAACCTTGGGGGAGGCCTATGTCCAGCAGTGGACGTCTTCCGGCTGAAATGATGATGATGATGAGAATTTCAACTGTCTAGCAGCATGGTCCATGCGAAACTGCCCAGGGACAGACAGACAGACCTTACTTTTTAGGTACGTACCCCTAAAAATTATAAAATACGTGTTATCAAATAAATTAAAAGCTACTTCTGATGTGGCCATGACACAGTTCCGTATTTAATGAATTTTCGCTTTGTTTTACATCAACGACGGAATTTTTGGGTCATATTTAATAATCCATGTCATTGTTTGGTTTGTAAGGCTCTTTGTACGGACGACAGGAGGTCAAGCTACCCAAAACTGTCAAATATTCCCAATCAACCTAGAGCTTTAACGCTTTAGTGATAAAGTTGAAAATATAATAAAGAAATCTGACAGATTTTATTAGTTTGATGTGCTGTCGTCTGTACGGTTTCATAATAGCTGATGAATTCTGTTAAAATCTCAACATATAATGTTAACTCAATTAGTGAGCTTAGACTAAACTGTTAAGAGGGGACTCTAGTGCCGAGGAATTTGGAAAATAGATATTTGAAGAAACTATTGCCGTCGCGCTGCTTCTAACCTCTCACGGTAAAGTGCGAAAAGGACAGTTGCAGCTCAGTCTGATTTTACCTACAAAAACGTTGACCAAAAGACGTTTCATATTCCGCTGTATTCTTTTTCAAAACACGACAGATCTCAATTATTTGTCTATAGTTTCTTTTTTTATCAAAAACTTATCACGTTTGTCTAATAGTCATCTGAACATCACGATAAAAATGGGTTATTTTTCGCGATTTTGAAGTATCGTATTTCTTTTATTAATTAAGGTTTCGGAAAAAATCAAATGACAGGGGCACGTATAATCACGGTGTAAGATTTATAGAAAAAAATAATTGCTATATAAACATTCATTATCAACCTTTTTTTTTATCGTCCCACTTCTGGGCACAGGTCTCCTCTCATACAGAGAAGGATTGAGCGTAATCACCACGCTTGCTCAATGCGGGTTAACATTATCCACGAAGAAAACAGCGGAATACGTTTGTATAGAGAAAGCCACCACTAGAGTTCCCTCTTAACATACATTTGGAATGACAACTCACTCCGCACTCACTTCACCTAACTTTCCACGGTAAGATTTTTCTTTATAATTATAAAATATAGTTTAAAAAACTAAAAAAAAAAAAAGCTTTTAAAAACATCAAACTAAAAGTTAAAAATAATAAAAAGAAAAAGCGTGAGGCGCTTTGTGCTATAATTTTTGTATATTAAGCGTCTCACGCTTTTTTAAAAATTATTTTTAGTTTGATGTTTTTTAAAAGCATGTTTTTTTAGTTTTTTAAACTATATTTATTTTTAGCTTTTTAGTTCGATATTCTTTTTTAAAAGAAAGCGAACGAATGAACGTATTGAAAACGATGAGACATTTTACAGTAATGAGCCGCTCACTTGTAGTCCAAAGAGTTAGAGACGGACAAACAAACAAACAAGCAAGCAAGAAAACATACAAGTGAAGCTAATAAAAAGCATGTAAAATAGTACTTGACCGCAATCCCGCCTGATGAGTGCAGTGATGCAATCGTTGATGGTAAAGCGCGCTAGTTTATTAAGAGCTTATTCACTCAAAAAAAATATATAACCGAGTGAATAGGACGGAAGACGGAAGTTGAGCGAGGTGATGCAATGCAAAACCCAACAACACGACCAACGAAGCTGCGCCAGAGATAATGTGTATTTATTTCTTTTTTCATTTATACTTATTTCAGTATTAATAGTTAACGTTTTAAACAATAAATGATTTATTTCTGTGTTACTGAGATTTGTGCAAACACTTATACATGTCAATGATATTTTTTGTTAGACGAGATGAGTTTGGTTTTTCCTACCTGACTAAGAAGGAAAACTGCAACAAACCCGGAGGCTACTGTCTCTTTCAAAGTCCAGAATTTTTATTTATATTTTTATTTAAATCGCTCTATATTATTTCTCCAAGGGTCTGAAACCGTTTTCTCCCTTTTTCTCTCTTTCTATCGAACCAATCTGAACGTCCGACCCACCAATCGACAGATATTCGTCCCTGGTACCATGGAATACTAGTTTATATAGTGCGAATTTTTCGCACGGGTCAGCTAGTTGGTGTAAGATTTCACTAACCTTAACTACAATCATGTATAGTATTCTTTTAGTTTTCATTTCCTATATCTTCATCATTTATGTAATTATTTATATATGTATAATTTTGGATATATGTATGTATGTCGTGAATTACGATATCATTTTACTGAAATTTACTCATTTGATTTATGTAGTAGTGGGGCAAACGCTGTGACGTTATTTTGTAAAGGCGGTACGTGGACAGAGGCGTTTTGGAAAGCGGGAATCGTCGAACGTTCACTTCGCTTTGAGACGCGGACCAGGGTACTTTTCCGGGGCGAAACTTTCGGTTTGCCTATTTAAATTGTTATTACTAAGATTGGATATCCACGACATATGTATCTATATATCTATTTCAGTGTATTGTACGTATAATATTTGCAACGACAGTCAAATTTAATGTCCAGGAAAAGCTGACATAGCTTTTCCTGGACATTAAATTTGTAGGTTGTCTGGAGAAATTGCATTAGCGATAAGACAAATAAATAAATAGCATTGTATATTTTGTAGTGCTGAATGTGTTGTATATATAAATAAATAAATAAACAAGGCTCAGAAACAATAGTTCTCCAAACCTAACATATTAATAAACCCACCAATTATAGAACGTAACATGTTAGTAAAATGAAACTTCTGTGTGTGGGATTAATGAATTCGTTGAAACCGGAGTCCCATCTGCACGTAATTATTTTAAAAGGTCCCCTTTGTTCAGTCGGGTTTTTGTTGGATCCGATTGGACTGGCGAAGTTATCAATTAGATTACAATGCCAGTAGTTTCCAATTTCAAATTGGTTTTTGGAAAAGCGTTTGGTCATTGTTTTTTGTTGTTCATTTATTATATGCAGCCAGTGTTTAGTACTGTTTGACGCAGTTTTTTTTTTTTTTGTATACACGATATTTATCTATACAGCCATACGAATATATAAAATTTAAGGGTTTGTGTACAATGTCAAAATATCAGGTTTTTATTAAATGCATATGAAAGTATACAGAGTGCTTTTTTTAAGAGGGCATGAATAGCCGTTTTTGAACTATGGGGAATAGCGAAATGTATTCAAAGAAGTTACTACGGCACAGTTGGCGAAATGTATTCAAAGAAGTAGCTACTTATAACAAAAAATTAAAACAATTTGCCCCTCACCATGATTTTTTCCTGTATGGTATGTGCGTCAAACATACAGAAACAACATTGTTTTAAATTTTTGTTTGTTGGTCGGTCTGCCTGCCTGATTGTACCTACCTAATCTTCAAAAGGGCTGAACCGCTTTTAACGAGACTTTCACGGGCAAGATTTAAGAAATAAGTATTTTTTTTTAATAAGAATTAGGCTACCATGTAAAAACCCATCCGACGCACACGCGGTCACGATACGATTCAAGTAACCTTGGGTACTTTCACATAGAGTCAAGGGTTTGACTACCTCAAATGAAGCTGACATGACCTTCATTTAGCTAGAAAACGCACAAAAGAATATAAAAAATTGAAATAATAACAATAGTTTTCAATAGAAATATCAATCGCTCAAAGGTTCAATGTTGATGTAGACTTGGCTTTATATTGTATCCATCCATTGTATCACATAAGTACAGGCATGGCTTTAGTATGAACTATAAGTATAGAGTACAAAGTTTCAACATGGATCTAGTAAGCACTAGTTTGTGTTTTATCTATATTATTTACTAGCTTTCCGCCCGCGGCTTCGCCCGCGTGGAGTTCGGTTTTATCGCGCTTTTTAGATTTCTCAGTGTTTCTCTACTATATTATGCATTTATTATACATGCAAACCTTCCTTAAGAATTACTCTATCTATTATAAAAACTTTTTTACAAAAAAACAACCGACTTCTAAAAACCACTACAAAGTGAAAAATAACTAATTTCGGAAGTCGGTGTCTTTGGTTTTTGTATAGGTATTAGTTTTTGACACCGACTTCCGAAATTAGTTATTTTTCACTTTGTAGTGGTTTTTAGAAGTCGGTTGTTTTTTTGTAAAAAAAGTTTTTATTTTACACTTTTTAGTTGTGAAAAGTAGGTACTATGTATTCAGTTACATCCGGTCAGACTGGAAGCTGACGCAAATATAGTTGGGAAATGACGTAATTTTGTTTACTTTAATTTTTACCCGTGATTTTGAAGAATTCTCTCGACTGCCTATGGTCTTAATCATCAGATTTAGGTACTGCAGACCATTATTTTAACCCAATGGGTGCAAAGTTCTCATCAATATAAATGAATTAAAACCAAACACAAAGTAGCTACTGCAAACCGTTGAGGAGTTCCCGGAACTGGCCTTTGTCTTCATCATCAGAGCTCTTATGGCAGTCACAACCCATCTAGGTGTAAAGTTCTTATCAATACAAATTAATCAAGCCCAAACACAAGGTAGCTGCTGTGAATTGTTGAGGAGTTCCTTCGACTGTCTTCCGGCTCCATCATCAGATCTACTCCAGACCTTTATCAAATTGTAGTGCTTTAAATACTTAATGAAAATACTAAGAAATGCACTAATCGCCCCTACGATTTTTGAAAGTTCCCCTTGATTTCTCTGGTCTTCCATCATCAGACCCTGATGTCCTTATCATGGGACCACCTTGGGAATGTCTTCTTTCCAACAAAAAAAGAATTATCAAAATCGGTTCATAAACGACGAAGTTACGCGCGAAAAAAAAAAAAAAAAAGCATATATACGGTCGAATTGAGTAACCTCCTCCTTTTTGAAGTCGGTTAAAAAAACCGCATCAAAATCCGTTGCGTTTTTAAAGATCTAAGCATACATACGGACATACAGCGAAAGCGACTTTGTTTTATACTATGTATTGATTTGTGTTTCGACCAAACCTTTTTCCAACTACGTTGGAGAGATGTTTTGGCGGGAAAGTCAAGCTGAGTGTCACGCCAATTTTTCATTGGATTTTGAAAACTATTTATAGTGTTGTTTACTAAATAAAAGTGCGTGATTTATGTAGTAAAAAGTGCATTCAGTAAATAATTCATAAAGAACAATGAAATATCGCAGCATAGTGGCCACATCAAGACTATGCCTCAAACCTCCCTCGTAAGACGGTTCACGCGGCCGTCTTTTCCGACGTGAATAATACATTACGTGACATTGGCTACATGCACAAACCGTGCGAAGCCAAAAAAGAAAGAAAGGAGAACTATGTTGGAGTCGGCATGCCATTTAACTGAAAGCAACTGAATAGACAAATTTTAGACGGAGTCGCTCCGTGTATGTACGCATGTACACACATTACATATAATTCTACCTATGATAAATCAGACTTAGGAAAATATAACCTCCATTTTTGTAATATTATCACTGTTCTTTTGTTTCACACAACACGTGTCCATTTATTCGCTAACAGCGTCCTTGCATTACCTAGGATATTAATACCCTCGGCACAGCTCGGTCGATACTCAGCCGGTTGGCACAACGCGTGAAGTGAGGGCTCTTGTGCCACTGTTATGGGCTGTTGTGCCAACGCTGTGCCCTTACAGCCCTCTGTGCATGAGGGATTGAGGGCTATTAATTGTGAGTGCATTGGGTTGTCGGAATATCGTGCCTGCGAACTGTACAATGCATAAAAGCATTGTGAAGAATTGTATTTATGCGTTATGGTATACTTACCAATTCAAAGATTAAAGGTAAAAGTAATTGATTGGAATGTAAATGTGAATTTGCCGTTACTAATTGTCTTTTTTGGATATAGGGATTGATGGAGGTTTAATTTATAATTTGGAAAAGAAACGACTACAATTGTGTAACGAGTAAATTACAAAAACCATAATAATGGATGACAATCTAGTAATGGCGTGTGTATGTTTCAATAAATCCAAAATTAATATTTTAATATATTTTCATCCAATTTATTAATACTTAAGGTTCATAATACAATGACTTACTAAATAAAACGGAAATAATGCACTTTAAAAAAGAAAAAGACTCATTTAACTACGCGTTATTATGAAATAAAAGAAAAGGTAAAACCAATCCAACTTGTGCTTGCACCTTACATGAATATTGAAGACATTTTACAGCAAAACCTAATTAAACAAATTTATCCCTTTCTGTAATTATTAGGTTTGTATAAACAATTTACCTAAGCCCACACAACAAGCCGGGCTTAGAATAGACAATAGTACCAACCCATATCCTCTCGTGGGTGTCATAAGAGGCGACTAAGGGAACTCTCACCAGGGAAACGGGCAACAGCACCTGTGGAATCACAAATTACTGCGATCCCCAACCCGCCTGCTAAGCGAGGGGATTATGGCAACCAAAAGCAATGAAAGCCTTGGTGCAGGCCTTTGTCCAGCAGTGGACCTCTTTAGGCTGAAGAACTAGAAACAGTGGTCACGTTAATCATATTTAAATAATGTTAAACCCTGGTAAGAATGTTCTATGTTAAGGATTTGGCTTCCGCAGTTAATCCTTCAAGTAGACCATTGTGCCCAAGCCATGACGGCCGTTAGTGGTTATTCTAACTAGCCCACCTCCCTCTATAATCCTACTAAGTCTCCTGGCTTGTTGAGAACATCTGTGTAAGATCTTGGTGTCCCGAAGCTTTCAGTTGTCAACCTGGGTGACGACTGTACAGTTGAAGAGTACAAGCACAACGATATCATCAGCCTCCATGCAAGCTCTGCATAAAGGGTTGTCCATAACGGATAACCCTTTCATTGTGTGGCAATGTTTATTCATGCGAAGACGAATACCATCACCATTAATATCTCAAATAAATACTACTGCACATCATCATCATCATCAACCTTTTATCGACCCACAGCTGGGCACAGGTCTCCTGTCATACAGAGAAGGATTGAGCGTAATCTCCTTGCTTGCTCAATGCGGGTTGGCGATTTCAGACTTAAAGTCCAAGTTTCCTCAAGATGTTTTCCTTCACCTTGTAATCAGTCATAGTACTGTACTTAAAGTGACAATTCTATCTTAGTGACTTCCAACACTCGCCATAAGCTATCAGTTTGTGCTTGATAACGGAGAATTATGAGAAGCAAATAGTGTACAATTTGTATCGGGAAATTCTTTGTTTCCGCACCCAACAATGGGAAATGTTCCGAAGCTTTGTTGTGAGATATAAGTCCCTTTTCATGCTTTCGCTGTTTATACGGACAAGCCATTTATACAGAGGTTGTTTGTGGTTCTTGATGGAGGGGAGGGGGGGACAGTCGATGATAATGTCCATTGTTTGGGATATCGATCGTCAAAATTGGTGCAGACATTTTATAAACATACCTACATGAGCTGCCTGTTACTTCGTTTGCGTAAGACACTACCACTTTATACATATGTACCTATCCATACTTACTAATATTATAAATGCGAAAGTAACTCTCTGTCTCGGTCTGTCTGTCTGTCTGTCTGTCTGTCTGTCTGTCTGTCTGTCTGTCTGTCTGTTACGCTTTCCCGCTTAAACCTCTCAACCGATTTTGATGAAATTTGGCACAGACAACCTTTAGACCCTGAGAAAGAACATAGGCTACCTTTTATCCCGGAAAAATTTGATGTTCCCGAGGGAAATCTAAAAAGCGCGATATAACCGAACCCCACGCGGGCGAAGCCGCGGGCGGAAAGCTAGTAGTTAATATTTAACGGGAAGGTTCTAAATTTGTCTGTTTTAGAATCATTTGTGAAGTAAAGTCGTTTTTTTTCTTAGTTCAGAGTTAAGTATCTTGCTATATACATGTGTTTATCTACAAAACAAATATTTTTCCTTCTTTTCAAATTTTTATAAAAAAAATCCTGTCTATGTTTGCAGTTTTTGTTCACGGCATCGCATCGTATGCCCCCGCTATTTTATTGTTTTTGTGTATCAATCTTTATGATCCATTTTTGCACGCTTTCTTTATAGTATCATTTTGTTAAAATGTTCTTCGAGAATTACGCTAATCAAATGTAAAAGAATGTTTCAAATCCGATTTTAATTTCCAGAAATTAGCACGTTCACACAAACAATTTCTTTAATACTAGCGGCCACCAGCGACTTCGTTCGCGTGGAGTTGGTTATGCTCCGCTCCTATTAGTCGCAGCGTGATGTTATATAGTCTAAATCCTTCCTGGATCAATGGGCTACCCAACGCAAAAATAATTTTTCAAATCGGACTAGTAGTTCCTGAGATTAGCGCGTTCAAACAAACAAACAAACTCTTCAACTTTATATATTAGTATAGATTAGTTTACAATCTTATGACAGTTTGGGTAAAATTAATTAACTCGAAAGGACAACGCCACGTGTTGTTGTTTGTCAAACGGCAAACATGGACGTTTTAATGGAAACCGTCCTTAAAATAGCAAACGAGAAACGTTGATTTTAATACCACAAGGCCACCTCTGCAATAGTGAGGAAAAGCGAGATTTTATCGAAATTAAATTCATCATCGTCACCATCATCATCCTGCACTCTAATTACGGAACACACTATTACTATCACTTTAAATGTTTTTTAAGCATATTGCTAATCCATTGCTCCATATGCTCAACAACATATATAACGCAATGAATATTGTTGAACTGTCAAAATTAAACCCATAGCTATTTTTTTTTGGTTCAATTCTTTCCGTTCTTCTGAACGGAAAAGGCAAAGGCATAGTACGCCGTACAGCCTAGTCTTCAGTAAATATTTTCTTGGGTAAACTTCTATACTAACTTATCCTAATTAATCCTAACTTATCCTAGCTTATCCTAAACTTATCCTAACTAATCTAACTCCTTTCGTTTCCCGCGTGTGGCCGATTAGGAGTGGTTTAGCGTAAAGACATGATGTGACCACTATGCTACAATATTTCACTATTCTTTATGAATTATTCACTGAATACACTTTTTACTACATAAATCACGCGCTTTTATTTAGTAAACAACACTATAAATAATTTTAAAAGTCCAATGAAATATGAGCGTGACACTCATCTTGACATTCCCGCCAAAAGTCCACCCATAGCTACTGATAGTGTGTTGCGCAATTACCCTGCTCTATTTATTCATCAATTGTATTACATACAAATATTAAAATAATATTGAGTAATGAAAAAAATATCGAGTCAATTAATTATAACTACAAATGTCAGATATAGCTAATTTAATAAATAATGTCATTTATTTAGCTACAATCAAAGCATAATTTAATCACAGCAGCACCGTCTCTGTAGCGCGTTAGGAAAAGCGGGAATTTGCCGAAAGCAATTCAAACACCAGAGCAAAGCTTCCGCGGTGCTTTAGGAATAGCAAGAATTTACCGAAAGTAATTTTGACATCACAGCACCGCCTCCGCAGTGCGTTAGGAGAAGCGAGAATTTACCGAAAGTAATTTTAACATCACAGCACCACTTCCGCAGTGTGTTAGGAGAAGCGAGAATTTACCGAAAGTAACTTTAACATCACAGCACCACTCCCGCAGTGTGTTAGGAGAAGCGAGAATTTACCGAAAGTAATTTTAACATCACAGCACCACTTCCGCAGTGTGTTAGGAGAAGCGAGAATTTACCGAAAGTGATTTTAACATCACAGCACCACTTCCGCAGTGTGTTAGGAGAAGCGAGAATTTACCGAAAGTAATTTTAACATCTCAGCACCGCCTCCGCAGTGCGTTAGGAGAAGCGAGAATTTACCGAAATACATTTAAACATCACAGTAGGTACCGACTCCGCAGTGCGTTAGGAAAAGCAAGGATTTACCGAAAGCAATTTTAACATCACAGCACCACTTCCGCAGTGTGTTAGGAGAAGCGAGAATTTACCGAAAGTAATTTTAACATCACAGCACCACTTCCGCAGTGTGTTAGGAGAAGCGAGAATTTACCGAAAGTGATTTTAACATCACAGCACCACTTCCGCAGTGTGTTAGGAGAAGCGAGAATTTACCGAAAGTAATTTTAACATCTCAGGACCGCCTCCGCAGTGCGTTAGGAGAAGCGAGAATTTACCGAAAGACATTTAAACATCACAGTAGGTACCGCCTCCGCAGCGCGTTAGGAAAAGCAAGGATTTACCGAAAGCAATTTCGTCTATTATTTACAGAGCCGGAGACGCCGCTATAAAAACGGTCCTCTATTAAAAAGCTTTTAATAATCGTCTTCGATTTTGGAGCGAGGGTAGATGTAGAAATGGGCTGTTAGGCGCCGCCATAACTCAATTACATCTCGGCCGCCATAACTAACTTAACAGGCGATTTCGTTTGTGTGCAAATTGCGTATACACGGATTGTTTATCAGGGGTGCGGAACATAACATCACGCCGTACTTCCTCGTGTTGAGCAGAGTTATAGCTTTTGTATACCCATATTTTATTTTTTCCAGTGATTTTTAAGTCCCATTATATACCTTGTATGCGCTGCTGAATGGGTCGCACACACCTTGGTTATTAGCTTGAATTATAGTCACGGATAGTCAAAAATGATGCTTTATTGAATATATTTAACTAGTAAGAAATTTTATATGAATCCAGAATCTAGACTTCTATACTAATGTATAAAGCTGAAGAGTTTGTTTGTTTGAACGCGGTAATCTCAGGAACTACTGGTCTGATTTAAAAATTCTTTTGCGTTGAATAGCCCTTTAATCCAGGAAGGCTTTAAACTATATAACATCACGCTGCGACCAATAGGAGCGGAGCATAACTAACTCCATGAGAACGAAGTCGCTAGCGGCCGCTTGTAGGATATAAAGAGTACAGTCTATGAACGCTGATCGTGTACTGTCGCTTTATACTATAACTAGCTTCCCGCCCGCGGCTACGCCCGCGTGGAATTCGGTTATATCGCTCTTTTTAGATTTTCCTCGGGAACATCAAATTTTTCCGGGATAAAAGGTAGCCTATGTTCTTTCTCAGGATCTAAAGATTGTCTGTGCCAAATTTCATCAAATCGGTTGAGAGGTTTAAGCGGGAAAGCGTAACAGACAGACAGACAGACAGACAGACAGACAGACAGACAGACCGACAGACAGACAGACAGACAGACCGACAGACAGACAGACAGAGTTACTTTCGCATTTATCTTCTTCTTCTTCTTCTTCTTCTTCAGCCTATAGACGTCCACTGCTGGACAAAGGCCTCCCCCAAGGCTCTCCACGCTGACCGGTCTTGTGCTGCCCGCATCCATCGGCTTCCCGCGACCTTCACCAGGTCATCGGTCCACCTGTTGGGGGCCTCCCTACACTGCGTCTCCCAGTACGTGGCCGCCACTCCAGAACCTTACTGCCCCATCGGCCATTTCGCATTTATAATAATAATAAACTTTATTCAGTATTAATATTAAGAGACAACCATATAAATAATAATAAAAAATAAAACATATATGAGGTTACATAATGTGAAGTCATACATTGTAAAATTGTTATAGATTGTGAAATTGTTCTGGTTGTCTTCCAACTGAGTCGCCCTATCCACTCGTACTAGTATATAACTGTATCACGAGCGGATAGTATTCCTCAACCAAAAAACAACAGATACCCACAAGTTAAAAGTTATATAGTCATGATTACAGGGTACAACATATTACGATATTACATATATTAATACTATTAAACCATAACACATTACATTTACATTCCTTAAATGATAAATTGAAATTAGATTGAAATTGAGTTGAATTAAATTAATTGAAATAGTTGAGGAATTTTTGGATATGGGTATAGGTACATTTATATAGTCCATAAATCATCTTTTGCATATGTTTTATGTTCATGTGTGTTGTATATTTTATGTATATTTCTGTATGTGTGCATTGTGTATATATGTATGATGTATGATTTATGTGCCTTTTTTTATATCAGTTTTTGTAGTAACATTTCAGTGCTATTGTAGTCTAGTGTTTTCAAAAATTTATCTATAGTCGTTTTGCATGTTTGCCTATCAAGATTCTTTAATTTTAGTTCTTTGCTTACTCTGTTATAAAGGCTCGGACCAAGATAATTATGGAATTTGTGTGCAAAAGATGTACTATATTTGGGTATGTTATAAACAATATCCAAACGCCGTCTCTCTGTGAAATGCGGTTTTACTTTGTGTTGTGCCATGATCTCAAGTTTAATGAATAATTTTCTGACCGTGAGGACTCCCAGTTCTTTGTAAAGCAGGTATGTCGGATAAGTGTACTTTTTACGAGAAATAACTTTCAGTATCATACGTTGGGCTCTTTCCACAAACAACATGGTCGTTTTTGAAGTTCCTCCCCATACATTCAAGCCTGTATGGCTTGAATGTATATAAGATTGACAAAGAGCCAAGTAGATTTTTATTAGTAGGTTTATGTCACATGCATTTCTAATAGTTTTATAATATTAGTATGGATTTGTGCAAGGCGACGGTAATGTGCTGATCTATGGAATGTGCGCATGTCATGTATGATAGCTGGCTCGTACATACCTAATATGACGATAGATGTGTGAGTGAAGACTTGGTTACAAAAGGCGTACGATGAGGTCATGATATAGAAGAGTACGGAAGAAAAACATATTTGCACCGACCTCGAATAATTGAAATATGAGCTGCAGCATGATAATTATAGCGTGATAATTAAGCCTATTAGATATCGGACATACATGCAGTCTCCAGAAATCACTAAGAAATCCCAGAAAGAAATACTCAATAACTCTTTTCTTGAACCAGGAATCAAACCTAGAACCACATGCTCAGCGGTAGCGCATGTAATCAACAAGAGAAGACAAAAGTTTCCGATAAATTTCAGCTTTCGTTACCTTCACAAGTTTAGCGCATCCTAAAAGTTATACCACGTTACGCGGAAAAACGGGCGCGACAGATATTACTTGGTAACTTTCTTGACAGCGAAATATAGGATTCTTTTGACTTCGTCGGCAATATTTTTTGTAAGCACATTACATATTACATGGATACGAGTTACGGAAAAGTTAACGAAACAATTTATTTTGTATACGACGCACGATTCGCGAAAAAATCGAAAGAATTTTTATCAACATCTTTCAAGACAATAAGACAATAAAATAAGTTAGTTGATACCAACTTATTCATCATCATCATCAACCTTTTTATCGTCCCTTTGTTGGGTACAGGTCTCCTCTCATACAGAGAAGGAGGATTGAGCTTAATCACCACGCTTGCTCAATGCGGGTTGGCGATTTCAGACTTAAAAAGTCCAGGTTTCCTCAAGATGTTTTCCTTCACTTTTTAATCAGTCATTGGTGTCCAAGATATACTTAGAAAGTACAAATAACTTAGAAGAGGTACATTGGTACTTGTCTGTCTTGGAATCAAACCCGCACACTCATACTTGAGAGGCTGGTGTTTTAACAACTAGGCCACCACGACTTTTTTTTTAAATTAAGAACCAACTTATTATGCTCCAGAATAATAAAACTCCGAACGAACGATCCTCATAATTAATTACAGCCCAACTATCGTCTCATTAACAGCGCTGAGCATTCTTAATTTGCCAGAGAGGTCAAGTACGGCACAACAGGCGAGGGCCGAAATGAAAGGCTTTCAAAAGGGCTGTAGGGCTACGAGTGCTCTCCACATCGCTCGCTCACTTTCCGCATTCATGTCATTTCTAACTGTGAACTCGCATTCGGGTGGTATATCGATTTCGCCGTAGGTTATATGCAGGTTTCGACAGTCGGTGAAATGATGGGGGTTCGCTGAATTGAAGCAATAAATGACGACAGCTTGGAAATATTAAACATTAAATTGTTCAACATTAATTTCAAATATAGAAATGTTTTGTTATGATATCTGTCTCTGTATTTTAGTTAGGAATAAAGAAAGAAAACACGTTTATTTGCGATAAACCTGACGCAAGAAATTACAAAAACACAAAAAGAATATATAAATAGAAATGGCTGAGGGAACATGCATCACATCTACGCAAAACGGCTGTTGCTCAGCTTTGTGATGCGAGCCGAAGCAAACCAAAGCCCAGCGCTGGTTTTCAGCAAAAGCCGTGCAAACAAACTCTTCAGTTTTATTATTATACTTAATAAATTATAAGTGTACATACATTAAAAAAAGATTTCAAAGAATTGAAAACCTCCTTTTTTGTAGTCGGTTAAAAAGAAAGAACATGATCCAATTATTTCGGAACTTATTATAAGCAGTTTATTTTGCTAGTGCACAAAAAAATCACCCTTCTCCTTAGTATTCCATCCAAAGTTTGCCTTTAAAAGATCGCTCTTAGCGATAAGACCGCCAATTGTGTCACCCTTTGTAAAATCTTTATATTTATGTTCTGTAATCTATATGGTGTACATAAAAAAGAGTATTCTATTCCAACATCATATAATTATTAAGAGGATGTAAAATATCCTCAGGAATGAAAGTCAAATAAATTACTATGGTTCAGTGTTCGGGATTACCTTTAACAAACTCCCGCCGACAGTTCAGAACTTCAGGACTCCAGCCCGCTTGGGACACTTTTGAAATGTTTTTCGTTGCGATCTTGAAAGTTTCTTGTGAAGTAAGAAACAAGAAAAGTTATATGTGCAAAAAGGGGAAAATAACATAGAGGTATGTAAGTTTGACTGGAAAGGATATTCTTTACGCCTGCATTTCTTGAAATGAAAGGCAGATGTGTTTTGCACTATATTGCCAGATATACATCAATCATCAAACAATAATGGCAACTAAGCCCAATTTGTTAGTAACTTTGTTAAGTCGCTGTGGCTTAGCGGTTGAAACACCAGCCTCTCAAGTATGAGTGTGCGGGTTCGATTCCAGGTCAGGTAAGTACCAATGTAACTTTTCAAAGTTATATAAGTATATGTACTTTCTAAGTATATCTTGGAAACGAATGACTAATTACAAGGTGAAGGAAAACATCTCGAGGTAACCCGCATTTCAATTTCAGGCGTGGTGATTACGCTCAATCCTTCTCTGTATGAGAGGAGGCCTGTGCGCCCAGCAGTGGGACGATAAAAAGGTTGATGGTGATGATGATGACTGTTCATAAAAACTATTATTAGTAAACAAACACAGAGACAAACACAAAATGAAAATTTGTAAAGGTAGCTGCGGCTAATTCTATCATCATCTCCGCAGCAGTGAGATAGAATAGAACTCACACCAGCACCCTAATTGCGTAACACATTCTTACTCTCAATTCAAATTTTTAAAGCATAATGTTATTATCACCTGCCTAGCCGTTTCTCTACTGTATTGGGGTTCGCTTTCAGTGTAACCCGAGTAAGCTGTTTACCAAAATTCTATATACAGAGACAATTTGACCTCCAGAACTACTACTGACTGTTACTGAGTAATACAATATACAAAAAAAAAAAAAAAATTAACCATCCGTTGGTGCTTTTGAATAGTCAATGTCGGTCAGTCCAAGAAAAGTGAAGCTAAATTGCACGTTCCAAAGCGTAGATCTCTATGGAGAAGAACGTGGAAGAAACTCCATGGACACTCTTTTAAAATCATAATATGGGTTACATTTCTTCGTTACATATTTCTGTTGCTTCTATAATGTGAGCACAAAGTATAAATTTAAAAATTAATTAAAAGATAGAAAATGAATGAAGTCCCTTCCCCTTCTTAAGATCCCGTGGTAAGACTGGTTGTCAGAGTGCAGCTTAACTTGCAGGTTAATTTCATAACACATTATCTGTAGCAATGGGTTTCATTTTGACAGTTCAACAGCATTCATTGCGTTATTTACGTTGCTGAGCAGACATATTTTCGAACATAGAGAGCAATGAAATAGCAATAAGCTTCAAAATGAATCCAACTAATAGTAATGGTAAGTTACGCAATAAGGGTGGATCCTGGGTAAATAAAATGATTCTATTTAGTCCGTCATTCAGATTATAAAAAAATATTGGATACATATATTTTGTTTTATCAAATCAATAAAATTGACAAATATAAAAGACATCAAAGATCTGGAGTGGGGCCTGGTGACGTCACTCGTTGCTTCATATTTTGTTTATATGAAATAAAACCGGCCAAGTGTGAGTCGGACTCGCACACCGAGGGTTCCGCCGTACAAACGTAGCGGTCTCCAAAGCCTAGAGCACAGGCGTAGAGTAGCCAGCCTTTCGGTCTTCTATAGGATGCATTCTGGTGAGTGTGCAAGGGAATTGCATGATTTAATTCCCCCATCTCCGTTCCACCATCGAACGACCCGTCGTACGGCGAGTTTCCACCTTTACGATGTTGACACTACTGCGATCCGGACGAAGCGTTTCCCTTGCTCTTTTATACCGCCTACATCGAGGGACTGGAACAATTTGCCAGCGATGGTGTTTCCGTCACATTACAATTTGAGTGTCTTCAAGGCTAGAGTGAATAGGCTCTTAATAAACTAGCGCGCTTTACCATCAACGATCGCATCACTGCTCACCATCAGGCGGGATTGCGGACAAGCGCTAGTTTATAACTTATAAAAAAAAAGCGGTTTATTGATAAACAAAGTAGAAGTAAACAAAATCAACGAGAAATTGTCGCAAATTTTACTAATTTCGGTACACGTGCGAACAGCATCTAAGCGCTCGTACGGCTGCTGCTCGCTGTGCCGCCATACCCCTACCCTTGACCAACCGCCTGCCATCGCGCCAGCGGGCGGCTAGTTCTTACGCGTTCGTTCGTTACTACTTACTCCCCCATCATTGACAACAATAGGAAATTGCAATTAAGGTCTTTGAATATATTTATAAGAACTAAGTATAACACAGCAGTTAGGACGCATTTAGGTTATATACAGAACTACATTCACCAAAATATTTAGATTGAATGACGATTGTGTTGGTCTTTGTTTTGGTTTAACTAGTTACTGTGCCTAAAAATTTTAAAAGGTTTCTGGTTTTTCTGTTAGGTTACCTTAAGCTATTGTTTCATACCAAAATTCAATATTCAATGTCAGCGGGAAGTAGTCCATGTTTTGATTCCGTTGCGAATTTCAAAATATGCGGTATGATTATAGGTAGGTACCTCAGCATTTTGAATTTTTGCGTTGATTTAGAATTTTTCACATTTTAGGGGTAATTAGATTTAAGAAGTGTTTGATATGAATTTCGACTTTAATATCTCTACGCGTTCATGTGAAAAAGGGTAGGTAGTAAGTTTATAATTATTAAAAATTATTTTATGTCATGTAAGCAAAAATAATATTTTAATATTTTATGTAACTTCAAATTTATGATTTTCGCAATTTTTCCTTTATCTGTCTGTTACAACGTTGCTTCCTGCCGAATTTCAAGATTCTGAGTTCACGGGAAGTACCTTGTAGGTTTTGATTCGCTAGCGTGTGACGGAAATTCGTCTAAGGTGTCGGTATAAACTGCTGTATCTTTTGATCGCGTTAACTTAGAAGTTTGATTTCTTCTTATAGGGACAATAGACCTAGGTATTTGGTATAAATTTCAATTTGATACCTTTATACGTTCGTGAGAAATAAGGTAGTAAGTTTCATTTTATTAAAATATTTTTATTATATTATATAACTAAAAAAATTGGCTTGGCTTAGAAGTTTGATATTTTCACAGCTTAAAGGGACAATAGACTTGAGTATTTCATGTGAATTTCAGCTTGATACGTCCACGCGTTCTTGAGATAAAGGGTCTTGACAGACAGACAGACAGACAGACGGACAACAAAGTGATCCTACAAGGGTTCCGTTTTTTTCTTTTGAGGTACGGAACCCTAAAAAGAAAAAATACGTGTCTAGTCTAGTTTTTTTTTGGAAATCTGACTGATGTACTAATTAGTCAACTACCCTATTAGGGTGCTGGTCGATCGAAACGTGCAGCTCTTATTTCGCAACCTGTCCATTGCGCCTTTTTTATCTATACTTCTATACTAATATATAAAGCTGAAGAGTTTGTTTGTTTGTTTGAACGCGCTAATCTCAGGAACTACGGGTTCGATTGGATAGCCCATTAATCCAGGGAGGCTTTAGGCTATATAACATCACGCTGCGACCAATAGGAGCAGAGTATAACTAACTCCACGCGAACGAAGTCGCTGGAGGCCGCTAGTATTAAATAATATTATTTTCAGAACCTTCTCCAAATGACCTAGGGAATAAAAGTCGTCTAAAGTAACACGTCGGCTTTATGTGTAGAAAGCTAAATTGAACGGATAGAAATGTCGACAGCTTGACTCCATTACCAATAAGTTTTAGTCTCGAAGGAGAGGTACGCCAGGACTTGGAAATGTTTTCGGTTTTCTAGAAAGTTCTTTCCAAAGTTTCAACGATAAAGGTTATTTGTATGAGATTTTAAAAAGATGGCACAGTTGTAGTACCTTTTTATGTTAGATCGGCTTGCGTATGACTACTTGATTACTTTATTTTGAATTGTAAGAAAAGTATATAAACATTTTACAAAAGGTGACACAATGAGCGGTCTTATCGCTAAGAGCGATTTTTTACAGACAACCTTTGGATGAAATACTAAGGGGAAGGAGAATGAAAGCTTGAAGAAGCAAAATGTTTCAGCCATTATAGCTTTTTGCCATCTATATTTTACTGGCAATGGATAATACTACATCTTATCTGAATATATATAATTCATCTGTACGTGTGTTTGTCACCCAACTCCTCCTAAACGGCTGTACCAAATTGCATGACAATTTATAGTATATATTTACAGTGTAAATATGAATAGGTTCCCGAATGGTTTGAAAACAAAATTGGACCCGCTAGGTTGCGCTGCTTATTGAGCAGGACGACGTCTGAGTGGTCCGCTAGTTAGATGTAGTATATAAAAAAGGACTTTAAGCTCGTCCTATGCTTTTAGTCCGTCGTGATTGATGGCGTTATGTTATGTTATAGGTATATTATTAATATAATGGTATATAGAGTAATTCTTCTAATGTATGTATTTTTCCCTTTCATTTAACATGCGTTTGTGAACATACGCTGATGTCACTTCGTGGACAATAGCATGGGTTATACGTATTTTCGACGGTAATATATGTAGCTACTTTTTGTAAATACTGTAAAGTATAACAGTTTTTTGTCCCAAATCAAAAACTAAAAAGAATTTCAAGTACCAAAAACATTTAGTCAAGCTATACTTAATTGTATCATTCTCCCATAAAACTCCTGCAATTCATTAATATTATATGAAGCTGAACTGAACTAACAAGTTGCTATTCAAATCAAAAACAAAACTACATTGCTAATTAAATGCCACGCAAACAGAATACTTAACTACGTGTTGATTAAGTTCAAAATACCCCTTTGTGTTTATATTTGTATCTCACACACATACATATCCAGTTATATTATACAGATTACACAGTTGTGTTCTATAATTTTGCGTCGTATTTGCACTGGTCCCAACCCAATTTTAGTAGATACTTTTGGGGTCTCCGTACAAGTTCCCAAGGCTTTGTCCCAGTTTTGTCCACGTGTTTTTTAGCGGTTTCAGCAACAAACTTTGGTACGTTGGTATAATTTTGGTTGGGCGAAATATGAATTGCGGATGTTTTCACAATTCACAGACAAATTACGTAACTTTGAAAGTAAGTCTGTCTGTCTGCTTTATGCCTTAACGGCTGATCGGATTTGGGTAATATTTGGCACTCAGGTAGACCCATGATTTGGACTGGTTTTAACCAACAACCCTAAGGGATCTTATGTCATAACTTATCCATATAGCCTCCCATATCCCTCAGGATAAAATTTATTTTCCACTAGCAGTTGCTATAAATCATCATCATCAACCTTTTTTATCGTCCAACTGCTAGGCACAGGTCTCCTTTCATACAGAGAAGGATTGAGCTTAATCTCCAAGCTTGCTAAATGCGGGTTGGCGCTTTTAGACTTAGAGTCCAGGTTTCCTCAAGATGTTTTCCTTCACCTTTTAATCAGTCATTGGTGTCCAAGATATACTTAGTAAGTACATGTAACTTAGAAAAGTTACATTGGTACTTGCCTGACCTGGAATCGAACCCGCGAAGTCATACTTGAGAGGCTGGTGCTTTAACCACTAGGCCACCACGACTTCGTAGCTATAAACAGTACGTAATGAACGCCCCGTAAACGAAATATTATCTGATCCTATGTCAATATAATTTCCGGAATGAAAAATTATTTCGTAAGTCCAATTACGGATACTAACATCAAATGGATTAAGTATAACTAAATGAGAGGAAATTGCTTTCCTGTTATATTAGGTAACAGTTAATTTGCGTTTTGGAAGCTTTCCTAATGTAAATATGTCACTTAATTTGATTGAAAACAAGCTCATAATACATTGTACTTTTATAGTACTTTTTTCGGTGGTAGGCCATGACATTGACTGCCGGCAGAAGTTACGACCCACCAGACAAAGACTTGCGGCCAAGCGATTCGTCGTGTTCCGACATGATGTCTGATGAAGCCGTATGGAGGACGGGTCTGAGCAGTTGTGTTGCGATGTATGCCGGGTACGATGCGCCAAATGTTGTTGTATCGGAATTTTAACATTGCATCACCTCGCTCAACAACCGCCTTCCTTTCTATTCACTCAGTTTTTTGAGTGAATAGGGTCTTAATAAACTAGCGCGCTTTAGCATCAACAATTGCATCACTGATTCACTGCTTACCATCAAGCGGGATTGAGGTCAAGCATTAGTTTATAATTATAAAAAAAAAACTTCTTCAAAGGAGATACCATGGTGACCGTAGCGCACAGGCAAGTGAAAGTGGGTGAGGTTTAGTATGTAAAAGTCTGACACGCCCTTCCATTGCGCCCAGAGCCGGAGAGGCCATTTGATGATTACCCATCCAAAAAAAGTATAAATACTAGCAGCACATTTTCAGTAAAACTACAGCATGAAAGATCCTAGTGCAGACAAGTTTTTTTAACTATTTAAAATCTTATAAAGCTGTAATGAATGCTGCGTTTTTTGGTTATTGGAGAATCTTGTTTTATTTTAGGGGTTGGTCAAGTGGTCGTAAACGCTGTCGCTGAGTATGAGTTATTGGGATATATATATATATATATAGTTATTAATATTATTAGTTATTGGCTTTGATTGGTGAAATAGTGTTATTGGGACTTTCATTCCTTTTTTTTGTGTTTTTGTAATTTTTTGGGTCATATTTTCCGAAATAGAAGCTTTTTCTTTCTTTCATTTCTGTAATGTTATACTCGTATGAGTAGTAAATCAAAAGAAATATACTGAAAAAATATGCATTTTCCTTTAAATAATGCTAAAATAAAGCCTGGAATGTGGCACTCAAAGGATCAAATGATCATCTTTTTTTTTTTAATTAGCTCTACACTATGAATTTCTCCCGTATCGTGGGTTCGTTTACATACATATAAACTTGCATGCACAAACAGCCAGACCCGGAACAACTACTTATAGGTCATACAAATATTTCTTCCGTGCAGGAATCGAACATACAGCAATGCAGCAGTCAATAGGTTAATCAAAGAGCTAACCGTGCAGTCAATCATCACCATTGACAAACAAATGCATGAAGCTTTTCACATTTATACTCCCAGTATTTACGAAGCCAGCCAATCAAAAGTAGACTTTCCAAACGCACAAATAAAACCTTTTAAAAACGCCCAATCAATTTAATATTGGCCCAAATACACACACGGCTCGCAAAAATTTAAAAAAAAATCGTACCAAAAAGCCCAGGTCTCGTTGCGTTTTTGCTTTTAAAAACGCAGTTCGAAATTATAAAAGGCAGCTCGGTGTATCCCCTCTCTAATTGGGCGACGTCGGTCCCACTAATTCTGTTACGTCCTAATGGCTGCCTCTCGGTCTGTGTACTAACAATTACGGTGAATTACAGGCTTTAATGTCATATCCGCGTATTGTCTCGGGAAGTTTATTCTGTCCTTTGTGGGGGTTTAAAGGGTTTATATAAAAATGGCAGGTAATTACTCTAGGATTCTATAATACAAGTTTTATAAGACGTGATAAGGCTGTGTCTTTATGAATATTTTAGATTGTCAAAGCATTACCCTGCTGTTTTAGTAGTTAAAAATCTGCCCATTTTGTAAAACCTGTGTCCTGCCCCTTTTTTTCTTCACCAAGCCGGCTCTTCCAAACTTCTCGATTTTAAAGGAAACATTTTGATTCGTCGTATGCTGCGTATAAGGTGACCCCAAAAGGTCAGAAATAACACCGTCCTTCAGCGTTCAAATGCCTTAAAAGTTGTTGACCACCACAAAAACAACGCAAAATAGAATATCTCGGCCACGAGTTCCGAAACGATAGATACGTGCTACCTCTACTGATTCTGATGGGCAAGGTAGAAGGGAAGAGGAGGGCTTGACGATAAGAAAATCGTGGCTGCGAAACATCAGGGAATCGTAAAACTGTTCCGACTGACTGTTGACAAGACCGAGTACAAGAAGCTGACTGCCAACCTTCAGGATTGAAGAGGCACTGAAAGAATTAGAAGAATTTTGATTTAGGCTGTTTTAATGGTCCCTACTTACATAGTTATTGTTTCATTTTAGCGTAAAGCCAATGTAACATTAGTTTCTTTGTAGTAACGTATCGTTAGGGTATTTGACTAAAAAAAAACTAATTAGTCCGTCAGTAAGATTCCCAAAAATACTAGACACGTATTTTTTCTTTTTTCATATAAACAAAAATAAAGACGACACAGCGCGTTGAAAACTCGTGTGACATCACTACACGATACACTTTTTAGCGGCCAGTGACGTCACCAGCCACCACTCCTAACCTTTGATGCCTTATATATTTGTCAATTTTTATTGATTTGATAAAACAAAAAATACGTATCCAATATTTTTCTCTAATCTGAATGGCGGACTAAATAGATTTTTTTTTTTACCCAGAAAACATCCCTATTACCGTGTAAACCTATCGTTCATTGTCAAATAATATAATTGGAGTTACTACTGACACACAATAAATGCTCACTCCGATGCATAATAAATATAAACTTGAGTGAGTCATTAGAGTGTTGCTATCGAATAACTAACAAGACGACCGGTTCTCGAATTATGTTCCTTGAATATTTTATAAGCTTACTTCATGTACTAGTTTCACCCTCTATGTAACGCGTGACCAATATATCTTGGTACGCGGGAGAATATTAAACTAAAGTTAAATATATGGTGGTATGGTGGTGTATGGTGGTATAGTGGTGGTGGTGGTGGTGTGGTGGTGGTGGTTAATACGTGGTGGTGATGGTGTGGTGGTGGTGGTGGTATATGGTGGTATGTCCAGCAGTGGACGTCTTTCGGCTGAAATGATGATGATGATGAAATATATGGAGTTTAGTGTAGAGAAAAGATTAGTCGTAGTGGCCTAGTGGTTAAAACACCAGCCTCTCAAAAGTATGAGTGTGCGGGTTCGATTCCAGGTCAGGCAAGTACCAATGTAACTTTTCTAAGTTATATGTACTTTCTAAGTATATCTTGGATACCAATGACTGATAATAAGGTAAAGGAAAAACATCTTGAGGAAACCTGGACCTTAAGTCTAAAATCGCCAGCCCGCAATAAGCAAGCGTGGTGATTACGCTCAATCTTTTCTGTATGAGAGGAGATTTGTGCCCAGCAGTGGGACGATAAAAAGTTGATAACGATGAGGTAATGGAGTATGACGTAGCATTGCTTAGTCGTATGAATCTGTAACCTCTATCTGTAAAATCTTACTGTGAAAACTACATGAGCTAAAGTGAATTTCACGCGCGCCTCAGAGAGATGTCAGCACATTGTGACGAGGTCCACGAAGACTGATGCGTCCTGGGTCAGGGTTGCGGGTTGATTAAAAAAGAAACCGTGTCCTTGGCGCACAATTAAGTGAAGAAACACAGGTGGGTTTTAGTCAGTAAAAGTCAGACACGCCCTTCGGCTCCGCCCAGAGCGGGAGAGGTAATTTGATGATTTGTCATTCCAACAACTAGCAACTATTGACAGCTTACTCGAAACTCACTTTACTTAACTTCTCATGGTGACATTTTTTTAGAATCGATCGGTAGGTCTTAGCTATTGCTACTAGCGCCACCCCAAGATTTCAAGTTAAAGCGGTCGGTCCCTAATTGGTACTACGAATATAGCTGTTAAAAGCGTTTCCCTGTTTTGTTTTCAACAGAATATATTAAGATTGCAATGTTTTATACTGGAATAAATAATGTAAGTGCATTATTCAGTCTACTTCCCAGTACCCATCTGTTAATATAACTATAGCTATATATAGATTAGCCGTATTTACAAACCGAAAAACGCGTTATATTGACGTCACGCAAATCCTGCATGTCGCAAGCAGATTTTTATTATTAGATTAGCTTCATTTGTATGTTTGCTTGCTTGTTTGTTTGTTTGTCCGTCTCTAACTCTTAGGACTACGAGTGAGCGGCTCATTGCTGTAAAATATCCCACCGTTTACAATACGTTCGTTCGTTCGTTTTTTTTATAAGAATATCGAATTAAAAAGTTGAAAAGAAATATAGTTTAAAAAACTAAAAAAACATGCTTTTAAAAAATATCAAACTAAAAAGTTAAAAATAATTTTAAAAAAAGCGTGAGGCGCTTAATATACAACAATTATGGCACAAAGCGCCTCGCCCTTTTTTTTTAAATATTTTTAACTTTTTAGTGTGATATTTTTTAAAAGCTTTTTTGTTTTTTTAACTATATTTATTGCCGTTCAACTAGCATATTGGTATCTTCCGCAGTTTTAAATTTGAATGGCTACAAAATTTAAGTATGTATAAATATTATGACTGTATTTTAGATACATTTATATTTACTTGACGTTTATTGTCTCACTACAAAGCTAAGGTCTAGCTCACACGACCAATGATAACCATGTTTTCTCAACAGGAGCTGGCGATTACAGACTAATGTTAGCAATAAATCCTGGTTTTCTATCGATGTTTCCTTCTTCACCGATGTCAGTGATATCAAAGATTAAGTAGAAAATTAACATTGATGCTTTCTCGGAATCAATAAAAAATAATAATAATGTAATGAATATTAAAAATAATAATCTGGTGCAAGAGGTTTCTGGAGGGTCTGGTGGAGAGTTTAAGGCACTCTGGTCATTTATTTCTGACTAATTGCGCCCCGCTGTTTCACCTACATAAATCATTATCGGTATTATAGCGACAATATTGGTAATATATCCTATGCTCAATTCATAATTGACTATTCCTATGTGCTAAATTAAATCCAAATGATTTCAGCCGTTTTAGTCTTAAAGCTTAACAGACTCATAAACTGGAGGTTCAAAATGAAGAATTGATTCTGTAAGGCAGTCCCAACTTCATAACATTACAGTTTAGGAACCTGAATTTCCTTTATATATAAAATCTTATCAAAAGAATTCTAACATGAATCAAAGGAGAGTAAATTGAAGGACTCCTCTTAAAGAAATTCATTTTTAATATTATTAAATTAATATAAGCTCTACAGCTTTATTAAATTCTCTGAAGAGGCGTCATGAAAATAACGATAATTAAAAACAGTCGAAATATACGATGTTCAAGCAAAATGTTAATCTTGTTTGTCTGTTATCCTCACTCATATTATAAATCCGAAAAATTTAGTTTGTTTGTGCGTTTGTTCTGCTTTCACGCCGTAACTACTGAACCGATTGCTTTGAAATTTTGCAGACATAAAGTTAGAAATCCGAATTAAGTAATAGGGTACTTTTATCCCGGAAAAAAATTGATGTTCCCGAGGGAAGTCTAAAAAGCGCGATATAACCGAATACCACGCATCACTCGGTGGTAGGCCATAACAACGGCTGCCGGCAGAAATTACCACCCACCAGACAAGGTCTTGGCGCCGCGATTCGTCGTGTTCATGATGTCTAGTGGAGCAGTACGGAGGACGGGTCTGAGCAGTGGTGTTACGATAGTTTGGTCGTGGAGAGTCTTCAGATCAATCTCCCTCTGGCTCAGCATCGTTGGTCGTGTTGGTCTTGGATTTAAAAATCTTAAGAATAGGAATAGGCTAATAAACTAGTGCGCTTTACCATCAACGATTTCATCACTGCTTACCGTCAGGCGGGATTGCAGTCAAGCACTAGTTTATAATTATTTAAAAAAAGAACACGGGGGCGAAGCTGCGGACGGAAAGCTAGTGCGAAATAATTTGAATGTTTTTTATGAAACGCCTTTAAATTAAAGGCAAATTGAGGCCACTAAAGAGGCACGACCCACAGCTCCTAAACTTTATTAATTAAATATTCCCAAACGCGCAAATTCGACCCATAACTCTCCCGTGCTGTGTCTCAAAACTGGAATGGAACAAACAACCCTCAACGTCGGTCATTAAACTGGTAACAATGGAACTACACTCAACGTTTTACGGGTTTCCATTACAGTACATAAAAACTCCACGGAACGAGACCGCTGGGAGTAAAAAAATAAAATTCCTAGCGATAGAAGGAAATTAAACTTGGAATTGTTAGAATTTGTGCAAATTATTAAACTATCTAAGTACAGCATTAACACTGATTTACACTTTGCAATTTAATTGATTGTGGCTTCAATTAAGTTGAAGCAACAATAAAAGTTGTATTGTATACAGCGTGGAATTTTAATGGTTGTTTTCCCGCAGCGAAACGGTTTTGTCTTAGTAATACAATCGTTTCATCATGAAATTAAATATTAGAAACTTGAAATGGCAGATTTAACATAGTGATAAAAAAACCCACGGGAGCTTATTATGGTTTGAACATTAAATACATTGCTTTCCTTTGAGGCGGTTTCATGTACATTCCGAGTAGTACGGGTAGTACCTACAAGTTGTAACTAGCGTAATTAACTTTTCTCACTTTTTCGAGTTGATGATTTTTTTTATTTACTTTTTTAATTTTTTTTTAATACAAACATTTTTTGTTTTTTACTCTATTCATCGAAAGTACTCCATAAAGCAAATCGTTTTGCCGCGGGAGAACAACCATTAAAATTCCAGCGTGTATACACATTTAGACGATGCAAGTCATTTGTTGCGTTAATTTTATTATATGCCATAGGCAACTAAATTGCACCATGTAAACCAGCCTTTATTTATAATATTGCATTGAGCTAAATATAGTATTGTTGTCAAGACCAATTGGACTTTGAGCGTCCTGCCTAACATGAATTTCTAGTCGTTCGTGATGCGTGTTCCGATACAACATCATCTCGAGAAGTTCCTCAAAGAAGAGTTCTGGCCGAAAGGAGTTGTGAGCGTAATTGTTGGGTACCACGGTGCTACCTGATTTATGGAGCAGGTGGGTTATTCCTATTGTTAGGAACTGGGGTAGCGAACCAGACTCTAAAGCAGACTGGAACTGAGATGCCAAGCAAGCGGGCGACCTGGAAAACCATTTAATCCAAAAGTTATGCAGCTCATCCAGCCCTGGAGACTTCCAATTAGGCAATGGACGGATTGCACGAGCTACATCTTGGGTGCAGATGGTAATAGCCCCCATTTTTTGTACTGGATCGCAGGCTCGAGGTAGTTTCTTGCCTAGCTACGTGATACCAGTCAGCGAAACGTATATCAGGTGTAGTTAATAATGTTATATGTATTTATAGTATTCTAAGTTTTTATGTTATAGTATTGTATATGTTTATATGGGCCTTGATGCCTGAAATAAATGGATAAATAAATAGAATGTACATACTTGAAATAAGTCTTGTGGGAGTGCTGTAAAAAGTACCAGTTGCTCATATGAATAAATAAGCGAAGATGGTAGTATGTTATTACAGTTTCTATTGCCAATAGGTTTATTCTCCTGCTGCATACTACACTCATTTCGCCTAACGTGTAGTGAGTTTAAATAGTATAAAATATAAAAAATCATACCTATAAGAAATAACACAGTTTGCTTTTATTCATATAACTGCTGCTACGACAAACAGCTACGCCGTAGACCTCGTAGCTCAGCTACGGTGACGCTACGAAATTTTGCGTTCAGCAAAATTGGGAAAGAATTCAAGATTATAGTTCCTTTTTTCATAATTAAAAAAAAAAAACTTTCAAAGGTATTCAAGATTGTAACGAGCTGCGTAATATGACCAAGGACAATGAACGCACAGTACGTTGACCCCTGCTTTTTGCTGGTAAGAAAATGTAGTAATGCATATACAATATAAAATATATTAAAACAAAGCTATAATTTATAACTGCAAGGTTTTTAAACGCCATGAAACAACTTATGTTTTAATGTAATTTTGTTGTTTTTGCAAAACCAAGTCTAACTTGAGGGTACGATTAGATTGAGATTAGAGATATATTATAATATTTTATGTAATAAATATTATGATGAAAAATCCCACACAACTTATCATTTTCTCATTTATATATAACCTTTCCATAAAAATAACAAAACTATGCCGTAGCAGAAACTTTACTCTTTTTTATTATTATACAAAATTAAAATAAATTGGTGGCGAATTTATAGCAATGTTCCATTAACCGTTTCCATTACGCTTAATAAATAATTTCAGTGGGAAAGAAGCAAAAACACGTGCCAATCCACCCTGAAACATATAATATCTTATAACTTACCTTGAAGAATCTCTCTTCTCCCTATGCTTGCCTCATGTCCTACAAAAACACTGGTCGAAAATGAAGAAAAATTTAAAAATAAACCATTTGTCAATGGAATATTCAAAATTTTCAAATATGGAATTCTAATGTTGTGTTGAAGTCGGGAACGCGTATCGTTCGGTACGCGGCGCGCGGGGCACTGACCAACACTGGCTGCGCCGCGCCGCTCGCTGCGAACAACGCGCGAAATCCCTAAAGATGGCGGAGAAAAGAAGGGTGAATAGGCAGAATAGGGGTTGCTTTTGCTTTGCTATGTTACTTTTTTTGGGTTATTAGAAAAAGTACGCTTACACTTGATTCGAATTAGGAATCATGCTTTGTAAATTGTTATTATGTAGTACTTACTAATTCCACGATTGTCACGAGGTTATCGAATAAGATTAGGTATTTGATTTTGTAGCAGCTTTTGACCCAACTGCTAGAAAATTATATCCAAATAGTAAAACCGGATCAATTAGTGCATGCGGTCAGTTTTAAAGAATCAGTCAAAATGGAGTGGACTAAAATATGAGTCTGCTAGGTAAGTAGTAGTTTCAAGAAAACCCTTTTTCATTACAAGAAACAGCGTAAAATTGTAACTTCATATTTTAAATTTAGAAAAAGAACAAAACTCAAAGATTTTCAGAAAGGGACTTACAATGAGCGGTATTTCAGTAGTTTCAAGAAAACCCTTTTTTAATTACAAGAAACAGCGTAAAATTGTAACTTCATAATTTAAATTTAGAAAAAGAACAAAATTCAAAGATTTTCAGAAAGGACGTATAATGAGCGATATTTTGGGTCTAAATTATTTTTTGCCAGACAACAAGCTAATAATATGTTCAAACAGTTTTGATTGTGAAACTATTCAATTAAAAACTAAACAATATTGTTTTTTTTTTTCACTCTGATTTGGGTCGCGCCATCTTACCCCTACATAATCTGTGTCCTCCGGCTGGTGTACTCGATACTCACCCGGCACCCGGAAGCTTCGCTCGCCCTTTACGGACCTTTGTTTCACCAAACAGCCTCAGCCAATTATAATGTCTCATCATTCCACGGTTCAACCCTAGCTCAGTTCATTTTTAATTTCCTTTAGGATAATGAGAGTTTTATTTTGCATTTATTATGTCAGTCATATTTTATTGTGTGATCTTTAATGGTGCTATTTTGCTTAGGTTCTTTCAGTCCGGCTTATGCAAGACTTAATATGTATAAAGAACAATCTACAAACAAAAATTAGAATAATGTGCCTTATGTATATTTGTAGAAGTAATTTCATTTTATAAAAAGTACTAGCCGCCGCCAGCGACTGCGTTGGCGTGGAGTTAGTTATGCTCCGCTCCTATTGGTCGCAGAGTGATGTTATATAGCCTAAAGCCTTCCTGGATTAATGGGCTATCAACCGCAAAAAGAATTTTTCAAATTAGAGCAGGAGTTCCTAAGATAAGCGCGTTCAAACAAAGAAACTCTTCAGCTTTATATATTAGTATAGATATCCGGGCAAATCTATACAAAACTTTTATTGGTATTTAAAAGGGATACCGAAGGGATAGGAAGTACGGAGTGTGTATTCTTAGGAAAACATTATCAAAATTCTTTGTATAAATAAGATGTACAATAAAACTAGGTAACTTTATAAAATTTTCACTAAGTAACAGAAAACATGTTCCCAACTTTTCTAATACAATAACAAAATAAATCCGTCAAAACTTTCATACCATCAATAACTTATCAGAAAAATATTAACTTTTTTTTTACAATGTTTCCGTCTGAAAAACCAATCAGTAAAACATCAAAGACAATAAAATACTTTTCCGTTCACTCTATTACCGTTTATCATCAACCATAGACTGCCAGGCTCTATAAATTCGCTGTCCGAACGACTTTATGATAACAAAAGTCTTGACCAATCAAACTTACAGCCTCACGTAATCTTTTCCACCTGTACTATCTCTATCCTTTTCTTACACTCTGTGTAGAAGTGAGATAGGTTTAGTTCTGTTGAATGTAAGGTTTATTCCGATTGAGGTGGGGATAGAAAGGCTTTCGGAATCAAAGCCTCGTTGGCTGAAGTTTCTACAATAACTGTCAAGGCACAATAACGAAGCCAACGGAGAGGAAGTTAGACCGTTAATGTTGCCAGCGATGAAAATGTTTAATTTATGTAGGTCCCTAATAAATCCTTGGAGTCATTAATATCGATGTACATGTGGGTTTGAATGGAGGGATTCTATTGATGGATGGGGAACGCTGGATCTCTTCTTTGATAAATGTCATCCATCTGGTTATAAATTATGAAGGTAAACGAATATATGGGACTGTTTTTTTGTTTCATTTCTATTATCGAATAACAAATAAAGGTGTTTGTTTTGTGGTTTATTGGGTCTTATTCCCGCGGCATGTAGCATCGAATTTCGTTGTGAGTAAATAAGTAAGTAAAAAATTTATTTGCTAAGATTGTAGGTACATTAAATAGGATGCTACAATAATAGAGCGAGCCTTGTACAATCTACCTGATATTAAGCATGCAAACAACAATGAGAATAATGAATCAAATAATAAATAGTTCATGGTATTAAAATTTACTAAAAATAATTGATACATAAACATTAAAAGCAAAACAACAACAGAAAAAAATTATAATAATCAATGAATCCAGGAAAAAAGAAATAAAATTAAATACGTCATTACAGCTCTGTCAAAGAAAACAATTTAGTCATAAGGTGATGTCAAAGAAAAAAATTAAATAAAAAAAAAATTAAGTATGTCAAATATGACAAACTAAAATTGAGTAATTTGGTATGTTAGTTAATTAAATTAAATTGCACAATTCAAATGTCATCGTCATTTAAATAGTCTATTACAGAATAACAACACTTGTCTATTAGGAAGGCCACTAAGTTGTTTTTAAAAATCTTAATTGTATCATTTTTTATTATATCCGGCCATTTATTATATATAGTGGGACCCATACAAATGACACTTTTCCTCATTAACGCCGTGTTACAGGACTCGATTTGTAATGATGTGATATTAATAAAATTAGTTATTAATAGAAATAAGGGAAAAGGACTGGAAAGGACTTGGCATCAACATCAACGGCGAGTACATCACTAATCTCCGTTTCGCAGATGATATCGTGGTCATGGCTGAGACCCTGGAAGACTTGGGCAAAATGCTCAATGACCTCAGCAGAGCTTCCCAACAAGTGGGTCTAAAAATGAACATGGTTATGACGAAGATCATGTCGAACTCTCATGTCGCACCCACTCCAATTGTAGTTGGTTGCTCTGCACTCGAAGTTGTTGACGAGTATATATACCTGGGACAGACAGTCCAACTAGGTAGGTCCAACTTCGAGAAACAGGTGTCTCGGCGAATCCAGCTCGGTTGGGCAGCGTTCGGGAAGCTATGCTACATCTTCTCGTCGTCCAAGATACCACAGTGTCTCAAGACTAAAGTCTTTGACCAGTGTGTGTTGCCAGTGCTGACTTACGGAACTGAAACGTGGTCGCTCACAATGGGCCTCATACGAAGGCTCAGAGTCACACAAAGGGCAATGGAAAGAGCTATGCTAGGAGTTTCTCTGCGTGATCGAATCAGAAATGAGGAGATCCGCAGAAGAACGAAAGTCACCGACATAGCTCTGCGAGTCGCTAAACTTAAGTGGCAGTGGGCAGGGCACATTGCTCGCAGAACCGATGGCCGATGGGGCAGCAAGGTTCTGGAGTGGCGGCCACGTACTGGAAGACGCAGCGTAGGGAGACCCCCAACAAGGTGAACCGATGACCTGGTGAAGGTCGCGGGAAGCCGATGGATGCGGGCAGCACAAGACTGGTCATCGTGGAAAGCCTTGGGGGAGGCCTTTGTCCAGCAGTGGACATCTATAGGCTGAGGAAGAAGAAGAAGAAATAAGGGATATTTAACGAACATCAAATCGGCATTACTTCCATTTTGGCATTAAAGGTCGCGTTATATCTTGATTTATTATTCTGTAGAACGAAAGTATTTCTGGATAGCCTTTGTCATTATTGTGTTGTCATGAGCGCTCTGAAATCTGAAAATACAAATCTTCTACTGCGTACATCGAAGGACTGGAACAATTTGCCTGCGGCAATCTTCTAGTCTGATTACAATTTTGGTGTCTTTAAGGCTAGTGAGAAATAATAGGCTTTTAATAAACTAGTCCATACTACATTACTAGCCATCAACGATTGCATCACTGCTAGCCGTCAGGCGGGATCGCGGTCATGCACAGGTTTATAATGTTAAAAAAAAAGATATATTCCGTTCCTTACCTTCGTGATATGTACAGACGACAGCACATCAACCTACTACAATCTGTCAGATTTCTTTATTAGATTTTCAACATTATCTCTAAAGCATTATGGCTCAAGGTTGACAGGGAATATTTGACATTTTTGGGTACCTTGACCTGCTGGTTCAATACTTACCAAGTCACTGTTAAATAAAATGCATTTTAAATGTGTTTCCTAATATATTACCTATTTGTAAACTACTCTTGCCTTTAGGTATTAGATAATACATATCGCCTTCATTTTCTACCTTTATTCCAACTTTATTTGGGTTCGGCGCTACATACCGTTTTCTTCCATACTTCTATTAGAAGTAATCTCGGTAGCCTTTTCTAAACATATCATCATCCATACAATCCAACCATATTTCCTTTAGTCTTGACCTATTCTTAAATTGACAATTATACTCCAAACTTTCCTCACGACATAATCAGCCCACAATCTTCCCTCGACTCGGACAATAGAGGATAGACGAAGGTACAAGGTGAGAGTGAGGTGAGAGTATTTACGAAATATCCACACAACAAAGCTTCATAGAAAACCCTTCGTCTCGATTCCTGGTAAAAAAAAACTTTGATTCTATTTAGTCCGTCATTCAGACTATAGAAAAATATTGGATACGTATATTTTGTTTTATCAAATCAATAAAAATTTATAAATATAAAAGGCATCAAAGATCCGGAGTGGTGGCTGGTGACATCAATGCTCGCTAAAAAGTGTAGCATGCTGTGACGTCACATGAATTTTCAACGCACTGTGTCGTCTTCATTTTTTGTTTTTTTTTATATATATATTATAAATTAGCGCTTGACCGTAATCCTGCCTGATGGTAAGCAGTGACGCAATCGTTGATGGTAAAGCGCACTAGTTTATTAAGAGCCTATTCACTCTAGCCTTGAAGACACTCAAATTGTAGTCCGACGGAAACACCGCCGCTGGCAAATTGTTCCAGTCCCTCGATGTACGCGGTATAAAGGAGGAGGCGAAACGCTTCGTCCGGATCGTAGTGGTGTTAACAACGTAAGGGTGGAAACTAGCCGTACGACGGGTCGTCCGATGGTGGAACGGAGATGGGGGAATTAAATCATGCAATTCCCTCGCACACTCCCCAAAATGCATCCTATAGAAGACCGAAAGGCTGGCTACTCTACGCCTGTGTTCTAGGCTTTGGAGACCATCTCCAGTTAAATCAGGGTCACCAATCACCCTCTTCGCACGCCTCTCCATTTAAAAAAGAAAAAATACGTGTCTAGTATTTTTTGGAAATCTGACTGACGGACTAATTAGTTTTTTTTTTAGTCAACAACCCTATACCTAGTTGTGTAAGCCACCGATTCTGAAAGTTTGGAAGCGATGGATGACTCGAGTTATAAATCAATATTTAAGCAGCCATCAAAGTTGTGACCTATGGCAGCATAACCTATTACAGCAGGTATTCATAGGAGAACCAGGAGCCCTACTATCAACACCCGGTTTATTTTTAACATGAAAAGGGCGTCACATTTAGACGAGCCTAATTGAGTCTGGGCTAATGAATTTGACTATACAGAGATCGTTCGGAAAATAAAACCATAACAGCCTCCGTGGCGTAGCGGTAACGAGCGCAGCCGCTGCGCAAGGAGGCGCGGGTTTGATCCCCGCGCAGTGCAAATATTTGTATGCATGAATATGAATATTTGCACTGGTCTGGTCGTGCCTCGGAAAGCACGTTAAGCCGTTAGTCCCGGTTGCCATACGAATACCTAATGGCAGTCGTTACGGGTTGTTGGAGCCCTCAAAAGTTCAACAATTGGTCTAACAGCAGTGCTTCGATATCGCCTTCGGGTTGTGGAGGTCTTTTGGAATTAGTACTAGAAATGTATATAATAAATAATGAAACCCTTTTTACACCAATATGCTGCATTTTTTTTTACAAAAAATTACATATTAAACATACATACATATTACATACATTCAGTTAATTATACAAGGAAATACATTCCGTGCTCGAAGTAATCTTCAAACCCACTGAACCAATTTTAAACATTATTCCTCCGGAATGAGATGACACACCGGATGGACATGGGATACATTTTAACCACACCAGCGACTCTCAAGAGACGGACGAATGGGAAAAAACGATGTTGGTTATTCTTGCAACGTAACGAACGGAATGAAAAATTCTTTGTACATGTTATACAATATTTATGTAGTACCTATATGGGTTTTTACGATTCCATAGCGTACTAGAAACCTTCCGAAAGAAACCGTTATTACAAAACAAAATCTAACTATATTCCAGCCAAGCTCCATAAAGAATGGAGCTAAACAAACCAATTTAGGGTTATCACAACTCACGTTTTCAAATCTCCTGTTATTTACATGATTATCGACTTTTACATGCTAACTATTTATTAACAATTTCTATTACAGCATATTTCAATAGAATCACTAAAATAACATGCATAATAATTTGGTATTTCGAAAAAACATTTAAAAGTCGACATTAATTTTACGTGATAGCCCTACAAAAAAAGAAAGATGGATGAAATCCAGGTATTAAACACATTTTGTGGAATTCAATCAATCAATAAAGGTGAGACATTTGTCAATACAATTTTGCGTATTTTAATTACTTTCAAATCACCTGCATAACACACGCATTGTAATACTTTCAAGTATGGACTAAGTATAATATACATATATATATGTATCAGAAAAATTTAATCTATTTACATGTGTGTGATATTTCATTCTAATCGTTTAAGGGTTCTATGCAAATCATAAATATCGAAACAAATAAACTGTTTACAGTAGTAGGAAGTAGAATTATTACTTTTATGAACATCATCTATCTAGAAAAGGTTGTTAACATCTGTCTTTCAGGCGTAAACTACTCGTTGCCTAGCAACGGTTTGTTTACCTCTATTCTTTATCGAATTTGGCTCAAATATAGTTCCAGACTTAACCTTTGAGTCAGTATTTGTATTTCGAACTTTATCGTTTTTAAATCAATATTCTTTATACAAAAGTGCCAACGTAGTACCGAACTAAGGTGTCATTTTTACATGCTTTTTATTAGCTTCACTTGTATGTTTGCTTGCTTGCTTGTTTGTTGCTCATTTCTGTAAAATGACCCACCGTTTTCAATACGTTCGTTGGCCGAGCGGTATTAATTTGTACAGGCAAAGTATTTAGTTTAGATTTAGATTTAGTTATAGATTTACAAAAATTATGGCACAAACCTCACGCTTTTTTCTCATTTATTGTATTGTTTATATACTATTGTCATCACAGCATACAGTGTCAAATAAATTTTTAAATTATTTTTAATTTTAGTTTGATATTCTTTAAAAGCATGTTTTTTCTTAGTTTTTTAAACTATATTTATTTTTAAATAAAGAACTGCATTTCTACAATGGCCTAACCGTTATAAAAATGCAGTTCTTGTATAATTCAAGAACCATTGAGGTGGTTTAAACCTGATCCAAATAAAATCCATGTTTTGTAATAAAGAATTAGGTATGGTTTATTACAAAGTAAAGTCTATGTTTAAACACAGGTATTTTTTCCATCCAGTAATTTTATTTAAATCCGATCAGCTGGGTAATTGCGTTATAAAACCAACAGAAGCAATGGGTTTCATTTTGAAAGTTCCACAACATTAATTTCATTATTTACGTTGTTGGGAACATTTTGCGTCTATATGGAGCAACGCATTAGCAATATGTTTTAAAATGATTGAATTTGATCTTAATATTGTGTAACTCACTTAGAGTGCCGATCCTATAAAGTTCTTATTACAAAATCTGACGTTTAAACCGAACCTAATTTTACATTAAGAACTTTACGTTTATCAGAGTAAAGTTCAAAATACAAGACCTAAGTGGCTCGATGGTGTGGCTACTCGTTAAGACGGTTCTATATTCGTCCTTCCACCCCATCTGACCTCGGTTTAGTTTAGTTCAGAGACAATTCTTAGTACAAGGAAGCTATATTTTGTAATTACACCGCGAGGTATGGTGAGGTGAATAACCTAATTTAAAAAAATATTCGTAAAACACCTTTTGGCATTTCAAAGCAGACTTGTTGCAGTTTTTTTTATGTTTTTAAATCTCGATTATCAACTTAATTTGCGTGACTGTGTATTTGTTGCTGATTGGATGAATTGCATTTATTGTTCATATACTTGTTGCTACAGCTAATCTGTCTTCTTAGCCTTTTCCCGACTATATAGGGGTTAGCTTACAGACAGCCTCCGTGGCGTAGCGGTGGCGAACGCGGCCGCTGCGCAAGGAGGCGCGGGTTCGATCCCCGCGCAGTGCTAATAATTGTATGCATCAATATGAATATTTGCACTGGTCTGGTCGTGCCTCGGAAAGCACGTTAAGCCGTTGATCCCGGTTGCCATACGAACATCTAGTGGCAGTCGTTACGGGTTGTTAAGCCCTCAAAAGTCCAACAATTGGGCTAACTGCAATGCTTCGATGTCGCCTTCGGGTTGTGAAGGTCAGACGGCAGTCGCTTCACGGAAAATATCGAAGTTAAGCCAAAATCAGCAGGTAGACTGGTAAAGCGGACCCCGGACTCCAAAGCTGAAAAAGCTTCCGATGCAACTGGGATTAACGCTGAGATGATGACGATGATTGGGGTTAGCTTACAGTCTAACCGGATGCAGCTTAATACCATATTTTACATGAAGCAACGGTCTACCGGCCCTCCACAAAACAGTTACAAGATAAAACCCCTGGTTGTCAGACTCTAGATATTCTGACTACCCGTATCGACTGTCAAATCCATACTAATATTATAAATGCGAAAGTAACTCTGTCTGTGTGTCTGTCGGTCTGTCTGTTACGCTTTCCCGCTTAAACCTCTCAACCGATTTTGGTGAAATTTGGAACAGACAATCTTTGGACCCTGAGATAGGACATAGGCTACTTTTTATCCCGGAAAATCTGATATTCCCGAGGGAAATCTAAAAAGCGCGATATAACCGAATTCCACGCGGGCGAAGCCGCGGGCGGAAAGCTAGTATATAAATATATTCTGTAATATTTCTGAGCTTTGGCGTTGTAACTAATGATGGAGATACCTACTCACAATATCATTTGATTTGACTTGTGTTCGATCGAGAAAGAAATACATTTGTAAGAAAGAAGTAAACCAGTTTGGTATTAGCCCAATCTGGACTCATTTTTCTAGCTGTACAAACTCCTGTTTGTCTAAATTAGACACTACCTACACAGACCCATTGTCTGTGCATTTCCAGATAGTGAAACATCTGTATACATAGGTGAAAGTGCATCAGAAAAAGACACTAAAGAATTAATACGGACCAGACGCCATTGAAGGCTTTATACACCACGAACTACGGACAGTTATTCTGACAACCGCTGGTAGGAGTAACAAGTTAAATTGAATGCAGGGAACGCAGAATACGTAACGTGTACGAAAACCCTCTGATGAAGCCTTTTAGAGATTCCATACGTTCATCGGGTGTGATGTATGGCATGTTTTTGTTGTTTATATAATCAACTGGCTGTTTTTGACATTAAGGATAGAACGAGTTTTTGTTTTGAATTTATGAATTTTTTTTTTTTTGTGCACTGGTTTAGGAAATATTTTGTTTTTAACAGAGAGAACAGCGGTAGTCTAGTGGT
>JADWQK010001507.1:0-36716 GCA_017933935.1 Sesamia nonagrioides | reverse complement strand
GTGCCATATTCAATTAAAAAAAAATGTGAATCTATTGAATTAAATTAAATTAATTATTGAATTAAATCTATATTTAATATATAAAGCTGGGGAGTTTGTTTGTTTGAACGTAGCCCATATTAATCCAGGAAGGCTTTAGGCTATATAACATCACACTGTGATCAATAGGAGCGGGGCATATAAAAAAAAAACTGATGAAATCGCGTAGCGCAGTTAGTTATATATATCTAAACATAAATGAATTGTTTACATAAGTAGAAATTAGGATTATTACTTATAATTATGAATATCATCTATCTAGAAAAGATTGTTAACATCTTTCTATTAGGCGTAAACAAGTCGTGGCCTAGCAACGGTTTGTTTACGTCTATTCTTTGTCTAATTTGGCCCAAATATAGTGTGTGATGTGTGTGTGTTGTTACTTCTTCATATCGAGATCAAAACTTATGCGAATGTACCCGTGGGCGTAGCTATTAATTAATATAAAATGGCCTTACTCGTTGCTCTACACATGTCATGTCTAAGGATACACTGATTGGCCAGCACTTGTGCGAATGTCGCTAACTCATTGTCCCATTTCTGTAAATAGACAAATTATTGCCTAGGTTATAAATTAAAATTTTGTTCGCCGGTTATAGGTTGTAATAAAGACCACAATATGGATATCAGCTTTGAACAATAATGTACGGAATACAGCAGGTCAACCTACCGAAACTGTCAGATATCCCTAATAAACCTTGAGCCTTAACGCTTTATAGATAAAGTTGAAAATCTAATAAGAAATCTGATAGATTGTAGTAGCTGGATGTGCTGTCGTCTGTACATGCACCAGCTATAAGTCCATCTACCCGAAATTGTATTTTTTTTCCGATCAACCTTGAATCTTAATGCTTTAGCGATAAAGTCGAAATCTATTAAAGAAATTTGACAGGTTGAAGTAATATAATGTGCTGGCGTTTTACAATACCTATATATAAAATAATGTAATCCGTAGGAAGCACGGGGCGACTAGAACAATTATAATTTAGGGGTGGCTTTTACATAATATATGCCTAATTGAAATAAATGCTTTGAATGTAAATACGATACTGAGGACAAAATAATTTTTAGAATTATGTCTGACTGTTTATTCCGGCTAATCTCCAAAACAGCTAGACAGTATTTAATTGAATTTGATATGGCGGCATTTTAAGCCCTGAGGAAGGACACAGACCATTTTGTTTTAAATACGTTGCCCCACCCTGGGAATTACTCCAGTATCGTGGGTGCGTTTACAAAGATTTAAACCCACATACACAAACAGCCAGACCCGGAACATATAGATGTTGACCATACAAATATTTGTTCCGTGCGGGGATCGAACCCGCGACATGCAGCGCAGCAGTCGATCGCTCAGCCACTGCACCAACCGTGTCGTCTTTTTATAGATATGTGGCGGTACCTACAAACGCCACAAATCAACAACGCGTCATACTGATGTCACACGAATTCTACATCTCGCAATCAGAGTTTACCGTGCAACTAGCATAATATATACTATACAACTTCCCAATTTCAAGCATTGGGCAAGTGGATCCTCCGACCAGACGGGTGTTATGTCTGGCGGCATAACACCCGTTTGGTCGGAGGATCCTCCCTTTTCTATCGAGGATGAGTGAACTTTACTCCCTGTTCCTCATGCCTCCACAGATATACCACAAGGGCAAAGCTGTGGGCTGAAGCTAGTGATATAGGTACCTATAAAAAGTAGGAATGGTTTTGGGTAGCGTGAAAGACGGAGAACAGTGAAGTAAAGTGTAAAGTGCAGCTGTGTCCGGAAAATGGCGATAAAAAAGCAACATACCAATCGGAATATTCCATATCCTCTCGGTAACAAAACGCCAAACTTCCCTGTTTCTTTTCCGTTGGCAATTTTACTCCTTATCCTGAGAATAAAACATTGCTATATTGTATTAATAACACTATAAACGGGCTTTGATATCAAGTCTACGTAGTTTATAATTTTTCATGTTTGAGAACGAGGCTTTTGACTTTTTATGTCTTTTTTATTATTATTTTATTTTATTGAGGTACCTGTAATGTGTGTTTTGTTAGTGCGGGATACAAAATATTTCGTTCTTTTTTTTCGAATACTGTGTTAATTGGTTTTATACCGCGTACATCGAGGACCTGCAACGATTTGGCGGCGGCGGTGTTTACATCACACTCAATTTGAGTGTCTTCAAGGCTAGAGTGAATAGGCTCTTAATAAACTAGAGCGCTTTACTAACAACGAATGCATCACTGTTTATTAGCAAGCGGGATTGCAGTCAAGCAATAGTTTACAATTTATAAAAAAAAAAATAAGCAAAAAAAAAGTAAAGTAATCGCGGTTTCATCTTGGCGACAAATCTATGTCAAAAAAATTACAACATTTTACGATCATCCGTATTTTTACGACAATTTCCCCTTGACACTAATAATAACAATAAGCCTGTTTATTTACCTATAGGTATCTGATAAAACACTGCTTTATAGTTTCTTATTTCGGGATTAGTAATAATTTTATAATTAATTCTATGTTAGTTTACTTAAATATCTTAACTATAGGAACCCCTTTTAGGGGTTCGGCCTCCTCCAAGTCCTTCCGTTTCTCTCTATTCTGTGCTAATTTTGTCCAATCCTTCCCAGCCGTCTCTTCTATGTCGTCCATCCATCGTTTTTGTGGTTTACCCACGTTCCTTTTCCCCGGTGGGCCGGGCCAATTCGTGTTCTTGAGAGTCCATCGTTGGTCTTTGCATCTCGCTACATGTCCGGCCCATCTCCATTTAAGTTTTAGTGCTTGCTGTAATGCATCTGTCAGTTTTGTCTTGTCTCTTATTACTTGACTTATTGTTTTTTGAATTTTCATCAGGCGTAGCATGCTCCTCTCCATTGCCCGTTGACAACTCCTTATCCGCTCGGTTGCTTCTGGGAACGATCGTTTCAAAACAAAAAATCCGAACCTTGCTTGTGGAAACAATTGTTGCAGAGTCTTCATTTTTGTTAAACGACTTAAAACTCTAATAATATTACGTTAGAGACCTTTCGAAACCTCTTAAAATCGTAGACTAGTAACACATGTGCTGAATGAGCGCAAATTCACAATTGTATTGTGATGTAAGTGATGTATTTTTCAGTGGTTGAGAGTGTTCTGACGATGTAAGTAGCAATTTTCCAATTTGTATTTCTTTGTTTATGACTTGGAGGGTTTTCCCCTTGACACATGATAGAAGCAACATAAATATGTAACGAAGAGATGTAACCTATATATTATGATTTTAAAAGAGTGTCCATGGAGTTTCTTGCACGTTCTTCTCCATAGAGATCTCCGCTTTGGAACGTGCAATTTAGCGTCACTTTTCTTGGACTGACCGACATTGACTATTCAAAAGTACCAAGTGATGGTTAATTTGAAATAAATAATTTTGATTATGATTTTTTTTCCTCATTTTATTTAATGTTTTCATATATTCGACGATGAAGCAGTAGCAAAAGTAATCTGTACTTTTGCTACTGTGTCATCGTCGTTGCAGTGCAACAATGTAGTCTTTTCTGCATAAAACCACCCGTTTTCGTCTACGCAAACATTTTTGACGCACTACAATAGCGAAGCACCTGAATCAGCCCGATCGGTTCTGTAAAACACTTACTGTGAAAAATTAGGTGAAATGATTTTTTTCTGTCGTGGTTATGGCCTACATAATATCGGCTGCCGGTGAAGTAACCACCCATCAGACAAAATCTAGACTTTGTCTGGTGGATGGCAACTTCTGCCAGCAGCCGATATTATAAGATGTAAGCAAAAAAATCATTTACTCTAATGTAAACTTAGCCCCAATGTTAGATGTCATAAAGTCTTAATTTTATTCGGAAATTACGAAAAATAGCTCGTTTGTTCGCTTCTTTGTAAGGGTATCATAGGATTGTATGCAATGAAACTATACAAAAGTAACGTTATAATCATAACATAGTCGACGTATTTTGATATTTATGGATATACTTAGCTATGTCGGCTCATAAGGATGTACTTAGATTCATGTAAGTTTTGACTACGGTGCGTCCGTCTTATGGATTTTTATGCCTTTAGTCTTTCATTAAGAAATCTATGTATCATCATCATTTCAGCGGAAAGCCGCCACTACTGGACATAGGCCTCCTCCAAGGATCTCCACGACGACCGGTCCTGCGCCTCCCGCATCCGGCGGATGCCCACGCCCCCTTCACCAGGTCATCGGGGGCCTACCCAGCCCGCATCTTGCTGTGCGTGGTCACCACTCGAGAACCCGTCGGCTCCATCGGGAATCGGCAACTAATCCAACTCTATTTATACTTTGTTCCCAAAGGATGCTGGCAATACAGTCGCTGGAAGTGGAACTGGACTGGCCATATGGAGCAACAATATGCAAAGGCCACCATTCAATGGACACCAATGGCACGAAACGAATGTGCGGTCATAAATATGAGCTGCAGTACGGCTGTGTTATCATTTTATCTTCAGGATGAGCTGGTAACACAGTTTAACTTAGGTAAAATGAGCTGGAGTGGGCTATCCGTCTGATGGTAAGCAGTGCTGCAATCGATGATGGTAAAGCGTGAAAGTTTATTAAGAGACTATTCACTCAAAAAAACTGAGTGATTAGGAAGGGAGACAGTAGTTGAGCGTGGTGATGCAATGTTAAATCCAACAACACGACTAACGATGCTGCTCCAGAGGGAGATTGATCTGGAGATCCTTCACTGTTGTGTCAGGAGTTTGTCTCCTTACACAACAAAATTTGGCGCATCGTACCCGGCACTCATCGCAACACAACTGCTCAGACCTGTCCTCTGTATGGCTTCAACAGACATCATGCCGAAACATGACGAATCGCTTGGCGGAAAGACTTTGTCTGGTGGGTGATAACTTCTGCCGGCAGCCGATGTTGTTATGGCCTACCACCGAGAACCAATAAATGCTAAGAGATGGACACTATTGAGAGCTCATTTTAAGCTTTCTTCACCTATCGTTTCACGGTGACATTTTATCGATCAGCTGAACTCCTTTAGGGCCTTGCCACAGTCTCAGTAGATAAGAAAAAGTGGAAGAGGGAAAGAAAAGGTAGCTTTGTAGATGTTTACCTTCCGTATTATTTGTATTTGGCATAAAACAGTTATATGTTACAATATTAATTTATTATTAATATTTATTTATTTATTTCGGACTACAATTTAGTGTCCTCAAGGCTAGAGTGAATAGGCTCTTAATAAACAAGTGCGCTTTACCATCAACGATTGCGTCACTGCTTACCATCAGGCAGGATTGGTCAACGCTGGTTTATAATTATAAAAAAAAATAAAAATAGTCAGCTAAGGTATAATATGTCGTGGTGGCCTAGTGGTTAAAACACCAGCCTCAAGTATGAGTGCGCGGGTTTGATTCCAGGTCAGGTAAGTACCAATGTAACTTTTCTAAAGTTATATGTATATCTTGGACACCAATGACTGAAGGTGAAGGAAAACATCTTGAGGAAACCTGGACTTTAAGTCTGAAATCGCCAACCCGCATTGAGCAAGCGTGGTGATTACGCTCAATTCTTCTCGTGAGAGGAGACCTTTATGCCCAGCAGTGGGACGATACAAAGGTTGATAATGGTAAACAAACATACAGCCCACACCATTGTCTGGCAACAGCTAGTTACAAATATAGGATGCATTTCGGGGAGTGTGCGATGGAATTGCATGATTTAATTCCCCCATCTCCGTTCCACCAGCGGACGACCCGTCGTACGGCTGGTTTCCACCCTTACGTTGATAACACCACTACGATCCGGACGAAGCGTTTCGCCTCCTCCTTTATACCGCGTACATCGAGGGACTGGAACAATTTGCCAGCGGCGGTGTTTCCGTCGGACTACAATTTAGTGTCTTCAAGGCTAGAGTGAATAGGCTCTTAATAAACTAGTGCGCTTTACCATCAACGATTGCGTCACTGCTTAATCAGGCAGGATTGCGGTCAAGCGCTAGATTATAACATATTAAAAAAAAAAAAAAAAAATACGATGAAGACAAGTTTTGCCTTTAACTTACGTGTTGGATACATCTAGAAGCTGGGTCGCTAGTTCAGTGCCCATGGTAAGGTTTACTGAATTGTGACAACGAGGGCCGACCAGTTTATTCTGTGAAATAAAACAAACATTAGGAACATTAGGAAGTCTGAAAGTGGCACCCGTAGCTGAGAAGTTGTGTGGAAATCGGTTGTCATGGTACGGGCATGTGTTACGGAGAAATGAGGAGAATGTTGTGAGGTGAGTTTTAGTTATGAATGTTGATGACTAGAGTAGGGGAAGACCAAAGAAACGATGGATGGAATGTGTGAAGGATGATATGTCTAAGAAGGGGGTGACTGCCGAGATGGCTTCTGATAGGGATGTATGGAAGAGAAAGACATGTTACGCCGACCCCAAATAAATTGGGATAAGGGCAGGAGAATGATGATGATGGTGATGAAAACAAACATTATTATGAGGATAATAACAAGATTTTTTGAGCATACAATATGTAAAGAAAAACCGTCCGACCCATAAAGGATAATAAAGTTTAGGTAAATACTTGACCAAATAAAATATGAAATTTTACATAATCATCATAGTAACAATACTAATGATTTTTGAAATAATTTTATATAGATTTTTTCCGCGAATTAATTCCAACATCCCCAAAACTGGGTATTTTTTTTAAAAGTGACAACATCATTTACGACATTATTTTTATGAGTGAAGCGACCATATTATTATGAGTGATGCGACCATGTGCCGCGTGCCCTGCCCCCCTTCGCCCGCTCATGTATTGCCTACCGCACATGTATTAAGTGACCTCCTTTTTTATGTTTGGCCCGGCTTTCTAGCATTAGTAGAAACTGATTCTACCTAAGAATACCTTCACGGATCGGACAGGCTTTTCTTTACATCCATACTAATATTATAATTGCGAAAGTAACTCTGTCTGTCCGTCTGTCTGTCTGTTACGCTTTCCCGCTTAAACCCCTCAACCGATTTTCATGAAATTTGGCACAGACAATCTTTAGACCGTGAGAAAGGACATAGGCTACCTTTTATTGAAAAATTTGTTATTCCCGAGGGAAATCTAAAAAGCGCGATATAACCGAATTCCACGCGGGCAAAGCCGCGGGCGGAAAGCTAGTATTCTATATGGCCTACACAAATACCTTTACTTTAGTATTGTTTGTCGAGTTGTTGGGGTCTTCTAGTTTTGAGTAGAGCTACACGCTTAAGGACAAATGCTAGACGGTCTTGGTCCACTCAAAACTGTGTAGCACTTTTCTCAAAAGACCATTTTAGATATCAACTTACATACTACATGGTCAGATCATAGGTTCCGCTTGTGCCACGTTCCGATTCGCACGTGTTTGGATATTCAGTGTATAAACTAGCGCGGCGTAAGCTTGGAGCTGTCAACCCGTCTGGTCGGAGGTGCCTCCTTTTTCCAAAGAGGACGAGTGAGCTTTACACCCTGTTTCTCATGCATCCATTATCGGACAAGATCTAAGGTTTCTTGGATTCGTGATTTTACTTCCACCGTTTTAAAGTCCTTAAACCGGCGTCATTGTGGCGGAAAAAAGTAACGCTAACGTTGAGGTGGGTCATAATGACCCTGTTACTACTAGTATAAAATAATTTATAATTTGAAAAATTAGATATTTGTAATATCCACAGTATATACAATATGTAAAGAAAACCCTGTCCGATCCGTGAAGGTATTGTTAGGTATCGTTAACTGATTCTAATAATGCCTACAAAGCCGGGCTAAACTTAAAAAAAAATCCCCCAAAAAAAATAAATATTATTTCGAAAAAGCGAGGTAACTTAATGCATGTGTGGTAGGCAACCCGATAGCCCCGCCCCCTTTCACCCGCGCATGTATGCGCGGGTCAAGGGGGGCGGGGCATGCGGCTCGTGGTCGCATCGCTATTCGCTCCGTCACAAATGGTGTTGTCAGTTTTTTAAAAATTACCATATTTCGGGGAAATTGGAATTAATACCCGGGAAAAAAAGATTATTTCAAAATTCATTATTATTGTTACTGTGATGATTATGTAAAATTTGATATTATATTTGGTCAAGTGTTTCCTTCCTCAGCCTATAGATGTCCACTGCTGGACAAAGGCCTCCCCCAAGGCTTTCCACGATGACCGGTCTTGTGCTGCCCGCATCCATCGGCTTCCCGCGACCTTCACCAGGTCATCGGTCCACCTTGTTGGGTTGTAGTGTTTACCTAACCTTTATTATCCTTATGGGTCGGACAGGGTTTTCTTTACATATTGTATAATCAGCAGCAGCAATAAAACATATTGGTAATAAATGAAATAATTTTTATTTCTAACTTTTAACGCTTCGATCCCAACAGTACCTTATAACAAAATGGCTAGATTTGCACGAACACATTTATAGCCCATCTACAAAATAGGCCAGCATTTGATTTCGATTCGAAACTGCAATCCAACTTAACTGCATATTCGTATGGTTCTATTTGCAGCCAGGCATCGCACGTGGATCGTGTTGGGTGTAACCAAGTGAACAGGTGCTTGTAATGAAGATCTCTATGTACCACGCTATTAATACCACGTAGCGTGGTGGTGTGTTAATTAGAGGATTAGTTTTGAAGCACAGTTTATATACTGTCATGGTTTTATATTTAGATATTTAACGTTGGTTGCACTGGCAACTCAATTAGGAAACTGCATTGGAGAGAGGGTTATGCTTGGGGTTTCACTGTGTGATCAAATCAGGTACGATGCGCGAAATGTTGTTGTGTCGGGAGTTTGGTTGTGGAGGGCCTCCAGATCAATCTCCCTGTGGCGCAGCATCGTTGGTCGTGTTGTTGGGTTTAACATTGCATCACCGCGCTCAACTGCCGTCTTCCTTCCTATTTACTCAGTTCCTTTGAGTAGGTTTAATAAACTAGCGCGCCTTACCATCAACGATTGCATCACTGCTTACCATCAGGCGGGATTGCAGTCAAGCGCTAGTTTGTAATATATAAAAAAAAAAGACTTTGTCCAGCAGTGGACGTCTATCGGCTGAAATGATAAATCATGATTGGCTCTTACATTTTCTTGCAACTTTCAGCCCAGTTCCAAGTTATATATATATTTTTTTATTATTAGTTATAAACTAGTGCTTGACTGCAATCCCGCCTGATGGTAAGCAGTGATGCAATCGTTGATGGTGAAACGCACTAGCTTATTAAGCCTATTCACTCAAAAAAACTGAGTGAATAGGAAGGAAGACGGCAGTTGAGCGAGGTGATGCAATGTTTAACCCAACAACACGACCAACGATGCTGCGCCAGAGGATGGTCTGGAGACCCTCCACGACCAAACTCCCGACACAACAACATTAGGCACATCGTACCCGGTACACATCGCAACACAACTGCTCAGACCCGTCCTCCGTACGGCTTCACCAGACATCATGCCGGAACACGACGAATCGTTTGGCGGCAAGACTTTGTCTGGTGGGCATTATTTTTTTGTTTATGCGAAACTCGAAACACGTATCCAGTATTTTCTTTTTCCAGTCTTGTGTTGCCTGCATCCATCGGCTTTCCGCGACCTTCACCAGGTCATCGGTCCACCTTGTGAGGGGCCTCCCTACGCTGCGCCTTCCAGTACGTGGCCGCCACTCCAGAACCTTACTGCCCCATCGGCCATCGGTTCTACGAGCAATGTGTTCCTGAGATTAGCGCGTTCAAACAAACAAACAAACTATTCAGCTTTATACAACGTGTAACATAAAGGGTATATACATAACAAAGGCATGGCATCTTTACATTATATCAAACGATATTGGAAGGGTTTTTTAATCCTATCTCTTTATGTTAGGAAGTTATGAGGAAAAACAACGCCTGTGATAGGCTACTATCATACCAGTCGCATAGAGATATTGAAGACATTTATCGGATTTTGGCAAGTAACGTGACGGGTAACGAGTAGTTATTAACGTATGTAGTGTGCTGCCACGTTTGTTATTATTTGATTTTAAGAAACACACGAAACCGAAAATTTGGTACCAATTTTTTGAGTATTTTATTTTGAGTTGAAACTCTTCCGATATCGTTTGATATCATCTAAAGATGCCATACCCTTTAGTATGTATATACCCTTTTTGTTACACGTTGTATATTAGTATAAATTAGTAAATACGGGAGTTCAGAAATGTCCGCGAGATTTCCATGGGGCAGCTGTCCTCACGATGGTACGCCCATGTTTATAGCGAACATTTATGAAGCAATGAATTAGTAGTATCCTTCAAAATCAATTACATTTTGATTGGTCATGTATGGAAATTACGGTAGGGGTTCGTGCGACCTGCTTCAAGTTATCTGTCCATTTTATAGAGGGTCTGTGAATGGATCTCACTATAATACACAGCGATATCCATCAAAATAATTTAGATTTTCATTGGTAGATAATATAATACTCAATTAAACTGCAGCAAATTAAAAAAAATTCGGCCAAGTCCGCAGATATCTGTACAATTATCTAGATAAAAAAATATTCTGTTTTTATATAATTTAGTCTTAGTAATAAAAAAACCCGCCACACATTACCCACCCACTGCAACTCCTGAAAGCCAGAATCAACAGTGGAGACCGCCAGAAAAACGCCGAGCAATAAAGCTCGACGAGTCCCGGAGAAACGATTCAACTGTCTTGGGTCCCGCAACGAAATTAATCAGAAAAGAATAGCGGACGAGTAAGGAAAAATATATTTTTTCCACTTCCCTTCATAACAAGCAGGAGAGAGAACAGAACTAGGCCAATCGGCACAAAGGGACATTATTGCAACTGGGAGAAGCCCAGATTGCCAAGCACCACGGAATAAAATTTGTTTAAGTTAATGGTTAAGTAGGTATGTGCTGTTACAATTGATTCCAATAATAGGTATGGCAAAAGCGCCTGAACGCAAGGAAATTGGTTCTAGTTTCTACAAGGTTCATATAATAAACGACTCCGGATGTAACTTGTACACTATCCAACATAACATTGCGTTCATTCTGCCAAAGAATTCACTCCCACAAGATGCGATGTGCGGACTGTTCAAATTCACAGTTCGAAGTAGAACATTGACACAAAGGCGAAGGAACAAGTTTAAAAGAATACAGTTTACTTTTAAAGTTGCCATGACCTGTCAGAAATTGGGCAACGCAATGGTCAACCTCCAGCCATTTCTTAGCCAGCCGATCACCAACGGATGGAAAGAATAGATGAACTATCCCGTATACTTTGCCATTCGGATAAGAGGTCCTCCCAGACTTCAGTCTGAAGTTTAAATAATCTAGAAATTCCATTAAGGTCGCGTTCTGTAACAAAGTTAGTGTCCATGGCCTCCCCTCTCTCGGAGTAGTACATTGAAGCACGTCGCTGTTTTTCAAGATCAACTGGAAGTACACCTGCCAGTACGGGTAAGGCTTCAGTACTGACTGTTCTACGCCTTGTATAAAAATATCAATGCCAAAAGTTGGCTTTGAAGCAGTTTACGTCGTGCCGCCCCTATGCTGGCCCTATCGGCCCAAACAGGTGCACCTGTTTGGCATACATCCTAAGTAACAAATGAGCAGTCGTAATAAAATTAAATAATTTCTGATACAATCAAAACTGTTTGGTCATATATGTGCTACGGCAAATACATCCTAAGTGTAGCTCCATATATAGTTTTTAAAGTTAGGAATGATAGACCCCAAGTTGCTTCTGATATTCTAGTTAGGGCATAAAAGTTCCTTTTAGCTTTTTCGTCAACTATTTTTGTATGTTCGATAAATGAAAAATTCCTCTCTAAAACTATACCAAGGTAGCATACGGATTGCTGTTTTTTATTGGGAACGTTATTAAATTTAATATTATGCAATGATTTAAGATTACCTTTTAGTAGTCCTTAGTACTAGCATACCTATATATTTATGCACTCTGGCCGGAGTGGAAGGGCGTGACAGACTTTTACTGACTAAAACCCATCCGTGTTCCTTCACATGCCTGTGCACCAGGGCCAAATTATCTCTTTGAAACAACCTACAGCCCTGGCAGGGTGCCGTTTCCGCCCTTTGCGTACGGTATCCCAAAAGAGTAGGCCATACTATGTATGCCCAATGTAATGAAATCAATATGTTCAGGGGTAAAGATCGTGGGGATTAGTCATCATCATCATCATCAACCTTTTTTTTATCGTCCCATTGCTGGGCACAGGTCTCCTCTCATACAGAGAAAGATTGAGCGTAATCACCACGCTTACTCAATGCGGGTTGGCGATTACAGAGTTAAAGTCTAGGTTTCCTCAAGATGTTTTCCTTTACCTTCAGTTATTGGTGTCCAAGATATACTTAGAAAGTGAATAAAAAAGTACATGTGGGGGTTGGTCATCGCTAATCATTATTAACAAGATAATATAATAGAGAATAACAAAAGGAATACAAAAAATTACTATCTTAAGCCTGCAATACATGTTGGCCGAGCGTTGCCGAGTGAAGGCCAATATCAACATCTAGACAGTTTATTTGCCTTGTCTTGCTATCGCTCGGTGTCGCTCGCCTAGTTGGCTGAGTAAAGACAAGCGCCAACGTGTATAGACCTCATTTGACGTAACTTGCCTCCACTCGCAGTCGCTCGCGATCACTTGCCTCACTTCGGAGCGGTGTCGGTTTTTCAGCACAAATCAAAGGCGCTCGCGCGCGCTTAGCCTATAGTATTCACATGTTTATCCGCGCGGGCCAACATGTGGGCGTCTTCTCAAAGCTCGTCTATGTTGGCCATTTGTATTGGTTTCCTTCAAACTTGCCAAACGTATAGACAGTAGCGCTTGCCTTGTATCAATTTGCCTAGGCTCGCGCTGGTCTAAGCTCGACCAACATGTATTGCAGGCTTTAAATAGGCGTATAATTCTCTTGTTCTTCCTACGCGGCTGTCTTCATTGTCTTCATTAGTAGACAATGAAAGTCAAACGTTGGCAAGAACAATATTGTTTTGTTTTATAAGATTTTCGGCGTAGTTACAGTCAGATAACAAAAGTCGATCAACACTTTTGTTTTCCAAATCTTAATTACTGAGTAATTTTTTTAATGATAGCAAAACCGAAGTGATGTTTAAAGAACAACAATCCGATTGTTTCTGTGTCCTCTTTAAGTATTTATTATTATTATTATTTATTTATTTCTCCATTTACAACATTGGTTTCCTTAATAGTTAACAAAATTTCTATTTATATTCTACCTTTAGAAGAGACTGGAGCCTGAAGTAGGTTTTTAACTCAACAGGGTGTTAAACTCTCTTTAAAATGTCAAAGAGTACAATATATGACGGAGAAGACCGTCAGGAAGACGGGGCCGAAGTTCAGGATGGTTGAGGTGTCTTCTCATCCGCATAAGCATCCATCGTGGGCGGTATTTTGAGAAAAACGTTGAACAATAACTATAGTGTGATATTCGAATCTTATTATTTTAACTGTACAGACACTTAGATCACTTTAATATTATGGGATTACATTGATAATCTCACATTTAAACAGACAAGACCCACTGGGGGACCAACATACTCCACCGAAACTTGAGCACAAAATAATGCTCGCACAAACGGTCGCTCGCTATATCAAACGCAACTCCAGTCGGTGTTACCATTTGCTCCATGGTGTTACCCGTTCTTAATAAAAAAAACATAATTTATCCGAATACCGACCGATTAATTCGACTTCAAAAAATAGTTGAGTAATTTACGGACAATTGATACTGATACAAAACAGATCACAATATTCAAAATTTCAAAAATATAAATCAATATTCAATATTCAAAATTTAGTCACGCGGCTTTATATATATTATCGAATCAAATGCTGTTAATTGTCTTTTGGTCTTCGATATTAAAGTTCTTGGCCACTTGCTTCTGAATTTATACTGTTGTTTGTTATACAAGAGAGTATTTTTTCATTTTATTATGTATGTATATACAATCTAATCAAAAACATAAGTCAGAAATTAAAGACAAGTTTAATATTCTTATTATTATTCGTTTATTTATTTTACATACATATGATTTACATTTTTAAAAACATTTAAAAAATATAAAAAATAGTAGCCCACCGGTATCGGGAACAGGGTCCAAGCTACCGGCAGTCAGGGCTCCAGAGAGAGGAACTTCCTGACAATGCGAGCCGTGTCCAGAATTACAGCTTTCTGAATCAAGCCCTTGATCCAGCTGCCTAACGAGAGCCTCCTGCGGTGTTGGTCGAGGCTCTTGGCTATTAAGCCATTGGCTGTCACGACTATCGGTACAATGATTGCTGAATCCACCTCCCACATGTCGACAACCTCGTGAGCCAAGTCAAGATACTTGATTTGTTTATCTTTCTCGGCTTTCACGAGGTTCTCATCATGCGGGATGGTTATGTCAACAATCATTGCACGCCGCTCTGATCGATCCACCATCACTATTATTATTATCAATTTATTTCGAGCAACCAGACTCATAGCGTTAGTTACAATGCGCCTACAAACTATGTTAGTAAAACAAACAAAACAAAAGCAGTAGTGGTATGCGGTAGTGGTATGTTATATGCCTTCAACGATAAAAGAAGTGAGACCCAAGTTTCAATATATGAGCCAAATTTGACATGTTTATGTGAAATAGTTTTTGAGTTATGGGGGTCAAAAGTGGCTCTAAATGGTTGGTGTAATATTACACACGGTGCTGCTCGCCATCTGTTACTTGAACTTGGCTCGACACGCTACCGCGTATCTAGATAGAATAGAATACCTAAGGATATGGCAGAATTATAAATTAAGTGCAGCGGTGTTGCTTATTTCTTAAGAAATTTCCTTCAGAAGACCTGTGAATGGAGAAGTAAAATAGAAATGTAGACAATAGTGATAAGAATAAGAAGAGAAAAATATGAATGTTTGAAGTCTAAACCTAAAAAAATACCTAATAAAGTTGATTTTTATCTTGCTGCAATTATGCTGCTCGAGCAAGCGAATGAATTAAAAATTAGAATCCACAGCTTTGGCGAGGGATTCAAACATTTTTGCACTCGAGTGAAACATGTAGCTTTTGATTCCATCTCGGCGAAGAAATGACTAAAAATTATAAAAAAAACGTTGTATTTATGATGTATTCGTCACTATGGAGGTCTTAACAACTCATTTGTCGACTCTTCCATTGTCCGCACACCGACAAAATAAAACGAAACAATAAAAACAAAGCAAGCAATGGAACAGAAATAAAGCTATAATCCAAACTCACACACGCCACAAACCACAGCCTAATGGAACCACATATAAAGGAACCATTGACGCGTCAATGACTAGTTTGCGTCAGAACAAATTAACACCGGATAAGTCGTTAAATATAGATTTTATTTTATAATTATAAACTAGTGCTTGACCGCAATCCCGCCTGATGGTAAGCAGTGATGCAATCGTTGATGGTAAAGCGCGCTAGTTTATTATGAGCCTAATCACTCAAATAAACTGAGTGAATAGGAAGGAAGACGGTAGTTGAGCGAGGTGATGCAATGTTAAACCCAACAATACGACCAACAAAGCTGCGCCAGAGGGAGATTGATCTGGAGACCCTCCACGATCAATCTCCAGACAGTTTTTTTAATAGATGGAGTGATTAAAGAGGAAGGTTTATATGTGTAAGAACATCTATTAAATTGTAGAGAATTGTAGGGAAAGTATCTATTATTTTTGGGGTTTCTAATTCGATGTCGTAAATAATTAAATTTCTTTCGCGTTTGCAGTGTAACGCGGGACCCTACGAGATTTATCAAAATAATGTAAGTACTAAATAATACATTAAAAAGATCTACAAAAAAGTCCGCAATGGCATGTGTCTATCTCTTATGGATATCCCGTAATAACGTTTTTTTGTCATTTACTTTTTATGACAAATACCGGCTAATTTTCGAAGCGATTTTAACCAATACAGCATTAATCCTTATCCAATTTAATACCTTAGATACATTGTTGATTTAATAAATATCTATATCGCCCTTTACAGTATTTAAATGAATATTTTCGAAGATATTACAGATTTAAAAATTGCGGGGATCGCGTTTGCGGCGGTATACGGCGCGGCGTTCGCGGCGGTTTTTTAAACAACGTTCACAGTTTTTCTATAGTGTATTTTGTTTATAGCATCAGCATTGCACCAATGCGAAGCCGGGGCGGGTCGCTAGTTTTAAATATTTATCTAGTAAAGCTGTTTCAATCAACAAATTAATAGAATAGAATACTCTTTATTTATGCTTTTTTTTAAACTATAGAATAAAAAAAAAAAAAACATAAATAGAAGGATTTTACAAAGGGTGACACAATGGGCGGTCTTATCGCTAAGAGCGATCTTTTACAGACAACCTTTGGATGGAATAGTAAGGGGAAGGAGAGAGAAATAATGTAGGTAGTCTACAGTGTACTATTTACATAGTTTACATAATAAATATGTACGTTCAGTGTATCATACTAGTATAAATAAATATATACATCTTATTAATAAACATCATACAAAAGCAAATAAAAAATAGTGACATGTTTAAAGACAGAGGAAATGCTTTTTTACTGTGGTTTTAAAAGTGGACATAGTTTGAGCACGCCTTACGGACACGGGCAAGTCATTCCATAGCCGAACTGCTTGTACAGTAAAGGATTTATCCTAAAAACTAGTAATAAGTAATGTAACTCTTGTGAAAGTCTAGGCGAATATTTCGACCCATTGTTAGAGGCATTCAGAACAATGGAATAATTGACGTAAGTATTGGGTATGGTAGGTACGTTTAAGAGACTGAAACAAGAGCTCTAGGGGTAGAGAGAGGTGTGATATATTTGTTACAAAATGTAGATGACAATGCTTTCCGTGGGTATATTCCTTAATCTGCTGTACGTGTGTACGCCACTGAAGTCCTCCTAAAGCGCTGGTCCGATTTGAATGATTTTTTTATGCGTTTAGGTGACGCCCTGGATTGTTTAGATTCACAAATCAGTCCGGCAGATGGCGCTGCAGTCGTGTCTAGGTTATTTATCGTAAACGGCTGAACTGATTTGAATGAATTTTTGTTTTTACATTCAAGTCGTATGTAGGTTATTTATCTATACCTACTGCACCTAAACGGCTGGACTGATTTGAATGATTTTTTTTGTTTGCGTTTGGGTGACGCTCTGGATGGTTTAGATTCACAAATCAGCCCGGCAGATGGCGCTGCAGTCGGTGTATAGGCTATTTATCCTAAACGGCTGAACTGATTTGAATAAATATTTGTTTATACATTCAAGTGGGGGCCTGGAAAATTTACATTTACAAATCTGCCCGGCAGATGGCGCTGCAGTCGGTATCTAGGTTATTTATCTATACCTACTGCAACTAAACGGCTGGACTGATTTGAATGATTTTTTTTGTTTGCGTTTGGGTGACGCCCGGTATCGTTTAAATTCACAAATCAGCCCGGCAGATGGCACTGCAGTCTGTATCTATGTTATTTATCCCTTACGGCTGGATCGATTTGAATGAATTTTTGTTTATACATTTTACTGGAAAATTTACATTCACAAAAAAACAATTCGGCAGATGGCGCTGTAGTCGGTATTTAGGTTATTTATCTATACTGCAACTGTACGGGTAGACCGATTTGTACGATTTTTTTTTTTAATTTGATACATTTTTTTTTTATTATACCTAGACTATATTAATCACTCTGGCAACATATAGTAATTAATCAAACATCACAGGCGAACCCGGCTTGCTGATGATGTCTTAACTTGGCTCGCTGAACTTGACAGCGTGGCGGGAGGCCTCGGTGACTCGGACAAGTCTGGCTGAACCAGAATATTGCCGATGTTGCGCTCCTGACTTTTTTTTACCTCATTTAAATCGTTTAGTTCTTCGGCAGTTAAATTAAGCTCTGAAAATGTTATTCCCTCAGAAGATGATGATGACATTGTTGAGATGTATTTCCGTTTTAACAAGAAGTTTCTTCACTCGATTTTTTTGTTCCTTAGCCCTACTAATTCGTATTATTTGGCTCAAATTGTGACCGTATTTAATGCAAAACTTGAAGGTTTCAGCGGTTATTGTAAAACATTCGTCGCATCTTAAGGCGGCTCCAGAGGAAAAACACACCCCAAGCCGTTTTTATGTAGTTTTCCGGAGCTATCTACTCTTTATCCAAAAGAAATATCAACTTATTAAAAATACGTAAATTTTCTCCATAATCTTGGCTCCAAAATTATAGTTTTTTTTTTATTTTACTAAGTATAATGTTTAAATTATTCCTTCACAACGAAACCACTGACAAGAGAAATAATTATCATAAACGTGCATCTCCTCGGAAAGTAAGCATTATTTAGATTGCGTTCTTACACTAATGGATAGGTAATTTCAGAGAGGAAAGGGGGAACCCGTGTCCTTCGTCATCGCGCGCTCCGCTAGCATAAGCGGGCGGCGCGTGAGCGAGAAAGCATCTGCTTGCTCGCTCACGCACCGGATGTCGCATAGAGTATAATACTATCTTAGAGTATCTCTGTTATTGATGTTTATTTTGGTGTTCGTTTTTTTTAACCGATTTCAAAAAGGAGGAGGTTGCTCAATTATATGTTTTTTATGTTCAATTTTTAACCGACTTCAAAAAGGAGGAGGTTACTCAATTCGACCGTATATGTTTTTTTTTTATGTTTGTTTGCGCATAACTTCGTCATTTATAAACCGATTTTGATAATTCTTTTTCTGTTGGAAGGAAGACGTTCCCAAGGTGGTCCCTTGATAAGGATATCAAGGTTTGATGGTGGAAGTCCAGAGAAAACAAGCGGAACTTTCAAAAATTGGGGGCGACTAGTATATATATATATATATATAACATTATTTTTTTGTTTATGCGAAACTCGAAACACGTATCCAGTATTTTCAAGTAAATAAGGCTTTCCACGCCGACCGGTCTTGTGCTGCCCGCATCCATCGGCTTTCCGCGACCTTCACCAGGTCATCGGTCCACCTTGTGAGGGGCCTCCCTACGCTGCGCCTTCCAGTACGTGGCCGCCACTCCAGAACCTTACTGCCCCATCGGCCATCGGTTCTACGAGCAATGCGCGTTCAAACAAATAAACAAACTATTCAGCTTTATGCAACGTGTAACATAAAGGGTATATACATAACAAAGGCATGGCATCTTTACATGATATCAAACGATATTGGAAGGGTTTTTTAATCCTATCTCTTTATGTTAGGAAGTTATGAGGAAAAACAACGCCTGTGATAAGCTACTATCATACCAGTCGCATAGAGATATTGAAGACATTTATCGGATTTTGGCAAGTAACGTGACGGGTAACGAGTAGTTATATTAACGTATGTAGTGTGCTGCCATGTTTGTTATTACTTGATTTTAAGAAACACACGAAACCGAAAATTTGGTACCAATTTTTTGAGTATTTTATTTTGAGTTGAAACCCTTCCGATATCGTTTGATATCATCTAAAGATGCCATGCCCTTGGTATGTATATACCCTTTTTGTTACACGTTGTATAAGTATAGATTAGTAAATACGGGAGTTCACAAATGTTCCGCGAGATTTCCATGGGGCAGCTGTCCTCACGATGGTACGCCCATGTTTATAGCGAACATTTATGAAGCAATGAATTAGCAGTATCCTTCAAAATCAATTACATTTTGATTGGTCATGTATGGAAATTAGGGTAGGGGTCCGTGCGACCTGCTTCAAGTTATCTGTCCATTTTATGGAGGGTCTGTGAATGGATCTCACTATAATACACAGCGATATCCATCAAAATAATTTAGATTTTGATTGGTAGATAATATAATACTCAATTAGGATGCAGCAAATTAAAAAAATCTCGGCCAAGTCCGCAAATATCTGTACAATTATCTAGACAAAAAAATATTCTGTTTTTATTTAATTTAGTCTTAGTACTAAAAAAATCCGCCACACATTACCCACCCACTGCAACTCCTGAAAGCCAGAATCAACAGTGGAGACTGCCAGAAAACGCCGAGCAATGAAGCTCGACGAGTCCCGGAGAAACGATTCAACTGTCTTGGGTCCCGCAACGAAATTAATCAGAAAAGAATAGCGGAAGAGTAAGGAAAAATATATTTTTTCCACTTCCCTCCATAACAAGCAGGAGACAGAACAGAACTAGGCCAATCGGCACAAAGGGACATTATTGCAACTGGGAGAAGCCCAGATTGCCAAGTACCACGGAATAAAATTTGTTTAAGTTAATGGTTAAGTAGGTATGTGCTGTTACAATTGATTCCAATAATAGGTATGGCAAAAGCGCCTGAACGCAAGGAAATTGGTTCTAGTTTCTACAAGGTTCATATAATAAACGACTCCGGATGTAACTTGTACACTATCCAACATAACATTGCGTTCATTCTGCCAAAGAATTCACTCCCACAAGATGCGATGTGCGGACTGTTCAAATTCACAGTTCGAAGTAGAACATTGACACAAAGGCGAAGGAACAAGTTTAAAAGAATACAGTTTACTTTTAAAGTTGCCATGACCTGTCAGAAATTGGGCAACGCAATGGTCAACCTCCAGCCATTTCTTAGCCAGCCGATCACCAACGGATGGAAAGAATAGATGAACTATCCCGTATACTTTGCCATTCGGATAAGAGGTCCTCCCAGACTTCAGTCTGAAGTTTAAATAATCTAGAAATTCCATTAAGGTCGCGTTCTGTAACAAAGTTAGTGTCCATGGCCTCCCCTCTCTCGGAGTAGTACATTGAAGCACGTCGCTGTTTTTCAAGATCAACTGGAAGTACACCTGCCAGTACGGGTAAGGCTTCAGTACTGACTGTTCTACGCCTTGTATAAAAATATCAATGCCAAAAGTTGGCTTTGAAGCAGTTTACGTCGTGCCGCCCCTATGCTGGCCCTATCGGCCCAAACAGGTGCACCTGTTTGGCATACATCCTAAGTAACAAATGAGCAGTCGTAATAAAATTAAATAATTTCTGATACAATCAAAACTGTTTGGTCATATATGTGCTACGGCAAATACATCCTAAGTGTAGCTCCATATATAGTTTTTAAAGTTAGGAATGATAGACCCCAAGTTGCTTCTGATATTCTAGTTAGGGCATAAAAGTTCCTTTTAGCTTTTTCGTCAACTATTTTTGTATGTTCGATAAATGAAAAATTCCTCTCTAAAACTATACCAAGGTAGCATACGGATTGCTGTTTTTTATTGGGAACGTTATTAAATTTAATATTATGCAATGATTTAAGATTACCTTTTAGTAGTCCTTAGTACTAGCATACCTATATATTTATGCACTCTGGCCGGAGTGGAAGGGCGTGACAGACTTTTACTGACTAAAACCCATCCGTGTTCCTTCACATGCCTGTGCACCAGGGCCAAATTATCTCTTTGAAACAACCTACAGCCCTGGCAGGGTGCCGTTTCCGCCCTTTGCGTACGGTATCCCAAAAGAGTAGGCCATACTATGTATGCCCAATGTAATGAAATCAATATGTTCAGGGGTAAAGATCGTGGGGATTAGTCATCATCATCATCATCAACCTTTTTTTTATCGTCCCATTGCTGGGCACAGGTCTCCTCTCATACAGAGAAAGATTGAGCGTAATCACCACGCTTACTCAATGCGGGTTGGCGATTACAGAGTTAAAGTCTAGGTTTCCTCAAGATGTTTTCCTTTACCTTCAGTTATTGGTGTCCAAGATATACTTAGAAAGTGAATAAAAAAGTACATGTGGGGGTTGGTCATCGCTAATCATTATTAACAAGATAATATAATAGAGAATAACAAAAGGAATACAAAAAATTACTATCTTAAGCCTGCAATACATGTTGGCCGAGCGTTGCCGAGTGAAGGCCAATATCAACATCTAGACAGTTTATTTGCCTTGTCTTGCTATCGCTCGGTGTCGCTCGCCTAGTTGGCTGAGTAAAGACAAGCGCCAACGTGTATAGACCTCATTTGACGTAACTTGCCTCCACTCGCAGTCGCTCGCGATCACTTGCCTCACTTCGGAGCGGTGTCGGTTTTTCAGCACAAATCAAAGGCGCTCGCGCGCGCTCGGCCAATAGTATTCACATGTTTATCCGCGCGGGCCAACATGTGGGCGTCTTCTCAAAGCTCGTCTATGTTGGCCATTTGTATTGGTTTCCTTCAAACTTGCCAAACGTATAGACAGTAGCGCTTGCCTTGTATCAATTTGCCTAGGCTCGCGCTGGTCTAAGCTCGACCAACATGTATTGCAGGCTTTAAATAGGCGTATAATTCTCTTGTTCTTCCTACGCGGCTGTCTTCATTGTCTTCATTAGTAGACAATGAAAGTCAAACGTTGGCAAGAACAATATTGTTTTGTTTTATAAGATTTTCGGCGTAGTTACAGTCAGATAACAAAAGTCGATCAACACTTTTGTTTTCCAAATCTTAATTACTGAGTAATTTTTTTAATGATAGCAAAACCGAAGTGATGTTTAAAGAACAACAATCCGATTGTTTCTGTGTCCTCTTTAAGTATTTATTATTATTATTATTTATTTATTTCTCCATTTACAACATTGGTTTCCTTAATAGTTAACAAAATTTCTATTTATATTCTACCTTTAGAAGAGACTGGAGCCTGAAGTAGGTTTTTAACTCAACAGGGTGTTAAACTCTCTTTAAAATGTCAAAGAGTACAATATATGACGGAGAAGACCGTCAGGAAGACGGGGCCGAAGTTCAGGATGGTTGAGGTGTCTTCTCATCCGCATAAGCATCCATCGTGGGCGGTATTTTGAGAAAAACGTTGAACAATAACTATAGTGTGATATTCGAATCTTATTATTTTAACTGTACAGACACTTAGATCACTTTAATATTATGGGATTACATTGATAATCTCACATTTAAACAGACAAGACCCACTGGGGGACCAACATACTCCACCGAAACTTGAGCACAAAATAATGCTCGCACAAACGGTCGCTCGCTATATCAAACGCAACTCCAGTCGGTGTTACCATTTGCTCCATGGTGTTACCCGTTCTTAATAAAAAAAACATAATTTATCCGAATACCGACCGATTAATTCGACTTCAAAAAATAGTTGAGTAATTTACGGACAATTGATACTGATACAAAACAGATCACAATATTCAAAATTTCAAAAATATAAATCAATATTCAATATTCAAAATTTAGTCACGCGGCTTTATATATATTATCGAATCAAATGCTGTTAATTGTCTTTTGGTCTTCGATATTAAAGTTCTTGGCCACTTGCTTCTGAATTTATACTGTTGTTTGTTATACAAGAGAGTATTTTTTCATTTTATTATGTATGTATATACAATCTAATCAAAAACATAAGTCAGAAATTAAAGACAAGTTTAATATTCTTATTATTATTCGTTTATTTATTTTACATACATATGATTTACATTTTTAAAAACATTTAAAAAATATAAAAAATAGTAGCCCACCGGTATCGGGAACAGGGTCCAAGCTACCGGCAGTCAGGGCTCCAGAGAGAGGAACTTCCTGACAATGCGAGCCGTGTCCAGAATTACAGCTTTCTGAATCAAGCCCTTGATCCAGCTGCCTAACGAGAGCCTCCTGAGGTGTTGGTCGAGGCTCTTGGCTATTAAGCCATTGGCTGTCACGACTATCAGTACAATGATTGCTGAATCCACCTCCCACATGTCGACAACCTCGTGAGCCAAGTCAAGATACTTGATTTGTTTATCTTTCTCGGCTTTCACGAGGTTCTCATCATGCGGGATGGTTATGTCAACAATCATTGCACGCCGCTCTGATCGATCCACCATCACTATTATTATTATCAATTTATTTCGAGCAACCAGACTCATAGCGTTAGTTACAATGCGCCTACAAACTATGTTAGTAAAACAAACAAAACAAAAGCAGTAGTGGTATGCGGTAGTGGTATGTTATATGCCTTCAACGATAAAAGAAGTGAGACCCAAGTTTCAATATATGAGCCAAATTTGACATGTTTATGTGAAATAGTTTTTGAGTTATGGGGGTCAAAAGTGGCTCTAAATGGTTGGTGTAATATTACACACGGTGCTGCTCGCCATCTGTTACTTGAACTTGGCTCGACACGCTACCGCGTATCTAGATAGAATAGAATACCTAAGGATATGGCAGAATTATAAATTAAGTGCAGCGGTGTTGCTTATTTCTTAAGAAATTTCCTTCGGAAGACCTGTGAATGGAGAAGTAAAATAGAAATGTAGACAATAGTGATAAGAACAAGAAGAGAAAAATATGAATGTTTGAAGTCTAAACCCAAAAAAAATACCTAATAAAAGTTGATTTTTAACGATGTGCTGCAATTATGCTGCTCGAGCAAGCGAATGAATTAAAAATTAGAATCCACAGCTTTAGCGAGGGATTCAAACATCTTTGCACTCGAGTGAAACATGTAGCTTTTGATTCCATCTCGGCGAAGAAATGACTAAAAATTATAAAAAAAACGTTGTATTTATGATGTATTCGTCACTATGGAGGTCTTAACAACTCATTTGTCGACTCTTCCATTGTCCGCACACCGACAAAATAAAACGAAACAATAAAAACAAAGCAAGCAATGGAACAGAAATAAAGCTATAATCCAAACTCACACACGCCACAAACCACAGCCTAATGGAACCACATATAAAGGAACCATTGACGCGTCAATGACTAGTTTGCGTCAGAACAAATTAACACCGGATAAGTCGTTAAATATAGATTTTATTTTATAATTATAAACTAGTGCTTGACCGCAATCCCGCCTGATGGTAAGCAGTGATGCAATCGTTGATGGTAAAGCGCGCTAGTTTATTATGAGCCTAATCACTCAAATAAACTGAGTGAATAGGAAGGAAGACGGTAGTTGAGCGAGGTGATGCAATGTTAAACCCAACAATACGACCAACAAAGCTGCGCCAGAGGGAGATTGATCTGGAGACCCTCCACGATCAATCTCCAGACAGTTTTTTTAATAGATGGAGTGATTAAAGAGGAAGGTTTATATGTGTAAGAACATCTATTAAATTGTAGAGAATTGTAGGGAAAGTATCTATTATTTTTGGGGTTTCTAATTCGATGTCGTAAATAATTAAATTTCTTTCGCGTTTGCAGTGTAACGCGGGACCCTACGAGATTTATCAAAATAATGTAAGTACTAAATAATACATTAAAAAGATCTACAAAAAAGTCCGCAATGGCATGTGTCTATCTCTTATGGATATCCCGTAATAACGTTTTTTTTTTGTCATTTACTTTTTATGACAAATACCGGCTAATTTTCGAAGCGATTTTAACCAATACAGCATTAATCCTTATCCAATTTAATACCTTAGATACATTGTTGATTTAATAAATATCTATATCGCCCTTTACAGTATTTAAATGAATATTTTCGAAGATATTACAGATTTAAAAATTGCGGGGATCGCGTTTGCGGCGGTATACGGCGCGGCGTTCGCGGCGGTTTTTTAAACAACGTTCACAGTTTTTCTATAGTGTATTTTGTTTATAGCATCAGCATTGCACCAATGCGAAGCCGGGGCGGGTCGCTAGTTTTAAATATTTATCTAGTAAAGCTGTTTCAATCAACAAATTAATAGAATAGAATACTCTTTATTTATGCTTTTTTTTAAACTATAGAATAAAAAAAAAAAAAACATAAATAGAAGGATTTTACAAAGGGTGACACAATGGGCGGTCTTATCGCTAAGAGCGATCTTTTACAGACAACCTTTGGATGGAATAGTAAGGGGAAGGAGAGAGAAATAATGTAGGTAGTCTACAGTGTACTATTTACATAGTTTACATAATAAATATGTACGTTCAGTGTATCATACTAGTATAAATAAATATATACATCTTATTAATAAACATCATACAAAAGCAAATAAAAAATAGTGACATGTTTAAAGACAGAGGAAATGCTTTTTTACTGTGGTTTTAAAAGTGGACATAGTTTGAGCACGCCTTACGGACACGGGCAAGTCATTCCATAGCCGAACTGCTTGTACAGTAAAGGATTTATCCTAAAAACTAGTAATAAGTAATGTAACTCTTGTGAAAGTCTAGGCGAATATTTCGACCCATTGTTAGAGGCATTCAGAACAATGGAATAATTGACGTAAGTATTGGGTATGGTAGGTACGTTTAAGAGACTGAAACAAGAGCTCTAGGGGTAGAGAGAGGTGTGATATATTTGTTACAAAATGTAGATGACAATGCTTTCCGTGGGTATATTCCTTAATCTGCTGTACGTGTGTACGCCACTGAAGTCCTCCTAAAGCGCTGGTCCGATTTGAATGATTTTTTATGCGTTTAGGTGACGCCCTGGATTGTTTAGATTCACAAATCAGTCCGGCAGATGGCGCTGCAGTCGTGTCTAGGTTATTTATCGTAAACGGCTGAACTGATTTGAATGAATTTTTGTTTTTACATTCAAGTCGTATGTAGGTTATTTATCTATACCTACTGCACCTAAACGGCTGGACTGATTTGAATGATTTTTTTTGTTTGCGTTTGGGTGACGCTCTGGATGGTTTAGATTCACAAATCAGCCCGGCAGATGGCGCTGCAGTCGGTGTATAGGCTATTTATCCTAAACGGCTGAACTGATTTGAATAAATATTTGTTTATACATTCAAGTGGGGGCCTGGAAAATTTACATTTACAAATCTGCCCGGCAGATGGCGCTGCAGTCGGTATCTAGGTTATTTATCTATACCTACTGCAACTAAACGGCTGGACTGATTTGAATGATTTTTTTTGTTTGCGTTTGGGTGACGCCCGGTATCGTTTAAATTCACAAATCAGCCCGGCAGATGGCACTGCAGTCTGTATCTATGTTATTTATCCCTTACGGCTGGATCGATTTGAATGAATTTTTGTTTATACATTTTACTGGAAAATTTACATTCACAAAAAAACAATTCGGCAGATGGCGCTGTAGTCGGTATTTAGGTTATTTATCTATACTGCAACTGTACGGGTAGACCGATTTGTACGATTTTTTTTTTTAATTTGATACATTTTTTTTTTTTATTATACCTAGACTATATTAATCACTCTGGCAACATATAGTAATTAATCAAACATCACAGGCGAACCCGGCTTGCTGATGATGTCTTAACTTGGCTCGCTGAACTTGACAGCGTGGCGGGAGGCCTCGGTGACTCGGACAAGTCTGGCTGAACCAGAATATTGCCGATGTTGCGCTCCTGACTTTTTTTTACCTCATTTAAATCGTTTAGTTCTTCGGCAGTTAAATTAAGCTCTGAAAATGTTATTCCCTCAGAAGATGATGATGACATTGTTGAGATGTATTTCCGTTTTAACAAGAAGTTTCTTCACTCGATTTTTTTGTTCCTTAGCCCTACTAATTCGTATTATTTGGCTCAAATTGTGACCGTATTTAATGCAAAACTTGAAGGTTTCAGCGGTTATTGTAAAACATTCGTCGCATCTTAAGGCGGCTCCAGAGGAAAAACACACCCCAAGCCGTTTTTATGTAGTTTTCCGGAGCTATCTACTCTTTATCCAAAAGAAATATCAACTTATTAAAAATACGTAAATTTTCTCCATAATCTTGGCTCCAAAATTATAGTTTTTTTTTTATTTTACTAAGTATAATGTTTAAATTATTCCTTCACAACGAAACCACTGACAAGAGAAATAATTATCATAAACGTGCATCTCCTCGGAAAGTAAGCATTATTTAGATTGCGTTCTTACACTAATGGATAGGTAATTTCAGAGAGGAAAGGGGGAACCCGTGTCCTTCGTCATCGCGCGCTCCGCTAGCATAAGCGGGCGGCGCGTGAGCGAGAAAGCATCTGCTTGCTCGCTCACGCACCGGATGTCGCATAGAGTATAATACTATCTTAGAGTATCTCTGTTATTGATGTTTATTTTGGTGTTCGTTTTTTTTAACCGATTTCAAAAAGGAGGAGGTTGCTCAATTATATGTTTTTTATGTTCAATTTTTAACCGACTTCAAAAAGGAGGAGGTTACTCAATTCGACCGTATATGTTTTTTTTTTATGTTTGTTTGCGCATAACTTCGTCATTTATAAACCGATTTTGATAATTCTTTTTCTGTTGGAAGGAAGACGTTCCCAAGGTGGTCCCTTGATAAGGATATCAAGGTTTGATGGTGGAAGTCCAGAGAAAACAAGCGGAACTTTCAAAAATTGGGGGCGACTAGTATATATATATATATATATAACATTATTTTTTTGTTTATGCGAAACTCGAAACACGTATCCAGTATTTTCAAGTAAATAAGGCTTTCCACGCCGACCGGTCTTGTGCTGCCCGCATCCATCGGCTTTCCGCGACCTTCACCAGGTCATCGGTCCACCTTGTGAGGGGCCTCCCTACGCTGCGCCTTCCAGTACGTGGCCGCCACTCCAGAACCTTACTGCCCCATCGGCCATCGGTTCTACGAGCAATGCGCGTTCAAACAAATAAACAAACTATTCAGCTTTATGCAACGTGTAACATAAAGGGTATATACATAACAAAGGCATGGCATCTTTACATGATATCAAACGATATTGGAAGGGTTTTTTAATCCTATCTCTTTATGTTAGGAAGTTATGAGGAAAAACAACGCCTGTGATAAGCTACTATCATACCAGTCGCATAGAGATATTGAAGACATTTATCGGATTTTGGCAAGTAACGTGACGGGTAACGAGTAGTTATATTAACGTATGTAGTGTGCTGCCATGTTTGTTATTACTTGATTTTAAGAAACACACGAAACCGAAAATTTGGTACCAATTTTTTGAGTATTTTATTTTGAGTTGAAACCCTTCCGATATCGTTTGATATCATCTAAAGATGCCATGCCCTTGGTATGTATATACCCTTTTTGTTACACGTTGTATAAGTATAGATTAGTAAATACGGGAGTTCACAAATGTTCCGCGAGATTTCCATGGGGCAGCTGTCCTCACGATGGTACGCCCATGTTTATAGCGAACATTTATGAAGCAATGAATTAGCAGTATCCTTCAAAATCAATTACATTTTGATTGGTCATGTATGGAAATTAGGGTAGGGGTCCGTGCGACCTGCTTCAAGTTATCTGTCCATTTTATGGAGGGTCTGTGAATGGATCTCACTATAATACACAGCGATATCCATCAAAATAATTTAGATTTTGATTGGTAGATAATATAATACTCAATTAGGATGCAGCAAATTAAAAAAATCTCGGCCAAGTCCGCAAATATCTGTACAATTATCTAGACAAAAAAATATTCTGTTTTTATTTAATTTAGTCTTAGTACTAAAAAAATCCGCCACACATTACCCACCCACTGCAACTCCTGAAAGCCAGAATCAACAGTGGAGACTGCCAGAAAACGCCGAGCAATGAAGCTCGACGAGTCCCGGAGAAACGATTCAACTGTCTTGGGTCCCGCAACGAAATTAATCAGAAAAGAATAGCGGAAGAGTAAGGAAAAATATATTTTTTCCACTTCCCTCCATAACAAGCAGGAGACAGAACAGAACTAGGCCAATCGGCACAAAGGGACATTATTGCAACTGGGAGAAGCCCAGATTGCCAAGTACCACGGAATAAAATTTGATTAAGTTAATGGGTCCTAAGTAGGTATGTGCTGTTACAATTGATTCCAATAATAGGTATGGCAAAAGCGCCTGAACGCAAGGAAATTGGTTCTAGTTTTATACAAGGTCCGTATAATAAACGACTCCGGATGTAACTTGTACACTATCCAACATAATATTGCGTTCATTTTGCCAAAGAATACACTCCCACAAGATGTGATGTGCGGACTGTTCAAATTCACAGTTCGATGTAGAACATTGACACAAAGGCGAAGGAACAAGTTTAAAAGAATACAGTTTACTTTTAAAGTTGCCATGACCTGTGAGAAATTGGGCAACGCAGTGGTCAACCTCCAGCCATGTCTTAGCCAGCCGATCACCAACGGATGGAAAGAACAGATGGAGGTGCCGGCCCTTGATGGAATTATCCCACCTACTTTGCCATTCGGATAAGAGGTCCTCCCAGACGTCAGTCTGAAGTTTAAATAATCTAGAAATTCTATTGAGGTAGCGTTGTGTAACAAAGTTAGTGTCCATGGCCTCCCCCCTCGCGGAGTAGTACATTGAAGCACGTCGCTGTACTTCAAGATCGACTGGAAGTACACCTGCCAGAACGGGTAAGGCTTCAGTACTGACTGTTCTATACGCCTTGTATAAAAATATCAATGCCAAACGTTGGCTTTGAAGCAGTTTACGTCGCGCCGCCCCTATGCTGGCCCTATCGGCCCAAACAGGTGCACCGTAACACATACATCCTAAGTACACCATACATAGTTTTTACCACCATACATAGTACTCCATATATAGTTTTTAAAGTTAGGAATGATAGACCCCAAGTTGCTTTGGATATTCTAGTTAGGGCATAAAAGTTCCTTTTAGCTTTTTCGCCAACTATTTTTATATGTTCGATAAATGAAAAATTCCTTTCTAAGACCATACCAAGGTAGCATACGGATTGCTGTTTTTTAACGGGAACGTTATTAAATTTAATATTAGGCAATGATTTAAGATTACCTTTTAGTAGTCCTTAGTACTAGCATACCTATATATTTATGCACTCTGGCCGGAGTGGAAGGGCGTGACAGACTTTTACTGACTAAAACCCATCCGTGTTCCTTCACATGCCTGTGCACCAGGGCCAAATTATCTCTTTGAAACAACCTACAGCCCTGGCAGGGTGCCGTTTCCGCCCTTTGCGTACGGTATCCCAAAAGAGTAGGCCATACTATGTATGCCCAATGTAATGAAATCAATATGTTCAGGGGTAAAGATCGTGGGGATTAGTCATCATCATCATCATCAACCTTTTTTTTATCGTCCCATTGCTGGGCACAGGTCTCCTCTCATACAGAGAAAGATTGAGCGTAATCACCACGCTTACTCAATGCGGGTTGGCGATTACAGAGTTAAAGTCTAGGTTTCCTCAAGATGTTTTCCTTTACCTTCAGTTATTGGTGTCCAAGATATACTTAGAAAGTGAATAAAAAAGTACATGTGGGGGTTGGTCATCGCTAATCATTATTAACAAGATAATATAATAGAGAATAACAAAAGGAATACAAAAAATTACTATCTTAAGCCTGCAATACATGTTGGCCGAGCGTTGCCGAGTGAAGGCCAATATCAACATCTAGACAGTTTATTTGCCTTGTCTTGCTATCGCTCGGTGTCGCTCGCCTAGTTGGCTGAGTAAAGACAAGCGCCAACGTGTATAGACCTCATTTGACGTAACTTGCCTCCACTCGCAGTCGCTCGCGATCACTTGCCTCACTTCGGAGCGGTGTCGGTTTTTCAGCACAAATCAAAGGCGCTCGCGCGCGCTTAGCCTATAGTATTCACATGTTTATCCGCGCGGGCCAACATGTGGGCGTCTTCTCAAAGCTCGTCTATGTTGGCCATTTGTATTGGTTTCCTTCAAACTTGCCAAACGTATAGACAGTAGCGCTTGCCTTGTATCAATTTGCCTAGGCTCGCGCTGGTCTAAGCTCGACCAACATGTATTGCAGGCTTTAAATAGGCGTATAATTCTCTTGTTCTTCCTACGCGGCTGTCTTCATTGTCTTCATTAGTAGACAATGAAAGTCAAACGTTGGCAAGAACAATATTGTTTTGTTTTATAAGATTTTCGGCGTAGTTACAGTCAGATAACAAAAGTCGATCAATACTTTTGTTTTCCAAATCTTAATTACTGAGTAATTTTTTTAATGATAGCAAAACCGAAGTGATGTTTAAAGAACAACAATCCGATTGTTTCTGTGTCCTCTTTAAGTATTTATTATTATTATTATTTATTTATTTCTCCATTTACAACATTGGTTTCCTTAATAGTTAACAAAATTTCTATTTATATTCTACCTTTAGAAGAGACTGGAGCCTGAAGTAGGTTTTTAACTCAACAGGGTGTTAAACTCTCTTTAAAATGTCAAAGAGTACAATATATGACGGAGAAGACCGTCAGGAAGACGGGGCCGAAGTTCAGGATGGTTGAGGTGTCTTCTCATCCGCATAAGCATCCATCGTGGGCGGTATTTTGAGAAAAACGTTGAACAATAACTATAGTGTGATATTCGAATCTTATTATTTTAACTGTACAGACACTTAGATCACTTTAATATTATGGGATTACATTGATAATCTCACATTTAAACAGACAAGACCCACTGGGGGACCAACATACTCCACCGAAACTTGAGCACAAAATAATGCTCGCACAAACGGTCGCTCGCTATATCAAACGCAACTCCAGTCGGTGTTACCATTTGCTCCATGGTGTTACCCGTTCTTAATAAAAAAAACATAATTTATCCGAATACCGACCGATTAATTCGACTTCAAAAAATAGTTGAGTAATTTACGGACAATTGATACTGATACAAAACAGATCACAATATTCAAAATTTCAAAAATATAAATCAATATTCAATATTCAAAATTTAGTCACGCGGCTTTATATATATTATCGAATCAAATGCTGTTAATTGTCTTTTGGTCTTCGATATTAAAGTTCTTGGCCACTTGCTTCTGAATTTATACTGTTGTTTGTTATACAAGAGAGTATTTTTTCATTTTATTATGTATGTATATACAATCTAATCAAAAACATAAGTCAGAAATTAAAGACAAGTTTAATATTCTTATTATTATTCGTTTATTTATTTTACATACATATGATTTACATTTTTAAAAACATTTAAAAAATATAAAAAATAGTAGCCCACCGGTATCGGGAACAGGGTCCAAGCTACCGGCAGTCAGGGCTCCAGAGAGAGGAACTTCCTGACAATGCGAGCCGTGTCCAGGATTACAGCTTTCTGAATCAAGCCCTTGATCCGGCTCGAGGCTTTTGGCTAATAAGCCATTGGCTGCCACGACTATCGGTACAATGATTGCTGAATCCGCCTCCCACATGTCGACAACCTCGTGAGCCAAGTCAAGATACTTGATTTGTTTATCTTTCTCGGCTTTCACGAGGTTCTCATCATGCGGGATGGTTATGTCAACAATCATTGCACGCCGCTCTGATCGATCCACCATCACTATTATTATTATCAATTTATTTCGAGCAACCAGACTCATAGCGTTAGTTACAATGCGCCTACAAACTATGTTAGTAAAACAAACAAAACAAAAGCAGTAGTGGTATGCGGTAGTGGTATGTTATATGCCTTCAACGATAAAAGAAGTGAGACCCAAGTTTCAATATATGAGCCAAATTTGACATGTTTATGTGAAATAGTTTTTGAGTTATGGGGGTCAAAAGTGGCTCTAAATGGTTGGTGTAATATTACACACGGTGCTGCTCGCCATCTGTTACTTGAACTTGGCTCGACACGCTACCGCGTATCTAGATAGAATAGAATACCTAAGGATATGGCAGAATTATAAATTAAGTGCAGCGGTGTTGCTTATTTCTTAAGAAATTTCCTTCAGAAGACCTGTGAATGGAGAAGTAAAATAGAAATGTAGACAATAGTGATAAGAATAAGAAGAGAAAAATATGAATGTTTGAAGTCTAAACCTAAAAAAATACCTAATAAAGTTGATTTTTATCTTGCTGCAATTATGCTGCTCGAGCAAGCGAATGAATTAAAAATTAGAATCCACAGCTTTGGCGAGGGATTCAAACATTTTTGCACTCGAGTGAAACATGTAGCTTTTGATTCCATCTCGGCGAAGAAATGACTAAAAATTATAAAAAAAACGTTGTATTTATGATGTATTCGTCACTATGGAGGTCTTAACAACTCATTTGTCGACTCTTCCATTGTCCGCACACCGACAAAATAAAACGAAACAATAAAAACAAAGCAAGCAATGGAACAGAAATAAAGCTATAATCCAAACTCACACACGCCACAAACCACAGCCTAATGGAACCACATATAAAGGAACCATTGACGCGTCAATGACTAGTTTGCGTCAGAACAAATTAACACCGGATAAGTCGTTAAATATAGATTTTATTTTATAATTATAAACTAGTGCTTGACCGCAATCCCGCCTGATGGTAAGCAGTGATGCAATCGTTGATGGTAAAGCGCGCTAGTTTATTATGAGCCTAATCACTCAAATAAACTGAGTGAATAGGAAGGAAGACGGTAGTTGAGCGAGGTGATGCAATGTTAAACCCAACAATACGACCAACAAAGCTGCGCCAGAGGGAGATTGATCTGGAGACCCTCCACGATCAATCTCCAGACAGTTTTTTTAATAGATGGAGTGATTAAAGAGGAAGGTTTATATGTGTAAGAACATCTATTAAATTGTAGAGAATTGTAGGGAAAGTATCTATTATTTTTGGGGTTTCTAATTCGATGTCGTAAATAATTAAATTTCTTTCGCGTTTGCAGTGTAACGCGGGACCCTACGAGATTTATCAAAATAATGTAAGTACTAAATAATACATTAAAAAGATCTACAAAAAAGTCCGCAATGGCATGTGTCTATCTCTTATGGATATCCCGTAATAACGTTTTTTTTTTTGTCATTTACTTTTACGAAAAATAGTGGCTAATTTTCGAAGCGATTTTAACCATACAGTATTAATCCTTATCCAATGTAATACTTTACATACATTGTTGATTTAATATAGATCCATATCGCTCTATACAGCGTGTGCTTTAAATGAATATTTTCGAAGATATTATAGATTTAAAAATTGCGGGGTATCGCGTTTGCCACGGTACCGGCCGGCCGGGGCGGCAATCCGCTATGTTTTTTATACAACGTTCACAGTTTTTCTATAGTGTATTTGTTTATAGCATCAAAGTATTGCACCAATGCGAAGCCGGGCGGGTCGCTAGTTTTAAATATTTATCTAGTAAAGCTGTTTCAATCAACAAATTAATAGAATAGTCATTTTATTTATGCTTTTTAAACTATAGAATAAAAAAAAAAAACATAAATAGAAGGATTTTACAAAGGGTGACACAATGGGCGGTCTTATCGCTAAGAGCGATCTTTTACAGACAACCTTTGGATGGAATAGTAAGGGGAAGGAGAGAGAAATAATGTAGGTAGTCTACAGTGTACTATTTACATAGTTTACATAATAAATATGTACGTTCAGTGTATCATACTAGTATAAATAAATATATACATCTTATTAATAAACATCATACAAAAGCAAATAAAAAATAGTGACATGTTTAAAGACAGAGGAAATGCTTTTTTACTGTGGTTTTAAAAGTGGACATAGTTTGAGCACGCCTTACGGACACGGGCAAGTCATTCCATAGCCGAACTGCTTGTACAGTAAAGGATTTATCCTAAAAACTAGTAATAAGTAATGTAACTCTTGTGAAAGTCTAGGCGAATATTTCGACCCATTGTTAGAGGCATTCAGAACAATGGAATAATTGACGTAAGTATTGGGTATGGTAGGTACGTTTAAGAGACTGAAACAAGAGCTCTAGGGGTAGAGAGAGGTGTGATATATTTGTTACAAAATGTAGATGACAATGCTTTCCGTGGGTATATTCCTTAATCTGCTGTACGTGTGTACGGCACTGAAGTCCTCCTAAAGCGCTGTTCCGATTTGAATGATTTTTTTATGCGTTTAGGTGACGCCCTGGATTGTTTAGATTCACAAATCAGTCCGGCAGATGGCGCTGCAGTCGTGTCTAGGTTATTTATCGTAAACGGCTGAACTGATTTGAATGAATTTTTGTTTTTACATTCAAGTCGTATGTAGGTTATTTATCTATACCTACTGCACCTAAACGGCTGGACTGATTTGAATGATTTTTTTTGTTTGCGTTTGGGTGACGCTCTGGATGGTTTAGATTCACAAATCAGCCCGGCAGATGGCGCTGCAGTCGGTGTATAGGCTATTTATCCTAAACGGCTGAACTGATTTGAATAAATATTTGTTTATACATTCAAGTGGGGGCCTGGAAAATTTACATTTACAAATCTGCCCGGCAGATGGCGCTGCAGTCGGTATCTAGGTTATTTATCTATACCTACTGCAACTAAACGGCTGGACTGATTTGAATGATTTTTTTTGTTTGCGTTTGGGTGACGCCCGGGATCGTTTAAATTCACAAATCAGCCCGGCAGATGGCACTGCAGTCTGTATCTATGTTATTTATCCCTTACGGCTGGATCGATTTGAATGAATTTTTGTTTATACATTTTACTGGAAAATTTACATTCACAAAAAAACAATTCGGCAGATGGCGCTGTAGTCGGTATTTAGGTTATTTATCTATACTGCAACTGTACGGGTAGACCGATTTGTACGATTTTTTTTTTTAATTTGATACATTTTTTTTTTATTATACCTAGACTATATTAATCACTCTGGCAACATATAGTAATTAATCAAACATCACAGGCGAACCCGGCTTGCTGATGATGTCTTAACTTGGCTCGCCGAACTTGACAGCGTGGCGGGAGGCCTCGATGTTGCGCTCCTGACTTTTTTTTACCTCATTTAAATCGTTTAGTTCTTCGGCAGTTAAATTAAGCTCTGAAAATGTTAATCCCTCAGAAGATGATGGTGACATTGTTGAGATGTATTTCCGTTTTAACAAGTAGTTTCTTCACTCGATTTTTTTGTTCCT
>JADWQK010002525.1:0-30841 GCA_017933935.1 Sesamia nonagrioides | reverse complement strand
GTTCAAGTCTGGCGACTGAGCAGGCCAGGGCAGGACATTGATGTTAGCTGCGGCGAGAGTCTGTCTTACAACTCTTGCGGTGTGCGGTCGTGCATTATCATGCATTAACCGAAATAAGGGACCGATTTGCACTTGTAGAGGAACGATGACGTCTGATACAATCGTTTCAGCATAAATTTGAGCGTTGAGGTTGCCTCTGATCCAAATCAACTCAGTTCTTCCGCCGATCCAAATACCCGCCCATACCATGATGGTTCCACCACTATAAGGATGGACTTCCTGGCAGGATTTTAATCGCTGCTGGCGTCCAGGGGTTCTCCAGTGTCGTATACGTCTTGTATCCGGTCTCATACCAAAACGAGACTCATCAGAAAAGCACACGAAACGCCATTGTTCTTCTGCCCAATTTCTGTGTTCAAGAGCCCATTGATATCGAATCCTACGATTGTGTATTGCTATAGGTGGTACCCGTAGCGGTCTTCGGGAATGAAGGTTCACTTCATGCAAGCGGTTTCTGACTGTTTGGTCGCTAATTAAGTTCCCTGAAGAGTGATGAAGCCTCACGGCTAACATCATGGCGGTTATTGTTGGAGCTCTTCGAGTTAAGATTTGAATGTATCGGTCTTGTCTCCGTGTGGTGCAGCGATACCGTCCTCCATGGCGCTCAGCCACGGTACCAGTGCTTCGGTAACGTGTCCAAAGTCGACTGATAACACTCTGACTTGTATTCAGAGCTAAAGCCACAGTACGTTGCCGGGAACCAGCTTCTATCATTCCCACGGCTCTGAGCATTTCTTCCCTGCTTAAATGACGTCGCCGCTCCATAATAACGTTGGTTTTAATCAGTAGTAGGGAAACAGTAGCACTACTAATGTCTTCAATGCGTTGTATGTTTTTATAGGGAAAATATTGACAGCTGATTTTCATCTTTTACTCGAATTTGATTCACAGTTCCTGATTCAAATTATGAAATGCACCAAAAAGGATCCATATAAATTTATAAAATCATAAATTTATTACAAAGCCACATCTCAATCTCAAGAAATCCGCATAAAAATGCTTGATCCCTAGACACTTTTGATGTGTGTAGTATCAGTTGTTTTTTTTTAATGTGCTATACCTTTGCCTAATTCAAAGTACACAGCCATATATACCATGCAGTTTCTTTACAATATTGTGAAACTATATTCTTTTTAAATAAATGACAGAATGTCAATTAACAAACATTATGCTTGTTTTATATTTGGAGCTCCAGGAAAACTAGCGAAGTATTATTCAGTTTTTTGAAACGAATTTAAACAAAAAATAGACGAATTCGTCTACCTATTTTTTTTTGTGTGTATGTTACCTACCTCAAAACTTACTTACCAGTGTAACGGAATTTGATGATTCATTTTTATTGTAAAGCTGGTGCTTCCTGTGTGGTCCCATTTCACTATAAGTGAAAGGATATACTTTCAGTATGGTCCCTTAGGAATTTTATCAAAATCGGTTCCGCTGTTTAATTTTTAAACCATAAAAAATCAAATAAACAAAATTGCGGCTATCCTTTTCCCAACTATGTCAGTGGACAGTACCTACTTCTTAAATGAATTTTTTTCAAAAAAAAAAATAAGCAACCGACTTCCATAAAAACACTACAAAGTGAAAACTAAATAATGTCGTTATGGGAAACCTGATACACGTGTCTAGTATTTTTAAGTAAATAATCTATGTACAAAATTTCGAAAAGATGTCATGTAAAACCACAAAGTTATGAGCTTGTTTCCTACTTGCCTATCCCAACAAAAATATGGTCCACTTTCCGCTCGGGCAGACGAACGGTGCATTGACCTCTGGCGTCAGTTGTTGCGCGGGCGTGCGTTATCGTAAGCTGCGTGGCGGACTCGGTAACCACACTGCAACAATTTCTATATGATTTCAGAAGAACAATTCCTACTGTAATTTCTAATGTAATGAATTCCTAATTGGGAAAAAATATAACATGGTGTAAAAATGATTGGAATCGATGCAATTGCTTATTCTGAACAAACTAAATTCAAATTTAGCATAAACAAACAATAACGTTGTATAAACTAGTATTTGGCGGCGATCCCGCCACTTGGAAAGCAGTTATACAATCGTTGTTGATAAAGCGCACTAGTTAAGCCTCAAAGACACTTAAATTATCGAACAGGACCACTACAAGCAAATTTGTTCCAGTTCCTAGCCCACCACTTTAGGGAATAAAGGTAGGTAATAAACATCATCTTTTGATAGCACATTTACCCGTTGAAGCGTAGGCATCCGCAGCAAACTGGCGCTAAAGTAGGCTGGGTAAGCGGAATTCCGCACAGAATTGTCTGCCCTAGTTGATATGTAGTATACAGGAACGATACGTGCGAATTCTTCTGTAACAATGTCACTAGTTGCGGCACAATGCTGAACGGTTAGCATAATGGTTAAAGTATTGACTGCTGCGCTTCGTGTGGCCGGTTCGATTCCCGCACGGAACAAATATTTGTATGACCTACATTAGTTGTTTCGGGTCTGGATGTTTATGTATGTCTTTTTATATGTTTGTAATCGCACCCACGAAACAGGAGAAATGCCTAGTGTGGGACAACGTTTTTCTAAAAAAACGAACAAAAAACCAAAATTCTATAATCTGACTTTCAACTTTTTCACTTAATGATAAGGGACAAAGTTCGTTTAAAAAAATGTACAGTTTCAGGTATGTTTATCAAAATAAGACAAAGTGAAAAATAACTTATTTACAAAAAACAAAGACACCGACTTCTGAAGTAAGTTATTTTACATATTTGTACTTTTTTTTTTGAAGTCAGTTGTGTTTTTTTTCACATAAGCATTAAGCGAAAAGGTTTGTTTGAAAAATTTGTCTCTTTCGGTTAAATTTACCTTCTGGCGACTGTACGTTGCTGCTGTTCTACATAATTTAGCCTACTTAGAGGCTACAGCACTTTAAGTATGTACAGAAAGCAGCATATCGCAATGCTTTGATATCGCCTTCGGGTTGTGGAGGTCAGACGGCAGCCGCTTCACGGAAAATATCGAAGTTTAGCAAAATCAGCTGTCAGACTGGTAAAGCGGACCCCAGACTCCAAAGCTGAAAAAAGCTTCGGATGCGACAGAAATTAACGCTGAGATGATGATGATGATATGGATGAGAGAGCAGCATAACAAGTTACTACAGACTGTCTAAATTTTTCAATAGAATTTCAACATTATTGATGAATCATTAAGGATCCAGGTTCATTAGGAAAATTTCACTGTTTTCTTCAAGCTTGACCTGTTAGCGTCAGTTCAAACTTTGAAGTTATTTGAGTTTTTTTTTTTTGCTTCGGGTGAAATTTAAAATCCTGAAACGTATTTTTTTTTTGTCGTTTATTATTAATAATAACTACTTTTTTTGATAACCGATGTTCATTTTTAACGTTTAGTCTAGAATCATGTACCAACTCCTTGAGGTTATGAGCCCTGTGCTTGATGTCCTTGATGCCTAGTGAAGAGATGTATGAAATGAAGAGGTGTATACACCTCTTCATTTGGGTGTACCCTTTTGATGAATTTATGTTTACTTACAATTTGCGCTTTGATATCTGTGCTGAACTAAAGATTGTAATGAGTTGTAGTGCCGTTTTCATTCATATAAGAACTGATTGATTCGGTAAAAATCACACAGTGAATTGTTGTTTTTTTATAATTATAAGGTAGTGCTTGACTACAATCCCGCCTGATGGTAATCAAATCAAATCAAATCAAATCATTTATTTCAGAAAATATCCATAGTTAACAACAAAAGAGACTTATAAATAAAACACAAACTTATAAACTAAAACAAACAAGAACCTCACACGGCAGTAATATGTCTGCCGCAGCATTGCTGGATGTACAGACAATCCAGTCGGTTGGCAATCATCGCGAGGACGGTGTTGTCGCTGCCCCGCACTCTGTGCACCAGAGACGCACACCGCTTACGCATTGTGGCGTGAAAGCAGTCGGTACGAGCCTCTGCGAACATGCCCGAGGCGCTGCAGTGGCGAGGCAGCCTCAGCACCGCCCTAAACGCATTATTGAACTGGACGCGGAGGGCGCTATATGCTGCACGGGTATAATCAGCCCACAGGCTGCACGTGTAGAGGGACGTACAGTAAGCTCTAAAGAGCGTTATCTTTACCTCCCTCGAACAGCGCACAAACCTACGCGCTATCATATTACCCCTAACTGACAACGCCCTCCGCTCCCGCTCAATGTCCAGATCGTCTTTCAGGTCAGCTGTAAGAATGTGACCTAAGTATTTAATTTGCAACACCTTCTCAAGCGGAGCTTTATCTATAAATACAGGAGGCACACTCTTCAGCAAACTAGCACCAAACACCATGAATTTACTTTTACCTGCATTATATTTCAACCCATGGATCGAGGCATACTCTTCACAGGTCCCTAACAGTTTTCTAAGACCGCAGACCGATGCGCTCAGCAGCACCATGTCATCAGCATAGCAGCAGTGATGCAATTGTTGGTGGTAAAACGCGCTATTTTTCACTCAAAAAAACTGAGTGAATAGAAAATAAGACGGCAATTGAGTGAGGTGATGCAATTTTAAACCCAAAAACACGACCAACGAAGCTGCACAAGAGGGGAATTGATCTGGGAACCCTCCACGATCAAACTTCCGACACAACATTTGGCGTACCACACAGAACTCCTCAGACCCGTCCTCCGTACGCCTTCACCAGACATCATGCCGGAAAAAGTGGGTAAAGTGAACTTACAGTGAGTCAATAGTGTAAATCCCATACCATTATATACAACTAGCTGTGCCTCGCGGTTTCACCCGCGTAACCTTTTAGCCGAATGAGCTCAGTTGATATAAAATAAGCCCCTGTTAAAATAATGGGATCAATATGTAGTACATCCGCGTTTGCTCCCATTTCCGCAACATTTTTTGTTCCTGCTCTGCTCCTATTCTTTATAGCGGGATGTTTTATAACATATGTCCTTTCTCAGACTCTAGACTATTTGTGTACCCAATTTCATTACAATCGGTTCAGTAGTTTTGGCGTGAAAGCCGGACAGACAGACAGAGATACATTCGCATTTATAATATTAGTATGGATGACAGCTCACTTAACCTATGTTTTCACGATGAAATTGTTACAGAATCACACTTTTGTAAATGTTTTCCTCTAAATTCCGCAATCTTGTTTTACCCAACATGGCCAACATTCTGTTTCACACATTAACCTAAGTTCACTGAATTATTAAGTTAAGTGCTAAATGCTGGCATTTCCAATCGATAGATGAACTTTACAAATATCGGCTCCAAATTACAAATATGTTGTTTATTATGAATAAAATCTTAATTTATATTTCGGGCACGTTACTTATATGTATTTCTCAAGTAACTGCAAATAAAATAATTATAAATGTGCTTACCTCGGTTAACAAATTCCTAATTCTTGTATACATAAAATGTATATATGAGAAACATTTACGTTTCATGTTACTACTAATATTTATATGATAAATATACATATAATTAGTTATATTTATTTAATAGGTATAAAAACTTAAATAAATATAAAAAAATCAGAAAATAAATAATTTTCTATATTGGATTAACTTTAATTTGAATAAAAATATAATAACCTAAACTAACTAAAACTAATAATAAACTAAAATTTGCCGTCAAAAATGTACTTTTCCTGAATGCATACCCAGCATACCATGTTCTGCCGCGAAGCCACGCTCATGTATGTGCGGCTTCCAACTCCCTTAAGGAACGACTCCCGGGCCAGCACTTATTCATAGTATCTTTTCTTTTCTTTACATTACATCTTATCTTTTCATTACAATTGCTCTAAAAATGGCGACAAAATCGTGAGAAGCTAGAACCAAAAACTTTGAAGACATGTGACATCTATCAACTCGTACACCGTGTTCCACTGTGCTCCACCGTGCTCGAAACGTGTAGTAAATTATATTATTGTTCAGTCCTTCTCTCAGAAAGAAAGTCTGCAGCCCAGTAGTGGGAAAATTTTATTATAATTATTTTTTGTTTTTATTTTACTAGTTCATATACAACGTGTAACATAAAGGGTATATACATAACAAAGGCATGTCATCTTTACATGATATCAAACGATATTGGAAGGGTTTTTTAATCCTATCTCTTTATATTAGGAAGTTATGAGGAAAAACACCGCCTGTAATAGGCTACTATCATACTAGTCGCACAGAGATATTGAAGACATTTATCGGATTTTGGCAAGTAACGTGACGGGTAACGAGTAGTTATTAACGTATGTAGTGTGCTGCCACATTTGTTATGATTTTATTTTAAGAAACACACGAAACCGAAAATTTGGTGCCAAGTTTTGAGTATTTTATTTTGAGTTGAAACACTTCCGATATCGTTTGATATCATCTTAAGATGCCATGCCCTTGGTATGTATACACCCTTTTTGTTACACGTTGTATACACACACATGGCTGAAAGAGTCCATTAGGTTGATACACTTGTTCTTAAAAAAATATGATTATTACAGTATTTATGTATTTGCTAGTAATGTTTACAAACGCATTCGCGTCACTCACTCTATATTTAATAATACCGCTTATGTATAAATATGTTAAAAACATTTAAATGGAATTTTAAATAATCCATTCAAGGTAATTTGGTAACACGTGTATCTATTGAATAGACTTTGTTAATTTAATGAATTTAGAAGAAGTCTCTGGTGCTTTACCAACAGCATATTCATGTAGACTGTTAACTTTGATATTAAACGATTTGATATTATAGAGCATAAAAACATGGCAACTAAAAGTACATTTATTTGACGTTGATGTGTTTAAAATCACATCTAAACTCTCAATGGAGTCAATGTTAGGATTAAACTATTATTTATTTGTCTTCTGACCTTTTCTTAATGTAATGGAAAGTATAACTTCTTATCTAGATTTCCATTAGGTATATATCATCATCATCATCACTACCAAGAAATTTTGCTATTTGAATATTCGCAGAGCAGATGGCCGGTAGAGCCGATACAAAGACATTAAAGTTATAGGACGATAAGTTCTGAAGTTGCAAACACGTACTGGAAAACGGGAAAGCCCCACAAGGCTGATGACCTATGATTTGGTGAAGGCCGCAAGAACCCGCTGATTACAGTAAGCACAGAACCTGTCGATGTGGCGGTACTTGGGGAAGGCCTATGTTCAGAGGTAGACCTTTTTCGATGAAATAAAGATAATGATGATATTTTTGAAATTATTTTTGTTCTTTTTCTATAAAAACAACAGAAAATTCCAGTAAAATAACTTTAGCGTTTTGAACTGTTAATTCTGTGTAACTTCCCGAACGATCGGCCTTAATAAAAATTCTCCTGTCAACACAAAACATATTTCACAAAAGAAGATAAAAGCAATCTACCTATCGGATCGTTTCGTAAAACCCAAAGTGCAAAGTTGAGATAGTTTCATGTAGATGAAAGCAAGTTTGTCATCATGAATAATCAACTTTGGATCGTCAAGAATGTTTCATAACTATCCATGTATCGATGCTCGTTTCTGGTTTTTTTTTTAAAGATTCCTTATTTGTGCTCAAAAATTAATTGTTAAAATTCACTTTTACCCCAATTTGGGCTACCACTATCAATATAATCCTTACTATCGCATTGGGGACGTAAAAAGTAAATGCTGTACGAAATGGCCTTAGGCTAGATGTGAAAAATCGATGAATGAGGGAACTGAAGATAGATAACCATTAACCTTTTGGAGAAATATTCAGCAGTGTACTGACAACTACTGAAGGTAAGAAAAACAACACAAATTCTCAAACAAATATACTATATTGACTACAAGATGGCAGTAAAGTTTGTACTAGTTTCAAGCATGATCGGTCGGTTAATTGACTTGTTCTTCTTAACCGTATGCGGGTTTGGGGACAACCCGGGCGCCTTCAGGTTGTGGGGGGTGAGCAGCGATGTAGGCCAAGCTGCGGACGATCGCTTCAGGAATTTCGGGTCCCACGGGGAGATGGCTTCCCTGAAAAATTAAGAAGGAAATACTTAGAAGAGTCATATTTTATTATATTGACGATAGATAATAGTTTTGACTTATCAGATCTATTAGCAGGCGATGGTAGAACTTTCCCATATCCTAAGAAACACACGCTTCACCCGTCTTTGTAAATCAAGGATCTAGATTCTGGACAGGTAATTGACTGTCAAGTAGTATGTTAATATAGTTTTAAATAATTAGTATAGTTTTAAACAACAAATAAACTAAAGATCATTAAAGTTGGCGGTTGGCGAAGTGGCTGTGCGGTCCACTGTTGCGCTGCGTATCGTGGGTGCGTTTTCCGCACGGAACAAATATTCGTATGGCCTACAGGTTCTGGATCTATCTCTGTGTTTTTGTGAGTTCAAATGTTTATAAAGGTACCCACGGAACATGAATAATTCTTAGTGTGGGGCAAAGTGAAGTACCTAGTTACTTCTATAATGATAATCACAATGGTCAATGACTTCTACTTAAGAAGGTTTTATTGTAGCCTCCACAGCAGTTATAATTAAATGTTCGTCCAGTGGGCTTTTAGACCGTAAGTCACATCAAATATTGCCTATTGGATAATTCCTTTACAACGACATTAGCTGTTCTTCTATAATTTCGACTGATTATTATTTATATTTATTAGAATCATCAGAAGTTGTTACAACACTCAAATGTACAGTTAACAATTATTAAGTTCTAAATAAGTTGCACAACATATTAAGGTAGCTACAGAGTATAAACGATACTGATGCAAAGCTGAAGACAAAGCAATTGGGAATACAGGCTATTGTATATTTTTACGGACAGCATCGCAATGCAAAAACTTCATACTACTGAAGATATTATTGTCGTACATTTTGCATGAACTATCTTAGATAAGTGGAAAGTGCTGGGCTTATAGTGATTGAACGCGATGCCAACCAATATGGTTGTATAAATAATGTATCTTCCTTTCTTACCTGGGGCTGGTATCCGTTCTCGTCAGCAGTGTAGCTCAGCTCAACGTTCTGGCCGTCGGGAGCGGTGTACTTGTATTGGCCTTGGACTGCCAGGGATGCGTGTTCCTGGAATATGCAGAAAACATTACTGAATAATCCTTACTAATATCACATATAATTTTGAAAGTGAGTTTGTTTGTTTGATCCGCTTTCACGCCTAAACTACTGAACGAGTTTGGATGAAATTCGGGATACAGATAGTTTATAACCAGAAAAACACATGGGATACTTTATAAACTTACGCGACTGAAACCGCGGGGCACAGCTTATGTATAAGTATTTGTGTAAAGGAACTTTCAGATGTGCATTTTAAGCCTCATTTCAAATTACACACATTAACAGAGACATTAAACAGAACACATCAGAGACATTAATAGAGAACGAGAAATCAAAAGTATCTTCTTTGTATAATAACAATGCTAAGAACTATATTATTATCTATATAAAACCTTTAATTGTGGAATTTTTGTAGATGATTAAATATGTATACTATCCGGAATCGAAATTAAAATGATAATTTATCGCATCCTTCCTTATTATACTGACACGTTATATGGAATAGAGACTAAGTTAATATTGGAACCCAATGTACTCGTACTGTCATTCACCATCACACGTGGTTTGATCATGATACAAAACCAGTTTCCATCAATTTATTTGCTGCGACAAGGTCTCTTAAAGCTTTTATTTAACGATCAATATAATTTGAATATATGTATTCTCAGTATTCCTTGCATTAATTTAACATATGGTTAACATATATTTGGGCCTTGACATGACATTAAATAGTGATTTAGTCTAGACGGTCATCATTCATCAGTTGTAATGATAGAAACCCTTCACCGGCAAGGTTGAGGCAATGAACTTCAACAGTATTTATGAATTATTGTTTACAATTTGCTTTGCTCCCGTCTTTAGCAATAGTGTTAATGATTTTGTTACAATCTACGTCTTTGATTACGGCTGTAACGACCAGCGCGTTCTAACAGGTATTTTTATTGCGTTGGATTTACAATATATTGCTAAATTTTTTGAGACTATAAATCCAGTTTTAATCGACGAAATAAAAATTAAGAACTTTTAAATTTTTGAACGGACACTAACGATAGCCTATTCAACAACAAGAACATTTTGAAACTAAAAATATTTAAGCTAAGTGACTAAGAGTTAATCATCGACCAATGAAAATAATAAGTACGGCCGAGCAAGTCACTGTGAGTTTATCTTTGTTTTTTATTTTCTAAACTATGGGATCTGGTAGTTGACCTTGAGAGGTCGTGACTACTTAACCGGACTACCCTGTGGCTGCCTTAAATGAATTTAAAGCCTCCAGCCAGGGCAACTAAAAACTAAGCGACTACACGCTAAGAGCACCCCCTGTGGGGTACGAACCTCGGCTTAGGGCGTCGCTAGGAGAACAGCAAGGAACGGCTTGATCAAACTTTTATTTTAATTCGATTTGATGACCGCGGCGTTTCCTAGTACTAGCTCTGAGAAGAAAGGTCCGAAACAAACTCAGAGGTCATAGTTGGGAATTTATATGTACTGGTTCAGCTGCTGCGGTTGGCCTTCATCGGACAAGGGAATTTATCTTTGACATCTATTTTTAGTTTTTAACAGTATAGTACATTCCGCTTTTTTAATATTATTACACATAATTATATTATGTTTGCTCTGTAGTTAATTAATAGTGTCTTTAAAACTTGGAAATGCGGCGCTTTCTCTTAAGATCTCACGAACAATCGCATTGATAACTGCAAAAGTTTCTGCGAAGGAACTTGAGCTTTAAGGTCCTGCATTTTATACTGATTTTGTGTCATAAACTGATCAGCACGATAATTGTGTAACACATTACCAGTAGCAATGGGTTTCATTTTGACAGTTCAACAACATTCACTGCGGTATTTACATTGTTGAGTAGATAGATTGTTCGAATGTAAACAATAATGGATTAGCAATGTGCTTCAAAATTATTCAAATAGAAATTTACAGTGTAGGGTGTAACGCTATTAAAGTGCAGATCAACAACGAGATATTTCTATCTTCTTTATAGCTTTGATGAAAATTGACAACTCAGACAGACATTGGCTTCATCCATTTTAGATCACTAGCTTTATTAAAAACAATATATTGTTACGAATGCACCTTATATCGATGACATAAGATTCAATTTTGCGTGACATGCAGTGCGTAACTTTTAAGCTCTATATCTTGAGACCTAGACATTGTAGAGGTACTATATAAAAACGCATTGACAGCCCGTTACAATATAGTATTAATAATATAAGTACCTATTAATATAAGTAGTTATATGTTTCTTTTATTTTGCTTAAAAGGATTCAGGGCGATTATCATTGCTTTTTTTTTGTATATGCCTACTTCCAGACATGATTAGAGTTCAAAAACATGTTTCTAATTTCTATTCTTTCACAGCTTCACTATTTGATATACCACTACTAACATAACTGACGGATTTTTATTTTCCAACTTTATTGTTTTAGTCTTACATAACCACTATGATCGAATTGCAATTTGGAATAACAAATATTTGCATGTTACATGTATTATATATTTGCATGTATTCAGAATCCATTAAGCTTTATGTAAATAATGCAGTGTGCGTCAAATAGAAATAAAAGCATCTTAATTCCTTATTACTTTACAATGAAAGACGGAATTTTAAATTATATGCAAATATCATGTAATTTCTATACTTTAAATTTTTTGTTAGCTCTTACAGTCTTAGGTGCGTATTACAGAACGTCACTCAAAACTCAAGCTCTACTTAAGTCTCGTTTGAAGCCATTTGATTGGTTGAAACTAGTTTTAAGTAATGTTTAAACACAGATCAATGCTTGAGTTTCCTTCTGTAATACGGACCTAAAACTATTAACACATTTCACAAAATTAAAAGTCAATGTCTCCTGACGGAGACAGAGTTTTTAGTTTACTCAATATGGCAGACGTTACAAGTTAAGATGTGAAGTACATATCATGATTCAGTATTTCTCTTTTTAAGTTTTTTCTATTGTTTGAGTAAAATTGTAATATTTATAAATTAAGAAAAAAAATCTTACCGAGTTGGGGTTAGCCACGACACCCTGAACGTTTGCGGCAATTCCCATTGCTAGTGTCATAGGCGTACCGGAAGTTTCGGGGAAAATTTCTAAGTCCGACTTAAGCACCTGTGCGCTGGACTCATCGACGGCTGCGGCGCTTGCGCACGCGACTGCTACGAGAACTACTAGGAATTTCTAGAAAAGGGTTACAATGATTAGATTTTAAATTATGGAACAGACAAGAAGATAATATGTAAAATGATGGAGTTCAAATATAAGTAGCAATCACTGAGTACTTAGCAGTTTCATTATTTTGGCAATTATTTGTGTAGGTAATGGACAAAACACTGGACAAGATGATTTTACTACTTTGGAAACTTTTATTTTGTAGATAAACGCCAAAAAATATTGAATTAGAAAAAAATGTAAGTCAAAAATGTTAATTGATTAAGAAAATAAACAAAACTGATGGAAATCAAACAGAATAACACAAAAGTACCTAAGTAACTTTTGACCCCTGCACTAATGCAAATAAAAAATAAAAAACCAAAACTCACCATTTTGCTATTGGACTGGCAACTTCTTGTTTCAATCTGAATGAGCTATTTCAAAACGGTCTTTTATATAAAATGTCTAGAATAGAAATGAGTTTTTTTATAATTTTGTACATCCATTGGTCAAAGTCATAAATGTGATTTAAATTATGCGAAGATGCAAGTTGAAGATGCATAAATTTATATTGTAGTTTATCAAGGCTGCGCGAGCGCTGAATATTAATTGACCGATGATCGATATTACCTATTAAGACCAAGTTTTACTTACATAAAATGGAAAATTATAATATAACTGTGCTGAGTACTAAGTGTAATTCCGCAGGAAAAGCGCTGCTGCCCGCTTTCCTGGTGAGAATTCTCTTAGTCAAATCTTACGACTCCATCATCATCGTCATTTTCGCGTTTAGTCCCGGTTGCATCCACGGCTTTCGCATTGGGGGGTCCGCTTTCCTGCTTAATCTCCTCCATTTCGCGCTATCTTTAGCATCCTGTGGTGACACCCACGGGAGGATATGGGATGGTAGAACTATTAATTGTAAGCCCTGGCTTAGAATAGTACTCGCCCCAATCGATACCGAAGCCTTGGGGAGGTCTTTGTCCAGAAGTGGACCTCTATAGACTGAAGATGCATGTTTATGGATTTTGTATGGAATTATATGAAACAAAAGCGAGGGAATGATAGTATGATGGTTTATGGTAAAGATTGATAGAAGTTTTTTTATTTTGTTTTCTTACACTATTACTCACCTAAGTTTCCAGTTTGATGGCGAGAAACGCTTGTTGAATACAAAATACTTAGGTAAAAACGAACCTCAAATCTGCCAGCTGTCCACTATTTCACTCTTGGATCAGTTACATATACATACGGACAGGTTAACGCCGAGCCAGGACTGGGAGAAGATAATAACTAAGTAAATCCCTGAATATGAGTAGGTTCTTCTTCTTCTTCAGCCTATAGAGGTCCACTGCTGGACGAAGGCCTCCAAGGCTTTCGCCATGACCGGTGTGCTGCCCGCATCCATCGGCTTCCTGCGACCTTCACCAGGTCATCAGTCCACCGATGGCCGATGGAGCAGTATGTAAGGTTCCGGAGTGGTGGCCACGTACCGGAAGACGCAGCATAGGGAAACCCCCAACAAGGTGGACCGAGTTGGTTGGACTACCATAATTTGTGAGTGATCAATTAATTTTCACCAATGGAAATTAAGTGGCAGTGGGCAGGGCACATTGCTCGTAGAACCGATGGCCGATGGGGCAGTAAGGTTCTGGAGTGGCGGCCACATACTGGAAGACGCAGCGTAAGGAGGCCCCCAACAAGGTGGACCGATGACCTGGTGAAGGTCGCGGGAAGCCGATGGATGCGGGCAGCACAAGACCGGTCCGCGTAGAAAGCCTTGGGGGAGACCTTTGTCCAGCAGTGGACATCTATAGGCTGAAGAAGAATGCAAATTGTTTACGCCTGGCCTCTTATACGTTTATGCCTTTGCTTTAACAATATAAGGAATTCAATAGTTAGACTTTTCACTAGATAATAAATAATTTAAATTTTAGCGTCTACTCCGTCGCTAAAATTTAAATTAGTTGTTATCCAGTGAAACGTCTTCAGCGTTCCGTTATTATCCTTTAAATGAATCGTTACAAAAACATTTACCTAATAGTTACAAAGTAAAAAATTGTAAAATTAATTAAAAAAATATGCATAAAACTGGCTGGAACAGCTTCTGCAGGGTAAAAAGAATGAAAAATTAATTAACTATATTAATTTGGATGGAAATAAATATAGATACCTAGAATACATTTTGCAGCGAAGTAAAAGATATTATACGCTTCACATAGCAATACACGTTTATTTATTTTGTTTTTTAAATATATTGGAAAAAATCAACACACGACGATTATTAAGAGTAAAAAAGGGAAGTGGAATGTCTTTGATGTTTTTTAAAGTAAAAAAAGTTGTATAAGGTTTGCGTAAAGTCATTTTATAGGGTTCCATACCTAGAAGGTAATACGGAACCCTATTCATGAGACTTCGCTGTCCGTATGTCCGTCTGTCCGTCCGTAATAGCTAGGCAGTTAAAACAATTACTAAAAATAAAAAAATATATATTTAAGGGGGGCTCCCATATAACAACATGATTAATTTGTTTTCCGTTTTTTGCTCCATATTAATAACGGAAATAGAAAGACGCTTGAAATATTCTGTTCACAGTATATTTGCTTATATATTAAAATTAAAAACAAATACATTCCACACAACAAACATTTTTTTTTGCCGTTTTTAAAGAAAATGGTACGGAACCCTTCGTGCGCGAGTCCGACTCGCACTTGGCCGATTTTTAATACTTATATCATATTGATGATTCGAAGCATTTAAAATCGACCTTTTCGAATGTTTTTTTTTTTTTATTTTAACTATTGAAATTTGATAATGACAGTGTTTGTCGGGTAAGCCAATGGGCAATAATTACGCACATTATATCGCATCTGTGTTGTTCGATGGAGTAGGCACAGACACTTTTGCGAATTGCCTATAGTCCTACATTCATATTTCTTCTGTTTTTCACTTACATTTTCCAACAGCCCTGCGATGCTAATCAATGTTTGAATTGGATACATTTATATACTGACATAGATGGCTATTAATTTATTTTCTGGTAATCCTTAACTATTACTGCTTCTTGCTGATATTTGGTGTGACGTGATTGTGCCCACAGACCATATCTGGACGGGGCACGCAATCTTGAATTGGTTTGTGTTATTTTTAGGTTTTAGTTTTATCGTTCGTTACTTTCTCACTGTCCCCTTCTGTGTGCGTCCCTTGTGTCATGAACAATCAATGTGATTCCGTGGACATTGGTGTAGGTTATATGTTTGTTTACTATATATTATACCTTAGCAGACTATTAATATTGTAACATATAAGTGTTTTTTTGTCCCAAATAAATAAAATATACTGGCCCAGCAGCGCCCCGTAGATTCATGCACAAAAGAGTCGATCTCGTGGAAATATGACACGAGGACATGAATTAGGGGATCTCGTAGCTAAATATTAACACCCACACAGGTCTATCGTAATTACATAATCCGTTAATACAGATTACATTTTGCAGAACAGGGTCGTCTCTGTCTAACCGAATCCCGCTAACTCCCACGGAACTTAGAATAGAATAGAATACTCTTTAATTATTTATACACTTAATTCAAGCCACTAGGGCCCATATAAAATACAATACAAACTATAACATAAAAATACTTGTAAACTAATATATATATAATGAAAAGTAAAAAAACTAAAACCCAACTACGACAAAAAACGACGCTGAAAAAGTATAAAACAAGATTTTCAGAATACTGCACTAAACAAAGTTGCTAGTTTTCATGTTTGGAAAACCGCAGTCACACGTTGTCAAAGTGCTACGGTAAGTATATGTAACGTGTGACTACGCCTTTCCAAACTTGAAAACTAGCAATTTTGTTTAGTGCAGTATTCTGAAAATCTTGTTTTATACTTTTTCAGCGTCGTTTTTTGTCGTAGTTGGGTTTTAGTTTTTTTACTTTTTATTATTTGTACTATTTTGAAGTGTATTTGTGGCGCATAATATTAACAAAAGCTAAATTGATGAACTAAAAAGCATTCCTGTAATTATGTACCAACATAAAGTACTCGTGAAGCTCTTACAATTGATGCCAAACACGGTATATTTAATTTTATATTTACATATAACTTTTTGTCCGCTAGAGGGCGCAATACTAAATTTGGTGACAAGCTTTATAGCTCATAACCAACAGAATATTAAGGCCCTTCTAATGGTACTGCAGTGGTCTTATTCTGATAAGTAGTAAAGAAGAACGAAAAGATGTAAATTATATGCAATCAGCCCATGAATACAGGTAAAGTCACAAGCAAATGCTAGTAATATACAGTATGTTAACTAACAGAGGGCGTTCCCGTTAACCCGAAATAGTATAGCATACATACATGCTAAAAAAATATTTCCATACGAAAACAAAATGTTTTAAAAATTTTTTCAATATGAAAATATTCAATAAAAACTTTTAAATTGACATGTAAAAGAAACACACTGTACACGCGAACTTGAAAGACGGCAACGTCGCAATTTATTTATACATGACGACTACTATTTTGATTTAAAACAGGAGGTTTTAAATTTATTTTCAATTATAATTTTTTTTTATTCGGATTATTTTATGCTTATTTTTCTATGCTGATATTTTTATTTTAATCTATTTATGATATATATTAACGAGTTTAAGGGAACGCCCTCTGTTATTTAACATACTGTATATATATATTCAAAATGTACAAGTAAAACGCTTTAAAATGATACCAAACACGGCATATTTATCTTAACTTTATTTTTTTACTCTGTATGTTTTGTCCGATAAAGGGCGCCACATTAGATTTTGTGAAACCCCGTATAGCCTATAACCAGCGGACAATTAAGACGCTTCTAATGATATGTCATTTGTCGAATTCTGATAAGTAGTTTAGAAGTTACGAGGGAACAGATGAACATACATACATACATACAAACATACATACATACATATACATAGCCTGTGAAAATCATAACCCTCCTTTTGCTTTGCCGTAGTCGGGTAAAAAATATCACAACAAATACAATACTAAACTATTAAAACTTAAAAATACTATAAATACATATAATATAACAACTCAAACTACTGTACACGGATCATCGCCGTCGTGTTTCGCTGACTGGTGTCACGCAGCCGGCCACGAAACCGGCGGTACACAACACCCTTCGGCCATAGCTCTTCTTTCAGGAACTTGTCGAGATCATGCGTCGGAACACGTACCACGAACACTTGAAGTACGTGCTGTGGTACGGCTCCAACACCTCGAACCTCACAGTCCACATAGACTTGACGCGCAGATACTCCACTATCTCCTCAGCCTTCGTGGAGTGATGCAGTCTGGACACGTATAGCATCGTCGTCGATACTGCTGGACGCAGCAGCATGTTAGGTAGCATATACATAAATATAGAGATTTTACATAGGATGACACAATGGGCGGTTTTATCGCTAAGAGCGATCTTTTACAGACAACCTTTGGATGGAATACTAAGGGGAAGGAGAGAGAAATAGTGTTGGTAGTCTACAGTGTACTATTTACATAGAGTATACAATAAATATGTACGTTAAATGTATCATACTAGTTTAACTAAATATATACCTCTAATTAATAGACATCATACAAGAGCAAGTAAAATATAATGACATGTTTAAAGAGAGGGAGTGCTTTTTTACTTAGCTTCTAACAGACGTATTTATGACCTTTTATGTTTCAGTGTTACTATATTTTATTTTTGAAGATGGAAATAGTATAGGTAGTCTAAAGTGTACTATTTATATAGATTATACAATAAATATGTACGTTAAATGTGTCATACTAGATATATACATCTAATTAATAGACATCATACAAGAGCAAGTAAAATATAATGACATGTTTAAAGAGAGGGAGTGCTTTTTTACTTAGCTTCTAACAGACGTATTTATGACCTTTTATGTTTCAGTGTTACTATATTTTATTTTTGAAGATGGAAATAGTATAGGTAGTCTAAAGTGTACTATTTATATAGATTATACAATAAATATGTACGTTAAATGTGTCATACTAGATATATACATCTAATTAATAGACATCATACAAGAGCAAGTAAAATATAATGACATGTTTAAAGAGAGGGAGTGTTTTTTTGCTTAGCTTCTAACAGACGTATTTATGACCTTTTAGTTTTCAGTGTTACTATATTTTATTGGTATTTATATAGCGGAAGAGACTGGATATCCACCGCCAGCGACAAAATTAAATGGAATTCTTTGGATTCCAAAGTGGTCCACACTATTTGATTTGAAACAATGAAAATAACAATCTCTTGCACAAATTAATGTATTTTTTAATGATTATATTTTTTAATTTAATAAATTGATGTATAATTTAACGAATAGAATTACATGTATTAATATCACTTGATTAATTGTGGAATGTAATAAAGCTGTATTATTATTTTTATTAATGCGATTGAAGGAGTGCGGAGCTTCGGCCTACAACTTGTAAGTCGCAGTCTCAGGCCTCCGAGGAGTATTGTAAGAGAAAACAGTCCAAGGAACAACCTCATAGATTGATTCGCGCGGCTGTTAAAACTCCCATCACGCCCCCAAATGAATAATGACAAGAACACGTCTGTTGACTCGTTCGGTGTCCTTGATTTTACTGGTTAATAATATCAGTTATCACTGATAGGTGGTATTATAACCCCATGTGGTATTTACTTAAATTTATGCTACACGAGTCTAGAATATGAGTTGGTCTGCTTGTCATTCAAGGTCATACCTGACAGTATTTTCTACTGCCCAGCCGACGTTTGCCCGCAAGTAAAAATGTCACTGTGTGTTTCTATAGCACACTGGATTTTCAAATATCGGTGTTGATCAGAGAATTGAGAACAGCATTCTGTAGGATTTTGAACTCACGGCGCCAGTCAGTGCGTCGAAAATCCAATGCACGAAAATATCGCGTCGTGATATTGTTACGTCCGTGTGAACATCTGTCGGTTAGTCTTTTTTCTCCACACTTACATACACATAGATGCTAGGTCCAGTTTCTGAGATAGTAGCATGGCGCCTATAAACTGTATGACATGTATTTAGCACACATATGCGATATTTGAAAATAATCATAATTATAGTGATGATGACGGCCTATTCTTACTAATATTATAAATCGGAAAGTGAGTTTGTTTGTTTTTTGTACTGCTTTCACGCCGTAACTACTGAAACATTTGCTTTGAAATTTTGCAGGCATAAAGTAAGAATCCGGATTAAATAATAGGGTACTTTTTATTCCTGAAAAATTTGAAAATTCCGAAGGAAAACAAAAATTTTGTTAGCTTCATACAAGTTCTTTGATAGATGGTGCTGTGTGTCGTTTAAAACAAGGTAATACATTGCAAACGAATATGCACATGTAAACTTAAAAGCTTAATGATAGGATTATAATTAATCCCAGAAAACGAGGAATCTAAAAAGCGCTATATAACCGCCCGTGGAATGGAATTCGGTTAGTTAGTATACAATAAGCTAAGTGACCCATGCGAATTAATCCCACATTGATTCTCAATCGTCAATTTTCGGAAAACCACTGAATTGTGAATAATTTGTATATTTTTCCAGTGTAGTCATCCAGACATGCTTTAAAATGATGCCTCATCATCATCATCATCAACCTTTTTTTATCGTCCCACTGCTGGGCACAGGTCTCCTCTCATTCACCACGCTTGCTCAATGCGGGTTGGCCATTTCAGACTTCAAGTCCAGGTTTCCTCAAGATGTTTTCCTTCACCTTGTAATTATTAATTGGTGTCCAAGATATACTTACTTAGAAAGTACATATAACTTAGAAAAGTTACATTGGTACTTGCCTGACCTGGAATCGAACCCTAACCCTCATACTTGAGAAGCTGGTGTTTTAACCTCTAGGCCACTACGACTCTCAGAAAATCATGACTCATTTATGTATATTAATAAAGAACTTATGACGTACCGAAAATAAGCCCTTGAGAAATAATAAACAAGATTTTGCTGCTACTTTGTGCCGATAATAGATAACTGGGAAATCTAACCAGATTAGAACAAAAATAGGAAAGGGATTTAGACAGGAAGGACATGTTTATAGCGGATATACTAGTTAACTAGTAATACAGTTTTTAAGAGTTCTTTAATGGAGAACAAAATGTAATCAAACCCACAATCGTCATCATTCATATTTCCATACCAATATATTATAGGTATGTATTAGATTACCTAGTACTCGAAGCTACTAAACCATCAATAATATAAATTAATAGTAGGTAGTCAAAATAATTTTCAACTAGACAGAAAGGCATTTAGGTGCTCTAAATGCCTTCTCAATATAATTTTGAAATTCAGGTAATGGTGCTTCTTGGTCCAATTACAATAAATTATTTTTGATGTTCTATCGTGGTTACACTAATTTACTGAGAGAATTCAGGCTACATAACATAGTTAAAAAAATCCAACTTCTTTGCAAATTTCATTTTCGTAACTAAAGAATTATCATCGCCATAATTGCGTAACACACTCATCATCATCATCCCAGCGTTAATCCCAGTCGCATCCGAAGCCTTTTCAGCTTTGGAGTCTGGGGTCCGCTTTACCAGTCCAACTGCTGATATGGCTAAACTTCGACATTTTCCGTGAAGCGACTGCCGTCTGACCTACACAACCCGAAGGCGACATCGAAGCATTGCAGTTAGACCAATTGTTGGACTTTTGAGGGCTCCAACAACCCGTAACGACTGCCACTAGATGTTCGTATGGCAACCGGGACCAACGGCTTAACGTGCTTTCCGAGGCACGACCAGACCAGTGCAAATATTCATATTCATGCATACAAATATTTGCACTGTGCGGGGATCGAACCCGCGCCACCTTGCGCAGCGGCCGCGTCCGCTACTGCTACGCCACGGAGGCTGTCTTTTTTGCGTAATACACTATCATGAAGAATTCCTTTCATTTTGACGGTTTAACAACAATAATTGTTTCATTTAAGCTGTTGAACGGATAATTTTCATCATCATCATCATCATTTTTGCCGAAAGACATCCACTGCTGGACATAGGCCTCCCCCAAGTTTCTCCACGACGAGCGGTCCTGCGCCTCCTGCATCTTAGCGGTTTCCCGCGACCTTCACCAGGTCGTCGGTCCGCCTTGTCGGGGGCCTACCCATGCTGCGTCTTCCGGTGCGTGGTCGCCACTCGAGAACCCGTCGGGCATCGATCCTACGGGCAATGTGCCCAGCTGACTGCCACTTTAGTGTTGCAGTTCTTCGGGCTATGTCAATTACTCTCGTTCTTCTGCGGATCTCATTGCGCTTTGAGTGAATTTTGCGAACATATAAAGGAAAATATGTCAATACATTATTATTAGGGCTACCGCCCTATCCTTCAAAATTATTCATGTTATGAATGCAAGCGATTTTAGATAATGACGGGAAGCGATTGCCGTCTCCCTAGATCTCGATGGCCTTCGACCGGGTATAGCACGCTATACTTTTGAGTAAGCTTCCAGTCAGGCCAGGGGAAATGCCGTACGCATTTCCCCTGGCCTGACTGGTTAGGTAAAAGACTTCCTGATTGAACGGTCCCTCCGAGTTATTGCCAACGGATGAACATCGGAGCCCATGTCGTCTAATGCCGGTGTTCCTCCAGGAGTTTGTTCTCTCCGCAACTCTGTTCCTGCTGCATATTAGGTAACGATCTGCTAATGCCATACCACCCGGGTGCTCGGGCTAGTAAGGAAGCAATCTGGTCCGAAAGAGAGGCTATGGTAGAGCGTACGAATGATGCACTACAGGCAGTCACCGAATAGGTCGAATCATGTGACATTAAAATAAAGTAGGATACACAAATAGGGTGATGAATTGTATTGATAACTAGCGGCCGCCAGCGACTCCGTTCGCATGGAGATAGTTATGCTCCGCTCCTATTGGTCCCAGCGTGATGTTATATAGCCTAAAGCCTTTCTGGATTAATGGGCTATCCAATGCAAAAATAATTTTTCACATCGGACCAGTAGTTCCTGAGATTAGCGCGTCCAAACAAAGTCTTCAGCTTTATATATTAGTAGGTATAAATAATATGAATATTACTTCTTCTTTTATTAGCTTTATCCAGTCAGTATTAGTGTAAGATTGGCACAGTTAATTGCGTAACACACTATAAATAGCAATGGGTTTCATTTTGACAGTTCAACAACATTCATTGCGTTATTTACTTTATTAAGCAAACACATATTACGAACATATGGAGCAATATTCTTCAAAATTATTCCAATTTTATTTCTTTTCCTTTCTGAAGAGAAAGGAAACTGAGTGAATACTCAGGCTCTTAATAAACTAGCGCGCTTAACCACCAACGACTAAATCACTGATTACCATCAGGCGGGATTGCGGACCAGCACTAGTTTAAATTAAAAAAAAAAAAGATTTGAATAAATACGACATGACAAGTTACCAAATTCGAGTCTAAAACTTTTTCAATCATTTACTCTTGATCTCTACCAACGTTCAAGGTCACTTTGTTTATCGTTTTCCGTTCCAAATGATCATCGTGGACATTTACTATGCAGATGAAGCAATTTTAAGACAGCTTTCATTCTATATCACCAACTCCCACGCAACTTAGCTGCTAATAGACACATTTGTGACCTTTTGTATTTCATTGTTACGATATTTTATTGGTATATAGATTTATTGGTATATTGGTATATAGAGTCTGCTTAACCTTTCCTTTTTAAATTTATATTCGGTCGGCGTCCAGTCAAACAGCAGCTGAATAAACTAGTGCGCTTTGTCATTAATGATTGCATCAGGCATTTTTAAAGTGTGCAAAAGTATTGCATGACTTAATTCTCCCATCTCCGTTTCATCATCAGACGACCCATCGTACGGCGAGTATCCACCCTTACCTACGTTGTTGAGAACACTACGATCTGGACGAAGCGTTTCGCCTCGTCTTTTATACCGTGTACAAGTGATTGGAATAATTTGACAGCGGTGGTGTTTCCGTCTGACTATAATTTGAGTGTCTTCGAGGCTGGAGTGAATAGGCTCGACTATTGCATCAATGCTTACCATCAGGCGAAATCGCGGTGAAGCACCAGTTTATAATGTCAAAAAAAAAAGAACTCGGTATTTTATATGTTTTGAATGCGTATCTGGCCACCATATCCAAGTACTGGGCAATAGGATATCCCTTTTTTTGTTTTGGATTGGAAATCATCCAATGACCTCTCCCGGTTTGGGCGGAGCGGAAGGGCGTACCAGACTTTTACTGACTAAAACCCACCTGTGTTTTTTCACTTGCCTGTGCGCCAGGGCCATGGTTTCTTTTTCAACCAACCCGCAACCCTGGCCAGGAGGCATCGGTCCTCGTGGACTCCGTCACGGTATGCTAACATCTCTTTGAGACGCGCGTGAAACCCAACGCGCCGTCGACCCGGGCCTGGTCCTTACCAGCAAGCCCGCGCCTACTGTGGAATAGGATATCCCTTGGTTAGACTTGTTTTCAGACTTTCAAAGATATTTGAATGACAGTCGGGACCAATGGCATAATCATCATCATCGACCTTTTAATCGTCCCACTGCTGGGCACAGGTCTCCTCTCATACAGAGAAGGATTGAGCGTAATCACCACACTTGCTCAATGCGGGTAGGCGATTTCAGAATTAAAGTCAAGGTTTCCTCACCTTCCGTCATTGGTGTCCAAGATATACTTAAAATGTCATGGTGGCCTAGTGGTTAAAACAGCAGCCTCTCAAGTATGAGTGCGCGGGTTCGATTCCAGGTCAGGCAAATACCAATGTAACTTTTCTAAAGTTATATGTACTTCCTAAGTATATCATGGCTTAATACCATATAGGGTTCAGTACATAACTATGGTCACCCATCCACAGAATAACTATGGAAGGCGTAGCTTACCTTTGATTAAACCATGCGGATGGTATTACTTAGTTGAACATAATCTTCATAGTTTCAGCCGAAAGACGTCCACAACACCGTTTGACTCATCGATTAACCCACTTCAAGGTTATAAGAACTCTCAACCAATGAGAGCGCCAAACGCACTCGATATCGACAATCGAGTCTCGTAATTAAAACTCATACTAGACATACAGTAGCAATGAGTTTTATCTTGACAGTTCAATAATATTTATTGCGCTATTTACATTGTTGGGTAGACACGTTTTTCGAACATATATTAAGCAATTTTTTTTATTTTTTATTATTTATTTTATGTTTAAGATAACTGAGATCCACTGTGTTAGTAACAATAATCTTAACCTATGTTAGTAACTAATACCTAATTAATACAAAATTACACACAAACAGCACACTCCACCCCCGCTCAGTATGCTCACCGGTCCCGCAACACATGGAGTTCAGTGAACCTACCGAGCAGAACGGTGTCAGTTCTGTCGCCAATCATCCTCAGAACGCTATTCGGGCTCCCCCGCACTCGCCGCACAACCGACGCAACTTTTTTACGCATAATTGCATAGAAGTCATCTACGCTGGCGTCTGCAAACATACCGGATGCACTGCAATAACGAGGGAGCCGAAACAGGGCCCTGAACACATTATTATATTGGACGCGCAAGGCATTGTAGGCTTTCTGGGTAAAGTTCGCCCACAGGCTGCCCGTGCAGAACGTCTGGCAGAATGCCTTGAACATAGTTACTTTTACAGGAGCACTACAACGAGCGAACCTGCGCGCCAACATATTACCACGCACCGACAATGCCCTGCGCTCCCTCTCAATATCCAAATCGTCACACAAATTTTCATTTAGTATGTGTCCCAGATATTTAAACTGTGCAACACGATCCAGAGGTACACTATTAAGTAATAAAGGTGGTATAAGGATATCGCTTTTATGTTTACATTTAAATAACATGAACTCGCTTTTACTTTCATTGTACTTCAGACCATGCTCCACAGCATACTCCTCGCATACCTTTAGCAGCTGCCTGAGGCCACCAATTGAGGGGCTCAGCAGCACCATATCATCAGCATAACTCAAATTATTGACGCATATGTCATCAATATGACATCCAACATGCATGCTGCTGAGCCTCTCAATCAGATGGTTCACATATACATTAAAGAGTCGCGGCGAAGTCAGCCCACCCTGCCTGACGCCACACTCTAAAGAATATTCATCCGAGTACACATTTCCCCACCTTACTGTATTAAGCTGCTCATTGTACCAGTAGGCGAGGATATTCACTAAATCGGCTGGGACACCTGCACCTCTTAACTTTGCCCAAAGCTTATCATAAGACACCAGATCAAAAGCCCTGGACAAATCCAAGAAGCATGCATATACTGGTGTTTGCCGTTTTACATAATAGTTCACAGTGTGTTTCAGAGAAAGTATTGCACTTTCAGTTGACAACCCCTCCCTGAAACCGAACTGTGTATCCTGCAATGTTACAAAATGATCAAGTTTCCTATCCAATAACCCATCAAACACTTTTCCGATTATAGTAGCTAAAGAAATCGGCCGGTAGTTACTTCTGTCAGATATATCAGCAGTGACATTTTTCATTATTGGCACAACCACAGTTCTCATTAGATTAGATGGTAAATATGAGTGCCGTATACAAAAGGTATAAAACATGGCTAACACCCTATACAGGTGAACTCCCCCATGCTGCAGGTGCTCAACACCGAGCCCGTCATGACCCGGTGATTTTCCTCTTTTCATATTTCGAATAATGTCAGCCACATCCTTACTCGAAAAACGAATAGGCTTTTCTACCGGGTAACGTTCAGTATCAGGCACCGACATCAAGGACGATCCCAACCGAAAATGATCCTTAAACGAATTTGCAATCATTTTAGCATCACTGATGCCATCAATGCACACAGGCAATCTAGCCTTACCATTCAAACGCTTAGTACCCATCCAGAACTTTTTAAATTTCTTAGCAGAATGTTGTGAGGCAAGTATATCCATTTTTATCTGTTCCTGGTTGTTCTGACAGTACCTTAAGCGTGACTTAAATATTCGTCGACTTTCACACATTTTATTATACAATGATCCACTAACTGGTTTCCCACCTAAGACATACAATTGATGGTCCAAACTAGCCTGCCTGTGCGCATCTCTGACATGTTTGTTCCAACCATAGACACACTTAGCATTAGTCTGTTTCCTAGGAAAGAGACTGCGACTGTTTACCGATGCCAGACTTAATATATTAACAATATTGTTATATAAGTTGTCAATTACAGCTCTGTGTTTTATGTTTTGACAGACACTATCAGCACATTCATGAAGCTCATTAGGAAACATAACCTTTCTAAAGTTATTGTTGCAAATTTCATGATATTTCTCAATTTCTCCTACTTCTCTTACCCCCCATTCAATATTATTATGTAGATAATTGTGAACTTCTACTTTAGCTTTAATAATTTCTAAATTACAAGTCACTTGTAAAGGAAAATGATCTGACCAATATACGTCATTGAGAACCATAATATTCACCACAGACTGCCATGCTGCATCAGTCACCACACAGTGGTCCAGCCAACGCTTACTCCCGTATACTTCACTTTGAAAAGTATACGTTTCAGATGACATACCTAATTTTACTAGATCAGCACAAATCCAGTGATTATCTTTACAAAAATCAAGTAGTTCATTACAAAATGGAGCACCAGGATGTGCATTGAAATCCCCTAACATAAATACCACCTCGACACTATTGTCTTGTATAATTGCATTCAACTCACCCAAGCACTGAGTAAATTCCGGCAAACTCACAGTTTGGTCAGTCGGCATATATACGCATATAACTAACACTTCACGTCCAGCTCCGGTCACTATTTTAATCGCTACTATACGCTCACTTATACACTTCACCACAATAACATTGCGAAAGGCACTTTTCCGCCACAGTATTGCAACCCCACCGTGAGGTCTGCCTCGTAGCACTCCAGCTGTCAAGTCCACCGCCGACTTCCCCGTGTATCCGAAGTTTTTGTCAATATCGCCCAATACTTGTATCTCGTAGGGTAGCAGCCAAGTTTCTTGGAGGGCTATCACATCCGCCGATTTACATAAAGTTCGCACACATTCCATACTCCTTTTAATATTTTTACAGTTATAACTGACTAACGTACTATCCATTTATTTGAATGCAATCTTTATCGGAACTCCGTGGTCTAAATCGTATGAATTTCCTAAATGATATCCCATCAGGCCACAAGTTATTATCTAAAAATGTATCAATTTTATTTATTGAGACGAATATTTTAAAAGAATTGTACGGCCTTTCTTTCTTCATGATAACTTTTTCAAGAGTGACTTTTTCCTGAGTCTTGTTGTATATATATTCACATATATCGGTCTCTAGTGTGTCTTTGTTTACATTGGAAATAAATAAAGGGATCTTTGTTTCCGCCGCTTTGAACTTTGTTTCAACACTGGTTATTGCCTTTCCCATTTTTCCAATGAATCGATTCTTATATCGTCCACGTTGCACCACAGTCCACTCCTCTGTTGGCATGTTTTGTTTCCAAACACCTGCCGACTTGACTATATCCGCCATCGTTGGTTGCGACGTACACAATGCAGTCGCCTGTCTACACGCAGCGGTGTCTGGGTTTGGGGACAAAGCTTTATTTGAACGTTCCACTGATGCTGACAAAACATGCGTGCGCGGGGACGCCACCACCGCCGACTGTACCACAGGTGTTCTAGGTGTGAAGGAGATAGTTCCATTTACACATGCCCGATAATGAGGCGACGGCGACGACATCAGCACGTCCCGCCCCGAAGATTTTTTCATAATGTCGGTATTTGATAAATTATGTGATAGACCTACCGGCCCACTGTCCGAAAAATATGCACCTCTTTTTTCCTTGTTAATATTTGGGTAATTAACCAAAGAAGTCATTTTCAGATTTTCTAGGTCTATACGTACTGTTTCTACCATGTCTACTGTTGCATAGTTTTCCTTAACTGCTTGTATCTCACTACGAAGTATCATAATGTCCTTCAGTAACTTCGTAACATCAATATGATCAAATGATATTGGAGGCAATTTTTGTAAGTCCCGCGCAACGAAGGTGGGAATCACATCAGGATCGATTTCCTTAAACAGACAGATAATATCCTCCAAGTCTCTTTGCATTTTACCATCTCGTCTTCTTGATTTTTTCCTTTTAGAAGTCGTTACGGATTCAAAAAACAATGCTTTTGCTTCATCGATATCTGGTTCAGAGAAGGCAGATATGCACACACGAACTATAGACTCGTTATCCATCACATCATGTTTATTTTGAATGAATGCTAATACTTCACTTATAATTATATTGCAATTACAACACTTCAATTTATTTACCGCCATTGTTTACAAAGGACGCGTACGCCTGTCAGCGCTGTTAGAGCGAGACTCCTTTCTCAGGCTCTAGACTATCTGTGTACCAAATTTCATTACAATCGGTTCAGTAGTTTTGGCGTGAAAGCCGGACAGACAGACAGATACTTCGCATTTATAATATTAGCATGGATTAGGCAATGGATTGGCAATGGATTGGCAATTTCCTTCAAAATGAAGATGAAATTCAGATTTAGATGATTGATAAATAATAACGTCTAAGTACGGGTAGGCTTGGTAAGTAATGAGTAGGTGGGGGTTTCTGAATAAGAATTTTAGGGGAACCGGAAACACCCCTGTATGTGGTTATCGCCGGAGTGTTTTTAATGAGATAAAAATCCCACACTCCCCAGAGATCGGGAGCCTTTTGAAGGATTCCTCCCTAAATGTAAAAGGTGAATTTTATTGATGAGTTGACCTACTTGATGTTTAAGTATGTGGTTGGCATTTATTAATGTCTGAACGATATTAACATAGTAGTTTTCTGTCGTATTAAAGAAGATTTATGACGTGCCTTGGGGCATCCTTCTTCCTGATAACATTACAGTACCTATATAAGTATTTTACAACTGACGACAGAAACCCCAGAATTACATCAGGTTTTTTAGAATTATCCATTAATTGGATTGTAGAGGTCAAACAGCAACCGTTTTATATTAACTATTAGCCTCTGCCCACGATTTCAGTCATGAACCCCAGAAACGATAAGCATGAGTGTGCGGGTTTCATTCCAGGTCAGGCAAGTACCAATGTAACTTTTCTAAGTTATATGTACCTACTTTCTAAGCGTATCTTGGACTCCAATGACTGATTACAAGGTGAAGGAAAACATCTTGAGGAAACCTGAACTAAGCAAGCGTAGTGATTACGCTCAATCCTTCTCTGTATGAGAGGAGACCTGGGCCCAGCAGTGCGACAATAAAAAGGTAGATGATAATGATGATGGTTAGGCTGTTTCTCAGGCTTTCGAGTTTCTGACTACTCGTATCGATAGTCGTTACCCGGTGGCTTTACGTGAGTCGATATGTAATGATAAATCAGCATCATCATCCACAGACCAACCGTGACCAAGCAGCTTAACCTGACCGATCGAGACTTGTTATTCAAAAAAACCCATGTGCCTTGAATAGGATTAGAATTTTTTTTTTTTTTGCTTCGTCTAACCTTTTCACCACGTTTTTGAAAATAATTTAAGCTCTGTCCACCTGTATTTCGTGTTTATTCATAAGTTTAATGCCTAGTCACCAAACCAGCTTTACATTAAAACTAAAGCTGTAAAGTCAAGTTCAAGGCTATTTGTGGTATGTCACCTTAGAGCCATCTTAATCTGAGGATGATATCATTCATTTGTGTAAATACCAGATGTACTGAACGTGTACAGAATACTTAAAGGACAATATATGTACATTAATGAGGTACTCTACGGTACCGCCTTCGTTTGAGGCTTTTACCAACTCCTTATAATTCATCATTGTGAGTTTTTGAATAGGGGATTTCCTTATGGCTTTGGCAAATAATTCTCACGATGCTATGGAAGTAAGTACATACCTATGGCTTCCATGTAAGAACTCTCAAGTACAAGAGAAGTAAGATGAATATACGTTTCGTAAATTTAATTTGGGGGAGATTTGGGTGTCCTAATACAGGTATTTAATTGCTTAAAAGGATCTCTGTCACTAGTAGTAAAAAGCTGTTTCCAGAAACTAATTCTTTCATGCTTGTATTCTTTCATTATATTATTAATGGCGTTTAAATTTTAGGTAATCGTGATTCTTTGGAAGACTAAATATTCATCGTAGTCGGTCCTACAATGATACTTGGTAATCAATGGCGTTCATTTTCCAGATGTCAACCCATGGGCGTACCCAGATCGGGGGGCAACTGTTTTAGCAATTAGCATTTATTTTATTTGACGACTTGACCCTAAAAATCTAACCTGCCCCCAAAGGCCTAGATGAATGTAAAAAAACAAGAATTACAAATAAGGTGATAAGTCAACTAACGAATAAAGCTGTCAACTAGACTTACCAAGAGGTAAGTATCGTATTATCTAGTCATTGGGTTGTGAAAGTCAGACCGGCAGTCGCTCCTTGTAGAATACTGGTATTCATCTGCACCCAGTTGGACTGGAAGTCAACATACAGGGGCG
>JADWQK010000755.1:0-174123 GCA_017933935.1 Sesamia nonagrioides | reverse complement strand
TTTTTTTAATGCTAGCTAAATGTTGCTAGCATTAAAAAATAAAGCCAAATAACTGGCATATTTGATTTGTACGTTCTTACCCCAAGACCGATCTTACCCCAACGCACCTTAAAGGTTCATTACCCCCATAATACAATCCGAGCGGCAAGAGATCAGGGGCGCTAGTCTCCTATAACAATAGTGTTGGAATTATCGACAAGTGATCTCATAATGATTGATTCTGGCCAGTTTCGTAACCTACTACTAAAATTGCGTCATCAATGTGGTGAGAAAAATAAATAAAATAATATTATTATTATATTCTGACTTTCCAGTGGTCTATCACTGACGCTCCACTCCATTTTAATAAATACTCTTCACGAAAAAATCATTTCTGCTAACGTTTACATTATTTATAATATTGGCAATACGGCAATGTCATTGTATCACCATTCCATTACGAGGCGACTGACCGATAATTGATCGATCATTATGAATATAGCAGATTACCAATTTTTAAGCACAATGATAATGGAGTCGTGTTGGAATGACAAATTTATTAAAATAGCAGACTAGAGCCCCAGTGTGACTACAATGACGCGTTGAAGCCATAATTGTTGCATTGCCAGACAAAGATGGAGCTATAGGGGATGAATAGCGCCATCCCTTTCCCCGTACAACCTCACAATGATGGCTTTAACACGCCACAATACAGTCCCTGGTGCAATACAGGGCCGGATTTATGTGCTTTCCGAGGTTATCCTATACCTGTTGTCAGCTTAATAATAGCTTAGGAGTTGAACCCACAGTCAGAAGTCGCACTTGCGTCCACAAGACTAATGAGGCAGTTGATATAGGTACAGTATAATCTAAATACAATTACAACATATATAAAACCACGAAAATATTGCTCACAAAATTGAAAAAGTTGCGCAATACAGTCGTTTGGAACACGCAATGTTCTTGAAAACGGTATTGAGCTACTTCTGCCATTATTAATATGGGACATAGTGAATTCTAAAGATTTAAATATGGTAAACAAACCTCGAAGAAGCCTCGAGCGCAGCGACGAGGCATGACGGTCTCCCGGACAACGAAACATCAAAAAAATAATTTCGAAAAAAAAACTTCTGTTTCAATTTGCTTAATAAAGAAGAATCACAGAAACAATAAAAAAATACTTCAAAATCTAAAGTAACGTAAAAAGAAATATTGTATATTAAATACAATTTCAATAATGTTGACAAGGTATCACGTTGACAGACGGTTGACGTCTGTCAACGTCAAGCGTCTGTCAAAAATACCTCGATCCACAATTTTTTTTTTTATTTGAGATTTAGCTAAACGCGTCAAACGATCGGTGTTATCCAAAATTTGGGATTCGCAAAAACAGACCTTATCAATATGGAATTAAAATTTAAAGTTCGCTGCGCTCGAGGCAGTCTGAATCCGTTTGAGGCCCGATGCCTCGCCGCTGCGCCGAGGGCTCGAGGCTTCCTATTACGCTTCCATTTTTTGAGGTTGTTCAACCGTTTTACGGGCGCTTTCGTTGATCTACGAATCAGAAAAGTCGCTTTCTTTAGTCGACTTTACATACAAATTTTACCAACATTTTACAAAGACTAACTGTCAAATTTTTGACAGGAGTATTCCACACTAGACATGTCAGTGTCACTTTGGTAAAAATTGCCGCCAATAAACTAAATTGTAATAAATTAAGCAATTTCAGAGTAAACGCCCTTTATAAAATGACAATTAATTAATAAAAATGAGCGTGTATGTGGCAGACAATTAAAATCAATATGGTTTAAATTTAAAATAAACATCTTTGGATTTTCCTGCGATTTCTAACACATACATTAATTTAAAAAAAAAATGGTTTAAAACCGCAAACAATTCATTAGCACACTTGCCGAGGCAAATTGTAGTTGACAAACAAACATTTATGACTCGTGCTGAGGCGTTGGAAAACTTTAAGGCGCGAATATGCCTCAGATCGAGACGAACTTAGATGATTAGCCTCAGATGGAGGTTAACTCATCAATATACTAAATTGATTTTGACATTATAGCCAAAATGAGATCAGGGATAGATTTCGAAAATTCTTTGTAACGGAAATTAGTAATCGCAGAACCATTTTAGTCGACTTTAAAATCTTACTCGCTTTATACAAAACGTGTAACAGACTGGGTATATATCAAACATAGCAACTAGAGCACGGCTTTTTTGGATGATATACCCTTTCCGTAGTACGTTTTATATCATTTCATTAAAAAAAAAAAACATTAATTTTGCCCAGACGACATCTTTCGTTCAGGCTCTAGTAGCTTATCTACCAATGGTCCGGGGCGTTCCAAGCTGCTATAACTGTCTTTTTCACTAGATCTTTGCTCCATCTGTAATTTTCGTCTTTCTTAGCAATGGAGTAACAAAACGCAGAACGTTTAGTTATCTGTCAGAGTAATTTTGATGACATGAATCCAATTCTGAAGTTCAAAAACTAAACGAATTTTAAGTTCAATGTCTTTTCCTTCCTATTTTATTAAGAAAAGGATAGAAGATGACATGTTAATATTTCTTCTTCTTCTACAGCCTAAAGATGTCCACTGCTGGACAAAGGCCTCCCCCAAGGCTTTCCACGCTAACCGGTCTTGTGCTGCCCGCATCCATCGGCTTCCCGCGACCTTCACCAGGTCATCGGTCCACCTTGTTGGGGGTCTCCCTACGCTGCGTCTTCCAGTACGTGGCCGCCACTCCAGAACCTTGCCGCCCCATCGGCCATCGGTTCTACGAGCAATGTGCCCTGCCCACTGCCACTTAAGTTTAGCGACTCGCAGAGCTATGTCGGTGACTTTGGTTCTTCTGCGGATCTCCCCATTTCTGATTCGATCACGCAGAGAAACTCCTAGCATAGCTCTTTCCATTGCCCTTTGTGTGACTCTGAGCCTTCGTATGAGGCCCATTGTGAGCGACCACGTTTCAGTTCCGTAAGTCATCACTGGCAACACACTGGTCAAAGACTTTAGTCTTGAGACACTGTGGTATCTTGGACGACGAGAAGATGTAGCGTAGCTTCCCGAACGCTGCCCAACCGAGCTGGATTCGCCGAGACTGTTAGTATGTTAGTATTTAGTCCTGTCAAATTAAGATCATAGACAGTTTAAAAAGATGGCGACTAAAATTACGTCGTTTTACGTCAGGCGCGGATTAATTTAACATACTAAAGTAATCTTCTATCCTATTCTTAATAAAATAGAAAAAAACACGCAACAGCTTAAATCTAATATATTTTGTAAATGAGAGAATTGGAATCATAGACAAGTGGAGAAACCAACCAATCGGGTGCAAGCACGGATCTATACTGTACATGTACGGTAAAGGTTACAAGAGGAGTACCACTTTTGACACTTATTGTTAGTACAATAAAGTTAAAAAGTGGTAATCCACTTTTGACCTTTACTGTAAGCTGAACTAAATATATGTATTATACGAATTAAAAACGCGTTTCAGCAAATGGCCGTCGTGTTTTGCATACAGTACCCGGCATAATTTTTTTTTTTTCCATATTATAAACCAACGCTTGACCGCAATCCTGCCTGATGGTAAGCAGTGACGCAAGCGTTGATGGTAAAGCGCACTAGTTTATTAAGAGCCTATTCACTCTAGCCTTGAAGACACCCAAATTGTAATCCGATTGTTGGCAAGATTTTGACGTAGTGGGGGTAAATTCGCGCATGATGCTGTTGAGAAAGAAAGCACGCAAGTGTAATCGGAGCGAACGGGAAGTAGACGCGGTGCGGGAGGCGGCGGTCGACTGACGCACCAATAGACATGGTCGTTATTTCACGTAACCAGTTACGATAACAAGTGACAGTAACCAGTTATTTTTGTAAATGCGTTATTTCATACACACCTTATGCCGTAGCCGTATCATCTTAGAGCAACAGTTGCTCGAAGCGTATCAGGCATCACACCGGCATAATTTATTGATTTAACTGTATAGCTACACACTCAAGAAAGTGATTTAATTTAGTTTCGTTTCGCGAGTTAGTAGTAGACGTTTAGTTAGTGGACGTATAATTATGTAAACAATCACAGTAAGCTGAATGAAAATAACTTCTTTTTTTTAATCATTTTAATCTAGTGCTTGAATGCAAACCCGCCTGATGGTAAGCAGTGATCAATCGTCGATTGTAAAGCGCACTAGTTTATTAAGCCTATTTACTTAAAAAACTTAGGAATAGGAAGGATGACGGCAGTTGAGCGAGGTGATGCAATGTTAAACCCAAGACCAACAGGATCAACGATGCTGCGCCAGAGGGAGATTGATCTGGAGTCTCTCTACGACCAAACTCCCGACACAACAACATTTGGCGCATCGTACCGTACACAGCGCAACACAACTGCTCGGACCCGTCCCCCGTACGGCTTCACCAGACATCATGCCGAAACACGACGAATCGCTTGGCGGCAAGACTTTGTCTGGTGGGTGGTAACTTCTGCCGGCAGCCGATGTTATGGCCTACCACTGAGAGAAACTAGCTACAAAAATAACTCGTTTTATACAGGTGACGCCGACCAAGTAACTAGTTATGTTACGTTTCTTGAAAAAGGCGTAACGACCTACACTTACGCACCAATCGCGCGCTCTAGTCAGCGCTACCTCATACCCCGCGTCCCGCGCGCACCACCAAACAAATCCAAAAAACGATTTCTGCGCATCTAACGACTCTTGCCAAGTTACGTGCCGGGAACTGTACATGTTTAATACAGATCAGTGGCTACAGTGTAGCCACCATGAGTTTCATTACGAGACTCGACCGTCGATATTGACCGCGTTTGGCGCTCTCATTGGTTGAGTGTTCTTACAGCCTTGAAGCGGCCAATCGATGAGTCAAACGCGCTCGATATCGACGATTGAGTCTCGTAATGAAAACTTATGGTAGCCACACAGGACATTAGGTACACTTGGCGCCATCTCGCGGTAATTTTCTCAACTAACTATTGGTAGCTGGATTAAAGCATCACACAATTAGCGCCATCTATTCGGAACTAATTTGACAGTTTTTATCGCATTATGTCTATTCTATTCTATTTTTCCTCCATGGCAATGGTGCCGATGTCAACAATTCTGCCAATGTATCTATGTCGATTGTTGATGAGTATCGATCAGACATAATGTCATTGGAAATCTCAATTTCTATTGTATCCAAGAGGGGCCCATCTTGGATAAAATAGAACATTTATATCGATCTTGTAAAGTTTGTTACTCTAACCATTGATAAAATATTAAACTAAGGTAGATATGTCACTAGCGCACTAAAAATGAAGCGTACAAAAGGAAGTAAGTCCTGTATCTCGCTTTAGTCATTCTCGATAAACTCGTAAAAACAAACGACAAACACTAACAGCGCAAACGACAAACACTAGCCATCTTTTTCTTCTCTATGCTTTAGATTGCGCCCCATCTCACTCACACTGTACCAATGTATGCCGAATAAAAATATGCATGTGTGCTGTTGCTGTGTTCGGCACATTTTTTTTGGTCAGTTTGTTAGAATATAACGTATCTGTTTAATATTTTATCAATGACTCTAACGCAAAAAGTACTTATTTATTTATTTAAAAAATACTGCCACATCACAAACATACTACTAAACTACTAAACGGATTCGGATGACATTTGTTACACAGATGGATCAAAACCAGGATTAACACATAGGAAACTTTTTATATCGACATTCCAACGGGATCGAAACTTGTGAGGGTAAAACCGCGAGGCGCAACTAGTAAAAAAATAAAATAAGCTGCTTAAAACTTGCCTTGATTTTATTAAAACTCTTGATCCAGTATGTTTTGACACCATTTATTGATCTCATCGACTGTCTCAAGCTGGCAAGCTATCTGTGTATGAAAAGGAGACCATTCAGATTTTTTTTTTATTATTTACTATTTTACACTATAGTTCATTTCAAATAATCATGCGATAAAGTTTGTTCACCCCTCCTCTACTAATGTATCCCAATATTCTGACACGATACAAAAATAATTACAACGATACACTTGTATTATTTTTTGTAGAAGTAATTTTAACTTTTATTTCATAGTTAAATATTAATTCCATTTTACAAAGTGGTGATGACAATACGACAATAAATTAAACATCGTGTACCTCAACACATTCTCATTCTCTACCCATACAAAATTAAAAAATCATATAAATATATCCATTAGTTTAGTCACAGGAAATTATTTTTCATTTTTCACATTTTCTACATGATGTACATGTTGATAAGAAAGCGCTTAAAGGTTAATGGCCGCCGCATCCTGTGGTACCAAACTTTGATAATAATGGCGCGATAAAAGCAAGTCGATACAGAACCACGCTGTCGCCGATCGGAGGTCAGTAACCCAATATTTTCAGAGGATGTTCTATACTGTTTGCAATTTAGTTTGTTTGAAATTTTCATTATTTTTTTTTGATGCTAGTTTTTTTCAATGGATTAGGATTATTCCTATGAACCAGCATTGTTCACGTTTTCATTTAATATCGTATTGTCAGCACCACTCTATATATATCGATATCCTCTTATTTTTGTCTTTCCCATCACTACTAAAACTACTTTTTAGTGCGGATCTGGTCGATATCGACCCGCTACTTTCCCTGGTTTATTTCTCATTTTCTGTTTGGCAGATCCGGGGCGAATCAAATCTAAAGAAGTTAGTTGGGTTCACGGTTGTTCCAACAGTCATATAGGAGTACATATAATATTTACAAACTTATAAAACTGTTGGGAATCGCGGTTAAAACTTTAATAGTGCTTTGGCAGCCATTACCTTTTTGGATGCTCCAATCAGCGCACTCCACATAGCCGTGACACATTAATCTGCAACGCCGCTATTGGTCATAATATTGTTCCCCAACCCCACTCTCCTCAACTAATGTAATTTTTACTTCGAATACACACGCCGAACTGGCTTCATCATAATCGCATCATTATTTATTTCACCGCTTATCCCAGTAAATTCTTCAAAAACTAACAACCAGGCCACACAATTCGCATCCTAATCAAGTACCGGCGCATCAATCCGGTACAAAAATTAAACTAAATAATCATTAAGTAATTAAAAATTACTAAATAAAACTATTACCCTAATTAAAACTATTAATACACTTGTTTTGATCGTGTTACCGACATTTCCCTGTAGGTACATTGTTTTTGTATCGTGCGGGAATATTGTGATACATTAGTAGGAGGGGTGAACAAACTTTATCGTATGATTATATGAAATAAGCTTTAGTCTTCTATTACTCAAAATTGAGAAACTATTACGAATTTCAATTACGAATGCTTCCTTATTTTTTTCCGTTTTTTTTTTTTAATACTTGTTTTTTTAATACTTATAGACTGCCGCTGCTACCCGTACTTTTAAATATTTTAGGGCACGTTCTGAATGATTTCCTTTCATCTCATGGGAATAGAGAATGATCTCGAATCTAAACTCATTCGGAGAGATTCAAACTCAGTTTCGGGATTAGCAGACCGAAGTCGTATACATATATATCGCCAAATTCGATAACGAATAGAGGTAAACAAACCGTTGCTAGGCAACGAGTAGTTTACGCCTAAAAACTAATTAGTCCGTCAGTCAGATTTCCAAAAAATACTGGACACGTATACCTATTTTGTTCTATCAAATCAATAAAAATTGACAAATATAAAAGGCATCAAAGATCAGTAGTGGTGGCTGGTGACGTCACTGGCCGCTAAAAAGTGTAGCGTGCAGTGACGACACACGAGTTTTCGGGTGTCGGGTTGAAAAGAAAAAATACGTGTCTAGTATTTTTTGGAAATCTGACTGACGGACTAATTAGTTTTTTTTAGGCAAACACCCTATTGGAGGGCTTCTATTCCAGGCTGTGTATTGATATGGAATGAAATGAAATGAAATGAAATGAAATGAAATGAAATGAAATGAAATGAAATGAAATCGTTTATTAAGCAAGTAGGATCACTGATCACTTTTACACGTCATGTTTATTTTTTATTTTATTTTTTTAACTAGATGAAGCCGGCATTTCCTAACTGACTACCTCTGAGAAGAAATAGCCGAAACAAACTCAGGGATCATCGTCTTTTTTCAAGTCCAGACATTAAAAATGAAAATGTTTACAATAATTTACCTTATAATTACGCATATTGCTTAATAATTAACAATGCTTAACAGAGCGAGCAGCTCAATCCCAAGCTTTTTTGTCTTCTAAATAATCTGTGATTTTATAATACCCCTTTTTGCAAAGTTTGGCCTTTATATGGTTCTTAAATCGTTTAATGGGTAAGTTTCGAACGTCCATGGGAAGCTTGTTGTAAAAGTGTATACATTGACCCATGAACGAGTTGCCTACTCTGTGGAGACGAGTGTGATGTAAAGCAAGATTGTGTTTGTTCCTGGTATTTACATTATGAATATCGCTTATCTTCTTAAAATTCGAGATATTTTATGAACATACATAAGATTTTCAAATATATATTGTGAAGCTACAGTCAGAATGTTCACCTCTTTGAACTTTTCTCTAAGAGATTCTCTAGGACCAAGGTTATAAATGGCTCGAACAGCCCTCTTCTGTAAAACAAAGATGGTATTGATGTCCGCACAAGTTCCCCAGAGAAGAATCCCATAAGTCATAAGACTATGAAAATAACTAAAATAAACAATTCTGGCTGTATCCACATCAGTTATCTGTCTAATTTTCTTAACAGCAAAGGCGGCAGAACTGAGTCTACCCGACAGCTTCTCAATGTGAGGACCCCATTGTAACTTGGCGTCAATAGTTAATCCAAGAAAAACTGTCGACTCGACAGGGATCAACTCTACTCCATTCAGTTGAACATTGGTACTTAGCTGCCTGACATTTGGCGTAGAAAATTTAATGACTTTAGTTTTTTTTTCATTTAAAAGGAGGTTATTTACATTAAACCAATGGACAACTTTAGAGAGTGCATTGTTAACTTCGTCAAAATTTGTTAGCTGACGCTTGACTTTAAAAATAAGAGAAGTGTCATCCGCGAACAATACTATGTTGTGATTATCCCTCACGTGATGAGGTAAGTCATTAATATAAATTAAAAACAAGAATGGACCTAGAATTGAGCCCTGCGGAACGCCCATGGTGACCACAGATCCTGCAGATCTCTTGCCATTAACATCAACCCTCTGAATTCGATTATTCAGATAAGAAGTCAGAAGGTCGAGAGCTCTGTCCCTCAAACCATAATGGTACAATTTCCTGATAAGAGTATCATGATGTACGCAATCAAAGGCCTTGGACAAATCACAAAAAATACCAAGAGCATCTTGCGATTCCTCCCAGGCCCCAAATATGTTCTTTAGCAACGCCACGCCCGCATCCGTAGTTGAACGACCCTTTGTAAAACCAAATTGTTTCACGTGCAATAAATTGTATAAGTTAAAGTGCCTCAACAATTGTTTCAAAATTGATATGGGTACTCACATCAGGTTCCCCAAGCAGGGTATTGGCTAGGTAGGGGGCCTTGAGGACCCCGCGCCAGTACAGCTTCTCCAGCGGCCTGTTCACACACCAGCCAGCGCAGCGGACGCCTAGCAATCTCCAGTAATGGATCTCACTCCTGGGAACAGGTTACGGACTCAGGGAAAAAAACGGGTTATTTTTGTTTCTTTTTTGCTATTCGACATCATATTTTTGGGACAGACGACAGCATATCAAGCAACTACAATCTGCCAGATTTATTTATTAGATTTTCAACGTGATCTCTAAAGCATTAAGACTCAAGGTTCATTGGGAATATTTGACAGTTTCGGGTAGCTTGGCCTGCTTTCGTGTCAGACTTTTACTAATACCCATACGTGTTCCTTCACTTGTCTGTGCGCAAGGATCGCGAATCCTTCAAAAAGCCCGCAGACAGGGCAGGAAAAAAATTGATGCACAAGAATGGCTTCTTGGAGTCACGCTTTCGTAGGCTATTTGCCAGATTTATAATTTCTATCTTGAATTATTTGGTTGCGGTTAAGAAGTTCACCAAAATTTTTTATTTTTACTTTAGATACGTATTTCGTAAGAAACATACAAATAAAAATTCTAAATTCAAATAAGCCGCCGAAACGCTTTATTCAGCAATATGGCGTCGCGCTTTGTAAGTGACGTCACAAACTTATAAACGATTTTCGGTTCCGCAGTGGTGTTCGTGTTTATCTGTTATTTGTCAATCAGAAAACAAAAAATACCACAAATCGCTCCAAACACCGTTAAAAATCTTCTAAAAACGCTAAAACACCTGAGAACACATAGAACGACAATTGTTTATGAGCGTATGACGCAATCGTGACATTAGCCAATCCTGATCGTTTCACAATATGTGGCGCGAAAAACAAAATGCCAAACATATTTTTGTGTTCTTGGATATATTAATTGTTATTATTTTCATTAGTAAATGACATAAAGCACTCTCATTTTATGCATTTAAAGCAAATAATCACAAAAATATTCATACTGTCAAATAGCTTATTGCTTAATATGAAGTACTAACGGGCTGACAATGTCCTTGTGTAGCAAAACAGCGCTTGCAGAGCACCAGCGAGCCGACCAGCGCCAGAGCAGTCCGTGTACAAAGTCCGCTAAGCGTAAAGCGCTGTGCATCGGTAGGTTCTCAGCGAATCTATGGAAAAATATTCAAATACCCGATTGATAGAAGTTTTGGTACAACTTCAAACATTTTTATACAACTGTGAGCGAGTGGCTAGCACTCTGAAATCAACTTAATTATGATTAAAATAAAACTGAAATTTGTTTAATTTAAAACATATATATTACATACAATACATAGATACGTTACATTACATTTAGTGTCCGACCGAAACTAGTTTTACTACCGAAATCGAAAACAAATTTCGGCAACGGTTTTATTACAGAAACCGAATTGCGGCAGCGGTTTTATTACATAAACCAAATTTCGGCAACAGTTATATTACAGAAACCGAATTTCGGCAACGGTTTTATTATCGAAACATAATTTCGGCAACAGTTTTATTATCGAAACCGAATTTCGGCAACGGTTTTATTACCGAAACCGAATTTCGCCAACGGTTTCTACCGAAACCGAAACTTCCTTGATCACATTTTTAGGGAAAAATAATGAAAACGTTCGTATAATCAGTCAGTCGTTATTATTTTCTCATTAAATTACAAAGTATTGATCGACATTTTCATTTATTAAAGACTGATTTACACGGTGCAATTTAATTGCCTATGGCTTTAAATAAGTTTAAGCAACAATAAAAGTTGCATTGTCTAAACACAATTTAGACGATGCAAGTCATTTGCTGCATCTATTTTATTGTATGCCATAGGCAATTAAATTGCACCGTGTAAATTAGCCTTAATAATTAAAATACGAGCCTTTATGTAAGAAAAAAAATTGATCAAAATACGAGCCTTTATGTAAGAAAAAAAATTGTTGCACCTCAAAAATAGTCGTCATTCTAGTGGTTAAAACACGAGCCTCTCAAGTATGAGTGTGCGGGTTCGAGATTCCAGGTCAGGCAAGTACCATTGTAACTTTTCTAAGTTATATGTACTTTCTAAGTATATCTTGGACACCAATGACTGATTAAAAGGTGAAGGCAAACATCTTAAAGAAACCGGGACTTAAATTATGAAATCGCCAACTCGCATCGAGCAAGCGTGGTAATTACGCTCAATTCTTCTCTGTATGAGAGGAGACCTATGCCCAACAGTGGGCACAGATCTTCTCAAAAATACTCACAATAGGCATTTATGTGAGTGGATAGGCTCTCAATCAATGGAAAACTCGCCACCAAAACAAAACAAAACCAAAAGCAAACAGACAAGCGAATAACGACATTGGCTCCGATGAGATTCATTTATTCATTCAACACGCCGAACATAACCGATCACAGCGCGAAAACTCCAGAATGCACATTCAGTTTCGATCATAGTTTCGGCAAAAACGAAACTTTTTGTTGTTATAATAATTATATACTAGTGCTTGACCGCAATCCCGCCTGATGATAAGCAGTGATGCTATCGTTGATGGTAAAGCGCGCTAGTTTATTAAGCCACTAAAAAAACTTAGTGAATAAGAGGAAGACGGCAGTTGAGCGAGGTGATGCAATGTTAAACCTAACAACACGTTCATCAATGCTGCGCCAGAGGGAGATTAATCTGGAGACCTTCCACGACCAACCTCCCAACATAACAACATTAGTCGCATCGTACCCGGCATACATCGCAACACAAATGCTAAGACCCGTCCTCCGTACGGCTTCGCCAGACATCATGCCGGAACACGACAAATCGCTTGGCGGAAAGACTTTGTCTGGTGGATAGTAACTTTTGCCGGCAGCCGCTGTTATGGCAACATTCAGTTCATTCATGAACATTCGGTCGGGCACTAATTACATTTCAATGACTTTCCCACCAAAACTTCTTTCTAATGTGTGTGTGTGTTTTAGATTTAAAAGAAGATGATAGTGATATCATCTTCTTTTAAATCTAAAACTTCTACAAAACTAAACTCACCGAGGGTTATTGGGGCCCTTTTCCGCGTCATAATCTTGAGAGCTGAAGCAGTACGGTCTATAACTGAGGCAGCCTACTATCTGAGGATCGCTCCTACGAATCTGTAAATACAAGAATATTATGGACAACTATGTCAAAACATATGACATATGGATCAGAAACGTGGTCCCTCACTATGGGCCTCGTAAGAAAGCTCAAGTTCGCATAGACGGCTATGCTAGGTGTTTCTCTAGGAATGAGGAGATCCGTAGAAGAACTAAAGTCGCCGACATAGCCCAGCGGATTAGCTCTCTGAAGTGGCAGTGGACGGGACACATAGCTCGTAGAGCCGATGGCCGATGGGGCAGAAAGGCGACCACGTACCGGCAAGCGTAGCGTCTGAAGCCCACCGACTTCAGATAGAGCCCTGGATGCAGGCCGCGTCCAGCAGTGGACTTCATGTGGCCGAGATGATGATGATGATGTCAAAACATCCGAAGCTTTACCAGTCTAACTGCTGATTTTGGCTAAACTTCGATATTTTAAGTGAAGCGACTGCCGTCTGACCTCCACAACCCGATGGCGATATCGAAGCATTGCAGTTAGACCAATTGTTGGACTTTTGAGGGCCCCAACAACCCGTAACGACTGCCACTAGATGTTCGTATGGCAACCGGGACCAACGGCTTAACGTGCTTTCCGAGGCACGACCAGACCAGTGCAAATATTCATATTGATGCATTCAAATATTTGCACTGCGCGGGGATCGAACACGCGCCTCCTTGTGCAGCGGCCCCGTTCGCTACCTCTACGCCACGGAGGCTGTCTCTCTCTGTCTAAACAAACTAACCAAATAATAGACTGGCAGAAAGAACTGGTGAGGATTTTGATAAGAAGCTTAGGCTTGGTGCTCATTATGGGTATCGGAACGGAAAAGGATTCTTCGGCATTCCTACATCCAAGCGCACACTATCGGAAATTATGCCTTGGTATGCTGCAACGTTGAAAACACTTCTTCTTCCCAGCGAAAGCACTAGGAAGTGTCGATGGGTGGGCGTTTTGGGGGACTGTCTTATGTAATATTGACGTCCAAAAAGTGCTGATTCGCAGCCTAATTGGAATAAAAAAACTTGATTTTGATTCTTAATGCTTTTATCATCTAAAATCCTCAGCCGTCCTGATGCCGTTACTGGCCTTAGTATACCTACTGTCTGCCCTTTGAGCATACCTGGTAAAGGATGAATGGATTGAAACTCGTGACGGCAGCCGACTGATACAGCTCAGGTCTTGACGCAAAGCTGCTCAGGATTCCATTGACTACCTGTAAGCAAAAAGCTGAATCTTCAGTTACTGGAAAGGAGTTAAAAGGTATCTTCTTCTTCTTCAGCCTATAGATGTCCATTGCTGGACAAAGGCCTCCCCCAGGGCTTTCCACGCTGACCGGTCTTGTGTTGCCCGCATCCATCGGCTTCCCGCGACCTTCACCAGGTCATCGGTCCACCTTGTTGGGGGCCTCCCTACGCTGCGTCTTCCAGTACGTGGCCGCCACTCAAGGACCTTACTGCCCCATCGGCCATCGGTTGTACGAGCAATGTGCCCTGCCCACTGCCACTTAAGTTTAGCGACTCGCAGAGCTATGTCGGTGACTTTGGTTCTTCTGTGGATCTCCTCATTTCTGATTCGATCACGCAGAGAAACTCCGAGCATAGCTCTTTCCATTGCCCTTTGTGTGACTCTGAGCCTTCGTATGAGGCCCATTGTGAGCGACCACGTTTCAGTTCTGTAAGTCATCACTGGCAACACACACTGATCAAAGACTTTAGTCTTGAGACATTGTGGTATCTTGGACGACGAGAAGATGTAGCGTAGCTTCCCGAACGCTGCCCAACCGAGCTGGATTCGCCGAGACACCTCTTTCTCGAAGTTGGACCTACCTAGTTGGACTGTTTGTCCCAGGTATACATACTCGTCAACAACTTCGAGTGCAGAGCAACCAACTACAATTGGAGTGGGTGCGACATGAGAGTTCGACATGATCTTCGTCTTATCCATGTTCATTTTAGACCCACTTGTTGGGAAGCTCTGCTGAGGTCATTGAGCATTTTGCCCAAGTCTTCCAGGGTCTCAGCCATGACCACGATATCATCTGCGAAACGGAGATTAGTGATGTACTCGCCGTTGATGTTGATGCCAAGTCCTTTCCAGTCCAGGAGCTTGAAGACATCTTCCAACGCAGCAGTGAACAATTTAGGAGATATGACATCTCCTTGTCTCACTCCACGCTGCAGTTGGATCGGTTTCGAGTTAAAAGGTATATTGTAAACCAAATTATATAAAGATAGTTGGCTATTGGATAATTGTTTTTATGACATTGATAATATTCCTTATATTGTAAAAATCCAAGATAACAATTATCTATACTAATATATAAAGCTGAAGAGTGTGTTTGTTTGAACGCGCTAATCTCAGAAACTACTAGCCCGATTTGAAAAATTCTTTTTGAGTTGGATAGCCCCTTAATCAGGGAAGCTTTAGGCTATTATAACATCATGCTGCGACCAATAGGAGCGGAACATATCGAAACCTACGCGGGTTAAACCGCGTGGCGCAGCTAGTGCCTGATAAGGCTCACTGTTAGATTTAGACCTCTGCTCAGCACCAAGAAGAAAATCCAACAGAGGGCGCTTTGTTTAGATATTCCATAGACAAAAAAACCGATTAAAAATATGGCTACTAAAAATAAACCATCAATTTACGTCAGGCGTGATTATTCTGACAGGTAGTAAAAAAAATTTAAAAATTGTCCTTCTCCTAATGCAATAGAAAGAAAAGTTTCCACTGGGAGTTTTGGCGGGAAAGTCCAGCCGAGTGTCACGCTCATTTTTCATTGGGCTTTTAAAATTATTTATGGTGTTGTTTATTAAATAAAAGTGCGTGATTTATGTAGTAAAAAGTGCATTCAGTAAATCCATACTAATATTATAAACTAGCTTTCCGCCCGCGGCTTCGCCCGCGTGGAGGTCGGTTACATCGCGCTTTTTAGATTTCCCTCAGGAACATCAAATTTTTCCGGGATAAAAGGTAGCCTATGTTCTTTCTCAGGGTCTAAAGATTTTCTGTGCCAAATTTCATCAAAATCGGTTAAGAGGTTTAAGCGGGAAAGCGTAACAGACAGACAGACACGCGGGCGAAGCCGCGGGCGGAAAGCTAGTAATTCATAAAGAACAGTGAAATACCGCAACATAGTGGCCACATAATGACTTTGCCTCAAACCTCCCACGCGGACGGTTCACGCGGTCGTCTTTTTCGACATGAATAATTCATTACGTGACATTGGCTAAATGCACAAACCGTGCGAAGCCAAAAAAGAAAGAAAGAAGAAGTTTCCACTGAATTTAAATTTAGTTACTGTACAATGCTATCGAGGCTATCATATGATTACACTGCTGAAAGCTTACCTGCTTGTCTTCGCCTTTGACGTCAATGATGACCTTGACGTTGTTAGCTAAGAGGTAATCCAGGGCATCGTCCAGTAAACATAGGCGAACGTCCTTGAACTGTTTCCTGAAATAAGGGATTTAATTTTAATTTACCAATTATACAGTATGTTAAATAACAGAGGGCGTTCCCTTAAACTCGTTAATATATATCATTAATAGATTAAAATAAAATTATCAGCATAGAAAAATAAGCATAAAAAAATCCGAATAAAAAAAATTCTAATTGGAAATAAATTTGAAACCTCTTGTTTTAAATCAAAATAGTAGTCGTCATGTATAAATAAATTGCGACGTTGCCATCTTTCATGTTCGCGTGTACAGTGTGTTTCTTTTACATGTCAATTTAAAATTTTTATTGAATATTTTCTTATTGGAAAAATTTTTAAAACATTTTGTTTTCGAATGGAATTTTTTTTTTTTGCATGTATGTATGCTATACTATTTCGGGTTAACGGGAACGCCCTCTGTTAGTTAACAAACTGTATATCTGTTGCCTTCTTCCCAGCAAAATTGGTTTCTATACTTTTAACCAAAATTTCTGGCTCTATTTTTTAATTATAAACAAGTGCTTGACCGCAATCCCGCCTGATGGTAAGCAGTGATGCAATCTTTGATGGTAAAGCGTGATAGTTTATTAAGAGCCTATTCATTATAGCCTTGAAGACACTCAAATTGTAGTCCAAAATTGTTCCAGTCCCTCGATGTATGCGGTATAAAAGAAGAGGCGAAACGCTTCATTCGGATCGTTGTGGTGTCAACAACGTAAGGGTGGAAACCCGCCGTACGACGGGTCAATGATGGAACGGAAAATTTAATTACAAATCATGCAATTCCCTCGCACACTCTCCAAAATGCATCCTATAGTAGACTGATGGGCTGGCTATTCTTCGCCTGTTCTCCAGGCTTTGGAGACCGTTTTGAGCTAAGTCTGGGTCGTCAATTAGCCTCTTCGCACGCCTCTCCACTGTATCCAAAGTAGCCAGGTGTCTATCATTCGGGCTTCCTTTTGTCAGTTTTTAGAGGAATGATATTTTTATGAGGGTGTCAGAGTATCAATACGCCAATCCTCAATAGAAGAGAGACGATCCTCCGACCAGAAGAGTGTTGTCTGGTGGGCACATTCCCAACGGATTGTTACGAATGAATGCACCGTATGTCAATGGCATAAGGTTCAATATTATTGCATGACATGTCTTTCGTAACTTAAGCCCTATATCTTGAGACCTAGGCGTTATAGAGGTGCGATCTAAAAATGCATTGCTAGACCTAAGGTGATCTATCTAACAGTATCGTTTTCATCAATATTGATAACAAAGGGTCGAAAATCGAAATAACTAGAAACTCGTCTCCTTTGAGGTCAGGTACTTCAAAGGAGACGAGTTTCTAGTTATTTAGGTACCTGCTAAATGTACTCGAATTAAGGTGTATTATTATTACTTCTAGACAGATCTGAAATTTTAGATTGCCTATATAAAGCGGGGTGACTCAGCGTGGCAGTCAGTCTGCATTTGAGTATCAAAGTGAAACAAGTGATAAGTAAGAAGCGATAACCAAGAACTTCTACAGAGAAAACTGCAACGAGCAAAACTTCGCAACCCTTAACCGGCATTTTAGTACACATAGCCCGTAACAGGTTGGAATTGGGAAGATCAAAATACTTTTTATTTCACATAAGCCAATACAAGCACTTAGAAAGCATCAGAAGCTAGGTGCACGGTTCCAATTGGTCGGTTCCTATGGAGAAGAAACAGCAAGATAAAAAAGGTAAGAAAGAACATATAATTTAGGTATTTATCCACTTAACTATACAATATGTAAAGAAAACCCTGTCCGATCCGTGAAGGCACTGTTAGGTATCGAAAACTAATTCTACTAATGGATACAAAGCCGGGCTAAGCTTTAAAAAAAATCCCCCTAAAAAAATAAATATTATTTCGCAAAAAGAGGTAACCTAATACATGTGCAGTAGGCAACTCTTCCGCGGGCGACACGTGGTGGCGTCGCTTATAATAGTACCGTCACAATCGTGATGTCACTTTTTAAAAATTTCAGGAAAGTGGGAATTAATTCTCGGGAAAAAAAGAATTTTTCAAAATTCATTAGTAATGTTACTATGATGATTACGTAAAGTTTTATATCATATTTGGTCATGTGTTTACCTAACCTTTATTATTATCCTTATGGGTCAGTCAGAGTTTTCTTTAGATATTGTATATAATAATTATCACTTATGTATGGAAATTGTTCGCTCATGGTGACGCTTGTTTCCCAGAGGAATAAGACCAGTACAGTCTTAACTAATAAATCTATTAAAAAACCAACTAACCTATTAGGATGAGTAGCACCCACGTCAACATCTTTAATTTTATCCCAGTCCACAGCACGGACATCAGAGATACTTGTGCCCGCCAGTCGTTCCAAGCCTTGATCATGTAAGAGCAACAGCTTGCCATCTTTCGATGTCCGTACGTCCAGCTCTATAATGTTGCATTCATGTTCTACGCACTGGAAAGTAATTTCACCATCAATACACAAATAACACTTTGACCGCATGAGGCTGGAATAATCTCTTAGGGTAACGCTGGGCTTGCCTACAGAAGGTGCGGACTTTGCAAACTGTGAGTAATGGGTATGGCAATGTCTGGGTCGCCAGTGCATTGTCTTCCACTCCAGTCTCAACACTAAGTCCACTAGAGCCCATGCCTGCCAGGGTTGCAGGATGATCAAAAGAGTTATTGTAGAAACGGGCTGGTTTTAGTAAGACACCTTCTCGTTGTGCTCACAGTGTATGCTTCACCATGCCTTTCTATCACCATGTTATTACATCATTATTTCATGGTAAAGCTAAAGCCATAGACAACAATATAATGCAAAATTTTTTCATCAAATATTTTTTTTTTAATTTATTATTCTACCTATCGAAAAGGTTTTCGTTTCCTTAGTTTGTATGATGTAGGAAACAATGATTGTGAGCTATTGGCTTTATCATTACGCAACACTCAATAAATTATGATATAATTAGAGAAAATAAGTTTGTTTTCATTAACAGTCATTGGATGTTTTTCTTTATTAAGAAAAAAGTGTTTGTTTACATTCTTTTTACAAGAATGTTTTACTCCTTTACGCCTTAGCGAGTCAAATCTCTTTAGACGTAAATCCTCTTTGGCAATACTTTAAAAAGTGTACTTACATACTTGAACGCTTCCATGGTGTTTTCAGGAGCGTCCAGTGCCGCTCCCCTATGCGCAATGCAATGGACCACTTTATCTGGATGAAACTGGCTTTCCTTTGCCCAGGGTTCAGGTCCGAATATACTGATCACATTCTCCATATCAGGTTTCTTCAACTTGGACAAATAATAGGCCGAAAATCCCACCAAGCCGATATCCAATCCAAAAGGTAGTACTGTACGAGACCAGGACAACAAAAAGTAAAATGTAGAGAAAACATAGTACACTGTTTTAATTGATAACGACAGTACCGTCAAAAACATGATATTCGTTCGTTCGTTGTTTTAGTTAAAATTAGGTTATATTTTTCGAAAATAAATACATTTGTAAAGTGGGAGGGGCGTTATGACAGCATCCAACGTTTGGTTATTGTTTTTAGCAATTAAGCTGTTTGCGTTTAGTTACTAATCTTTTTCGTTAAATACGTACAGAATATTTTCATGGTTATAGCCTTACAGGTGCACTCAGCGTCGTTACTGATAACGTAACTTCTTTGCTGATAACAGACGCGCCAGAATATCTAACTACAATCTGTCAATTTAATAGGATATATTTTCAGCTTTATTTATCGCTAGGACATTGGGTTCAGTGTTAATATTGAGACAGAGTTTTGACCTGCTAAGATCTGTATACTTGTTTAAAAAAAAATATTGTATACCTATAGGATGAGTACCTCTATAGGGAATTAAATAAAACTATATGTAATTTGAAACACTCTTTAATAATTTTATAGACAATACAATGATTGATTTCTAAAATCTAGTATACTAAAAGTTTCAATACTCAAACAATTTATTAACAACACAACAATTATTACGACTAGTTAACTCTTTTTTTTTTAAATATTTTTTTACCACATACCACAGCAAAAACATTAAGCGGGAAATATAATTTGAGATAGGAACCCGCCATTAAAGTTTTCATAAGCAGAGCAAAAACGTAAATGTAAAATCATTATTACTTCACTTCATTTTTATAAAATAGTGTTTAATTTATCGTAACGTTTAACCGGAAAATCTCAATGGAGTAATGTCATTTTTATTATTTCTGCTTTACGATTCGGGCATTCGTATACCAACCGTTGACTTGTGCAGTCGTTAAAGTTGAAATATCAAGTGGCTCATTTAATTAGAATTATATTTGTACAATGGTGATTTAGTGTTATAGTATTTTCTTTATAAAAATAAACTATTAGTATAAATGATTTTACTTCAACGCAGTTGGAACCATAGTTGGTTTTATATAAGTGTGTAACATCTGTGGCCTCTTGTGACGTAGCCGTAAAGTGGCTCTAGGGCTTAAAATCTACAACTCTACCGCGCCTTCTCGTGATGATCATCCGCACGAGATGTCTTACGATGAAGAGTGCTGTTTCCACCACTGTCAGCACGCTGGCTCCCACGAACAACGCAGTGGTGCCACCTAGCGAAGCTGAAATACCAAGAATTCGAGTTGGGACACTAGCACGAAAAGCGCATATTTACAACCTTTTGCATGAACAATGCTGTCAGAATAGATTGGACGTGATTAAACAAGTGCTCGGTGCTAGCTTAAGCAAGTGGGTCGGTGTTTTAGATGATCAACAAATTACTCAAAAAAGAGACTAATTAAAGAAAAACGGATTATAAATGTAAAGACGATAGCAACTCAACTTAATTGAAACTGTTAATTAATCTCAATGAACCTTTTCTTTTTTGGTGTGGATGGCAAATCATCAAATACTGAGTAAAACACACCCGTGTTCATTCATGTGCCTGTGTGCCAGGGCCACGGTTTGTCTTTCAACTAACCCGAAACCCTGAATCAGGCATCAGTCTTCGTTTTGGCGGAGTACCGCCGTGTCCTCGTGGCGGCGATCACTCGCGTCCGGCCCTGGTCCAGGCCATTGTCCGGAGCAAGATTGCATGGCAAGAAGTCACCTCCTGCGAAGCAGTTGCGCTGGCAAAGGAGGAGGCGGAGCGCGTGAAGGAGCGGGATTCTCAGCCCTCACACACAACACCTCTAGCCGCCTCAGAAGATTCCATGATCGGAAGACAACATCGAACTCCCGGCCATCGTAGACGCGGGCTTTCAGGCGAAGAGCAATGGTAAGCTCGCCGCCCAGTAAGGACCAGGCCCAGGTCATGTTGGGTGTTTCACGCGTGCCTTAAAGAGTTGTCAGCACACCATGACGGGTTCCACGAAGACCGATGCCTGGGTCTGGGTTGCGGGTTGGTTGGAAGAGGAACCGTGGTCCTGGTGCACAGGCTAGTGACTAGAGCCAGACGTGAGAGATCGCCGCCGATCGCCGCCACGAGGTCACGGCGGTGCTCCGCCCAAGCCAGACAGACCTCCACCGTATGCGCCACCGTATCCTCAGGGCGATCCCCATAGCGGTGACATCCTGGCGTTTCCTCTCGCCCGGAACAGGAACGTCCAGGAGGAGCCACCTCAGGGCAGCCTCGGCCCGTTCCAATCTGAGTGTCATACCTCACAAGTGCTCCCCGGAGCTGTCGAGGACGAGTCCCAGGTACTTCTTCGTCGACCCGGCGCCGATGTGAACCCCTCCTACCGTTATGTGGAGACCCGGCAGTGGCGCGTCCCGAGGACTATGAAAGCACATAGCCTCTGACTTGTGCAGGGCTACCTCGTGTCCCAATTGCCAGGTCCTCTCTACGATTGTTGCAATCCCGGGGGTTTGCGACCTCCCTTGTGCCAGGACCGGCGTGTCGTCAGCGTAACAAACTACGCTAACGCCGACAGTGAGGTCGGGGCGCAACATCCAGTTTCTTTTTTTAATATTACTGTCATGATTAGACGTGTATTCGGTAAAGTATTCGATGATGATTTTTACCCGCTGCATTGAAACAGGGTTCAGAAGCATGACCAAATACGTTTTTTTATATACACATGGAAGAAACATACAGGTATTCAAATAATAAATCACAGGTTGCAGATCGATGTCCTCGCCAGCACCAACACAATGTTAGCAGTTAGAATTAAGTGTTTGTGTGATGTGAAGTGATTAACATTTAAGCAGTGAAACATGCTGTGACGTCATAAAAAGCTGGCAAAATCCACTCAATTCAGGTGCACCAACCGAAAAGGTCTTCCAGTGTAAATATGATATCCCGGTTAAGTCTGATCTTTGGAGGCATCATGTTGAACCGGATTGCTGACCGAAGGTCGTCCGTGTCCGGCGTAGTCCCATTCATGTAGGTTAAATATTAAATGATTAATCAGGCTTAGCTAGGGTTTAAACACACTATATAGGGTTAAAATAGGTTTTGATAAGGTTAAAATAAGTTTTGGTAAGGTTAAAATAGGTTTTCGTATGGTTACCTACTATAAGATTTGATAGGGTTAAAATGGGTTTTGGTAAGGTTAAAACATGTTTTGGTAGGGTTTAAATAGGCTTGGGGCACGCCGTCATAGCAGCGGTAAGACCCTGCATGGGGAAGTGAATCGACCCGAAGAGGCATGGGACGCTCACCTTCCGTGCGACGCAGGTGCTGACCGGACACGGGTGTTTCGGCAGTTACCTGTGTCGTATCGGTCGGGAGCCGACACCGGCGTGCCATCACTGCGGTGGCGGGGCAGAGGACACGGCGCGGCACACCCTCGAGGAGTGTCCCGCATGGAACGAGCAGCGCCGTGCGCTCACCGCAGCGATCGGCGGAAACGACTTCTCGCTGCCGGCCGTAGTCAGAACCATGGTCGACAGCGGGGAGTCATGGGACGCGGTCGTCTCCTTCTGCGAGGAGGTAATCTCCGCGAAGGAGACGGCCGAACGGGAGAGGGAAGCACTGAGCACTCTTCCGTCCCGCCGACGGCGCGCTGGCCGGAGGAGGAGGGAAGCCGAGGTCGATCCGCTTCCTCCATAACGAAAGGCCGAAGGGCCGAGGACCGGGGGAGTCCGACGTCCCGTCGCTAGGGCCGGAGTAGGCGTGTAGTGTCTGTTCCTACACGCCTACCTGATGGAAGGAGAGGAGGAAGAGGGACCCGCCGATCTCGCGCGCGGCGGGTCAAGGCCTGCCGGGGACGCGGTGAATGCAAACTAGGCCCCGTACCCCCGGCAATAGGCAAGAAGAGGAACGCTGCAGTGGGTTTAGCCGGTGAGAGCCCGGCACACCCTCCGTCGACCCTCAGACGGAGGACGGTCTGGTAGAGATTCCCACTGGGTGAACAAAAAAAAAAAAAAGTTTAAATAGGCTTTGGTGGGGGTTAAAATAGGTTTTGGTAATGTCTAAATAGGTTTAGGAAGTTTTAAGTAGGGTTTAATTGAATTTGGAATTGTAGAATTTACAAAGGTCAATTTTGGTTCTAGAGCAAACCAAGTTTATTTTTTTCAGGAGTCAAAGAGACTCAAAAGCAAATGACTGTGTATGAAGGTAGACAACCTCTTATTGAAAACCTTACAAACATTCCATTAGAGCCTATTCATCTATAAAAATGCTCGATTTTTCAAACACTAGGAGGCGCCCAAAGAAGTCAAATAAATAGAAAAGACTTTCAGCCGTTGGCGCTGAGCTGTGAGTAGACATTTCAATAGGTAGTAGGCAAGGAATTTCTATCTAAACTGGAATGTGAACTATCGATCACAACGCGGACCGAGGGAGATAGCTTCACAGTAGCCCTCTGTCCTTGTTGTGTAGGCTGTCTATTATAATGGAATTTATAAGGAATGTACGTAAAACATTTTTTTTTTCACTTATATTACCTGAGTTTTAATGAACATTTAGGCATGGATTCGAACTTTTTAAATTCATTATTGAATTTTAAAAATTGATGAAGTACGGACGACAGCAATCTATCCGAAACTGTACCTTTAGATCAATAAAATATCAACAAGAAAGCAGAATATAATGTCATTGTAAATACCAATAAAAGTCACTTATTTATGCACACAATGACTAAGGTCCGTATTACAGAACGTCACTCAAACTCAAGCTCTACTTAAGTCTCGTTTCAAGCCTTGTGATTGGTTGAAACTAGTTTTAAGTAATGCTTAAGCAGAGATCAATGCTTGAGTGACGTTCTGTAATACGGACCTAAGTGCACATTTATTAATTATTCCGAAATGTATGGTCACTGGTCACCCTACATACAAACAAAATAACTTTTATATGATTACCGCAAAAACCTTACTTAAAGAATGATATTCCGCATCCAGAGTAAGACTCACTATTGCAGACATTAATGGCACCGTTTTACACCGTCTTTTGTCTAATCGAAATTGTTGGTTTCAAAGAAAATTACAAAAAATAAATACGGGTAACACTTAGAAAGAGACAGAGGGCTACTGGGACGCTTTCTCCCTCAGACCGTGTAACGTGTTATCTTCAAATAAAGTTTTATTTCCGATCGACCTTATGGCTCTTGCGATAGTCTTCTTTTAAATAAGAGACTTATGCAAGTTCACATTCCAGTTTAGATAGAATTTCCTTGGTAGTTGGTATTTATTTTGGTGTACCCCTCGTGCTAATTGATAACGAGCTATACTCTGTTTTTTAATCTCGTAGAGTAAATTGACACATGCAAATGTCAAATTTACATTATTAATTTTGTATTATTACGTTTTTAATAAGTACCTACACATTATTTCAGGATAACTTAATGTAAAAAAAGATACTTGATTTTATGAACGCTAAGTTTCGGCACTATTGCACCTAATTGCAATAAACTGCCAACACTCGTAATGTCAATTTACTCTACGAGATTAAAAAACAGAGTATAGTGTCATCTTAGGTCTACATTCAGCTCCAGTAGAAAAATCATAGACATACACTAATAGACTTGCCGTACGCGTATAATCTGCAGTATTTTTTTGGTTTGAAAAGAGTGAGAGAGATATGGTCTATGCTTTCGGTCTAGCGCCATCTCTTTCCTCATAGATGATTGATGATTTTGAGAGAGATAAAGATAGACCGAAACTTCGTTTCCTCTCTTTTTTCGGAGTGCCACAATTCTCATCTCTAATAGCCCGTATATACGCTTCGTCTTGCCTGGGCTATCCAGGCCTGTGCAGTCATGACTGTACAAAAAGACGGAACACCGTACAGTGGCCACACGGGCAGATAACCTCGTGCAAACTGGACTGCGCAATCCTAGTTCTGTTTTGATGTGTAAACATAAATACCTAATAACATGTAAATACCTAATGAATAATACCTAGGTACCTCTTTTAACTTTTAAATCATTAAATGATATGCTTCATTTTTTTGTTTCTATCTGATATTCCTTGCTTTTTATTTTCCACAACGCTGACAACGATTTGTACAATTCTATGAATTGTGTTAAAAAATCCTTGGAATTACTCCTAACATCGGTCATTTTTGGATTTGTGACGTGTACTTTGTCGTAAAATAATTCGTAGGACTGATCCGCGGCTTGAATGACCGGCCACACGTGCAGGCCAAGTTTGCACAGTCCAAATCTTCAGCATGTCTACAAGCCGCGTTTTCGGGTCTGGGCGAGCTACCGTCTAGCCGTCCACACAAACGCGCTTGCCTGCGCAAACTGGTTTGTACAGGCATGCTCGCAGGTAAAACGGAGCGTGTAGACGGGCCATAAGGCATGTCCATTAGTATATACCGATGGGAAAAACTACTTCATTTAATGTCACGTAATGATAATTTGACATTGACAGCTACGAAAGTCGGACCATGCCAAGGAGGTTGGTATCATGCTAGAACTTTCGCAACAGAAATTTCTCGAAGCAAGGGATTCTGAACGCTATAAGTAAAGCTACAGATGCAAATATCTACAGTCTACTAATACAAAAGAATGAAAAGCCACTAACCGAATAAGGATCGTTTTTGTGTGTGAATAATAATTGAGTTCGGCGCACTGGGGGAGACATGTGCATTTAGCAAGGTTCTTGGGAATGTTAATGAGGATCTCAACGTTCCGGCCGATGCACGCCATCCCGTATGCATCACAGACGTCCCCATCTTGATTCCCGCGCAAAGAAAAAAGCAAATGAATTTAGTTAAAATTTCAAAACAGATTTATTAACGAACAAATTTTTTTAATTCCTATTATTTTTCATTGGATGTGTTTTGAAAATTTTTCTTGACAGTTCCTTTTGCTGACTATTGACTGACTTCTGGTATTTTTTCCTTTGGCAGACAGTTATTTTTCCTTTGACAAAATATGCAACCTTCATAATTCTATGGAGGTTGCATACCATACAAAGAAAAAATATTAGACGGACCAATAATTTTTTTGATTGTCTTACGTTGGATACTAACCTATTACCCTGCAGATCAGGCAAATCCTAAGACGTATAAAAGAAATATCCTCACCTCCTTTCACGTGGAAGTATGGTCTACATCCACAGAACATGACAGCCATGCGACTGCGGCAGTGCATCTGGCATAGGGAAAAGCTGTATGCCTGAAAAGTATGGTTAGAACGATTTGCAATTTGAGTAATGCATGCTTGCTGGTGGCGTGGTTGGCCTAGTGGTTAATACACCAGCCTCTCAAGTGTGAGTGTGCGGGCTCGATTCCAGGTCAGGCAATGTAACTTTTCTAAGTTATATGTACTTTCTAAGTATATCTTGGACACCTTCCTTCCTCAGCCTATAGATGTCCACTGCTGGACAAAGGCCTCCCCCAAGGCTTTCCACGATGACCGGTCTTGTGCTGCCCGCATCCATCGGCTTCCCGCGACCTTCACCAGGTCATCGGTCCACCTTGTTGGGGGTCTCCCTACGCTGCGTCTTCCAGTACGTGACCGCCACTCCAGAACCTTGCTGCCCCATCGGCCATCGGTTCTACGAGCAATGTGCCCTGCCCACTGCCACTTGAGTTTAGCGACTCGCAGAGCTATGTCGGTGACTTTGGTTCTTCTGCGGATCTACTCATTTCTGATTCGATCACGCAGAGAAACTCCTAGCATAGCTCTTTCCATTGCCCTTTGTGTGACTCTGAGCCTTCGTATGAGGCCCATTGTGAGCGACCACGTTTCAGTTCCGTAAGTCATCACTGGCAACACACACTGCTCAAAGACTTTCGTCTTGAGACACTGTGGTATCTTGGACGACGAGAAGATGTAGCGTAGCTTCCCGAACGCTGCCCAACCGAGCTGGATTCGCCGAGACACCTCTTTCTCGAAGTTGGACCTACCTAGTTGAACTTTCTGTCCCAGGTATATATACTCGTCAACAACTTCGAGTGCAGAGCAACCAACTACAATTGGAGTGGGTGCGACAAGAGAGTTCGACATGATCTTCGTCTTATCCATGTTCATTTTTAGACCCACTTGTTGGGAAGCTCTGCTGAGGTCATTGAGCATTTTGCCCAAGTCTTCCAGGGTCTCAGCCATGACCACGATATCATCTGCGAAACGGAGATTAGTGATGTACTCGCCGTTGATGTTGATGCCAAGTCCTTTCCAGTCCAGGAGCTTGAAGACATCTTCCAACGCAGCAGTGAACAATTTAGGAGATATGACATCTCCTTGTCTCACTCCACGCTGCAGTTGGATCGGTTTCGAGTCCTGATCCTGGAGACGGACTGACATGGTGGACACCAATGACTGATTAAAAGGTGAAAGAAAGCCTTGAGAAAACCTGGACTCGCCAACCCGCATTGAGCAAGCGTGGTGATTACGCTCTGCCCTTCTCTGCGTGAGAGGAGACCTGTGCCCAGCAGTGGGATGATAAAAAGGTTGATACTTGTTTTTTATTATTGCAGCAACACAAATACATAATCTCTGAAAATTTCAACTGTCTAACTATTACGGTTCATGAGATACAGCCTGGTAACAGACGGATGGACAGACCGACAGCGAAGTCTCTGGGATGATAAAAAGGTTGATGATGATGATGCTTACTGCCCTTTAGTATGGCACCGACTCTCTTGTTAAAAAACTAAACTAAATTGGTGCGCTCCTGACGTAAACTGGCGTATTTTTAGTCGCCATGTTTATAATCGCGTCTAAACTGTCTGTGGAGTATCTTAATTTGACAGGATTAAATTAAAATTAATCTTCTATCCTTTTCTTAACGAAATAGAAGGAAACAGGAGAAATGACGGTGGGAAGCTATGATGAGTGCCACGCTCATTTTTCATTGGGGTTTTAAATTATTTATAGTGTCGTTTACTAAATAAAAACGCGTGATTTATGTAGTAAAAAGTGCATTCAGTGAATAATTCATAAAGAACAGTGAAATATTGTAGCGTAGTGGCCACATAATGGCTTTGTACCATTACCTTTCTCATTATGTTCGGTTCGCGCGGCCGTCTTTTTGACATGAATAATTCATTACGTGACATTGGCTAAATGCACAAACCGTGCGAAGCCATAAGAGAAAGAAAAAAAAAAGAAGGAAACAGATGCACGTAACTTAAAATTAGTTTAGTTTAATTAGTTTAGTTTCCTCGGTGGTAGGCCATAACATCGGCTGCCGGCAGAAGTTTCCACCCACCAGACAAAGTCTTGCCGCCAAGCGATTCGTCGTGTTCCGGCATGATGTCTGGTGAAGCCATACGGAGGACGGATCTGAGCAGTTGTGTTGCAATGTGTGGCGGGTACGATGCGCCAAATGTTGTCTCGGGAGTTTGGTCGTGGAGAGTCTCCAGATCAATCTCCCTCTAGCGCAGCATCGTTTGGTCGTGTTGGTCTTGGGTTTAACATTGCATCACCTCGCTCAACTGCCGTCATCCTTCCTATTTCTAAGTTTTTTAAGTGAATAGGCTTAATAAACTAGTGCGCTCTACACTCAACGATTGCATCACTGCTTACCATCGGACGGGATTGCAGTCAATCACTAGTTTATAATTATTAAAAAAAGTTTGTGTACAACAGAATCGGCGCCGATGATTACTTTTTTAAAATTATAATTTCATGAATGACGTGCTTGCAGGTAAACGTATACCTACCTATGTCCCTGAAAGCAACAACATGGTTGTACGACCACCCTTAATAGCGGCAGTACATGCGCCTATATGGAAAGGTAACAGAACCTAAACTAAGACCTATAAGCCCTACAGTCCCTACGACCCTAAGTCCTATAAGCCCTACAGCCCTGACCTACCACATAGTTCGTAATACATAAATATATAAATAAGTGCGGGATGTCTGCACCAAGAGACCTAAGGTAACAGACGGATAGTAGGTAGGATTTCCAGGTAAGGGTGAAGGGTAAACTCACTGCCAGTCCAGCATACTCACAGGACTGATCTGGCCACAGTGAGGGGTAATCAGACCAGAATAAATTCTAATCTCATTACCCCTCACTGTGGCCAAGACACCCTTAGCCATCTCTGATCAGTACTGTGAGTATGCTGGACTGGCAGTGAGTTTACCCTACTCACTGTGCTGATACATAGTGTATCTCTTCTTCTCTTCTTCAGCCTATAGATGTCCACTGCTGGATAAAGGCCTCCGCCAAGGCTTTCCACGCCGACCGGTCTTGTGCTGCCCGCATCCATCGGCTTCCCGCGACCTTCACCAGGTCATCGGTCCACCTTGTTGGGGGCCTCCCTACGCTGCGTCTTCCAGTACGTGACCGCATAGTGTATAATTACAATAGAAAAAACCATAAGGGTACCTACCCGTATAGAATCGCTGATCCATTCGTCAGGATACTTGCAGCGCCGCTGCTCCGACCTCAAACTCTTCACGCTTGGTGAAGCTTGGATCTCCACTACCTTAGATGAAACAAGGGATGCAAAATTAACACATTTTATCACGCCGGTACGCATATCTAAGTTGATCAAAAATACTATTATCAATAGTAGAGCGAGATGAGAAAACTTAGGTGAGGGTAAAGTGAGCTTGGGCACGCCACAATAGCGACGTTAAGTCCCCTCTTTGAGGAGTGGCTAGAGAGGCGCCCTTTATAAAGGGTGTATCTGACATCGACGCACAAACGAGTACCATGGATCCAGTACTTGATTCTGAACCCCCCAGTGGTGGAATTTTTCGTCGGCTCTTTCATGATTTTTTTAAAAAAAATATGCAGTTTTTTCACTTTAGACCGTTCATAATTACTATACTTTTATAACCCAATAAAATTTTAAAGTAAAAATTAATTAATTCGCTAATTACACAAAAAGCGGAATGAAAACAAAATTCGAAAAATTATCATATCAGCTGCTTTAATAGAGTTCACATCAGGGATCAACGTCATACCTACAAACTCGCACGGCAGCACGCTTGCAACGTTGAAAGGCCGAGCCAACACTTTTTTGAACACTGTGAATTCTGTAACCGTTCATTAACGACATAAATGACTATCATAATTTTATTAGTGTCATGCGGTCTAGCCTTTTCGCGAAGTTTGCGTTACGATGTCAGATACACCCTGTATCTTCCGCAGGTCCTCACCGGACACGGCTGTTTCGGAAGGTTCCTGTTCCGTATAAGGCGAGGGGAAATGCCAGGGATGTAGATCGCACTGAGGTCTCAGTGGAGGTCTGCCCGGCTTGGGTAGAGCACCGCCGTGTTCTCGTGGCCGCGATCGGCGGCGATCTCTCGCGTCCGACTCTGGTCCAGGCCATGGTCCGGAGCAAGTGTATGGCAGGCCGTCAGCTCCTTTTGCGAAGCAGTGATGCTGGCAAAGAAGGCACCGCAGGAAATGCCCAACATTGAACTCCCGGCTACTGTAGGCGCGGGCTCGGCACCCGGTAAGGAACAGGCCCGGGTCGACGGCGCGTTGTATTTCACGCGCGCCTAACAGAGATATCAGCACATTTGGACGGGGTCCACGAGGACCGATGCCTCCTTGGCCAGGATCGCGCGTTGGTTTAAAAAGAAACCGTGGACCTGACGCACAGGTACTTAAGTGAAGGAACACGGGTGGGCTTTAGTCAGTAAAAGTCTGACACGCCCTTCCGCTCCGCTCAAAGCGGGAGAAGTCATTTGATGATTGAGCTATTATTCCACCGAATGAAAAAAATACAACAATTTATTAAATACTATTGTAACTGTAGATATTGTGTTCGTAAGAGCATGCGTGTGAATGTGTGTGTGAAAGAAAGAAAAGAGAAAGAAAGAAAGAAAAATTCATTTCGCACAAACAGAACGCACTATAATAATAATACACTAAAATAATAATAAACACATTATAAAGAAAAAAAAAACAAATATAATTTACTAAAAAGCCTCTTACTCAAAATAAAACAATGTTCTCCTGATGTCAAAAACGTGTGCGTATGTGTATGTGTGTGTAATAGTGCTGTGCCGGATATCCGTATCCGCATCTGTGTCCGCGGATATCTGAAGCAGAAGAAAGACCTGTATACGTGTCCGTCCGTATCCGTTACTTTTTAGCGGATCTTTTACCGATCTATTTACCTTGTTAATTTTTAATTTATAGATAAAATACTTTAAGGCGAAGGGTAAGGCGCTTTAGCGAGGCCAATTGTCGAGATTCTGACGGATCAATTATTTAAAATAGATCCGGTGTAGCAGCTAACAATTTTAAGAAATTGTTGTCGGTAATGCACCTTATTCTTCGCCAACAAAAGAAAGTCCCGCAATGCAAGTCGAAACATCTCTCAACTCAACTCAAGATCGTGCGCACCGACACCGATTGTGTAAGAAAGTTAAGACCCGTATCCGTATCTGCGGATCTTGACACCAAATATCCGTATTCAGATCCGTATCTGCGGATCTACATTTTTAACGATCCGGCACATCACTAGTGTGTCGTAGTAAGTACCTTATAGTCAATGATGAGTTCTTCTCCAGGCAGCACTTCTCCAGTTGGGTTAGATATAGCCGTTGATATTTCATACGGAGAGTGTATAAAATACTGAAAAATAAAAATAGAGTTTAAAAAAAGCTGTACGATAATAATTGCTTAACCTCAGAAGGGTGACAGTAATCATGGTGATTAAAGCGCGTTGGGGTAAGATCGGCCTTGGGGTAAGAACGTACTAATCAAATATTCTAGTTATTTGGCTTTATTTTTTAATGCTAGCTACGTTTAGCTAGCATAGCTTTATTATTATCCATACTAATATTATAAATGCGAAAGTAACTCTGTCTGTCTGTCTGTCTGTCTGTCTGTTACGCTTTCCCGCTTAAACCTCTCAACCGATTTTGATGAAATTTGGCACAGATAATCTTTAGACCCCGAGAAAGAACATGGGCTACCTTTTATCCCGGAAAAATTTAATGTTCCCGAGGGAAATCTAAAAAGCGCGATATAACCGAACTTCACGCGGGCGAAGCCCCGGGCGGAAAGCTAGTAAAAAATAAAGCCAAATAAATGTGTTATATGATTTGAACGATCTTACTTCAAGGTCGATCTTACCCCGACGCACTATATACAACGTGTAACATAAAGGGTATATACATAACAAAGGCATGGCATCTTTACATGATATCAAACGATATTGGAAGGGTTTTTTAATCATATCTCTTTATGTTAGGAAGTTATAAGGAAAAACACCGCCTGTGATAGGCTACTATCATACTAGTCGCACAGAGATATTGAAGACATTTATCGGATTTTGGGAAGTAACGTGACGGGTAACAAGTAGTTATTAACGTATGTAGTGTGCTGCCACGTTTGTTATGATTTTATTTTAAGAAACACACGAAACCGAAAATTTTGTACCAATTTTTTGAGTATTTTATTTTGAGTTGAAACCCTTCCGATATCGTTTGATATCATCTAAAGATGCCATGCCCTTGGTATGTATATACCCTTTTTGTTACACGTTGTATAGCTTATTTAAGTATTTGTTTAAATAGTGTTATGAGTTTTTTTATTTCTTTTCCTTGTCATTGTTTTAACTAAAGCACCTGCCGTCTAATCTGTGCACCATCCGAGGTTGACTGGTAGAGAATGCCTAAGGCATTCAATCCGCCTCTATACAGTTCATGTGCGAAAGTTGACAGCATCCGTGGCGTAGCGGTAGCGGACGCGGCCGCTGCGCAAGGGCAAGGTAGCGCGGGTTCGATCCCTGCACAGTGCAAGTATTTGTATGCATGAATATGAATATTTGCACTGTGGTTGTACCTCGGAAAGTACGTTAAGCCGTTGGTCCCGGTTGCTATACGAACATCTAGTGGAAGGTGGTTGTTGGAGCCCTCAAAAGTCCAACAATTGGGCTAATTGAAATGCTTCGATGTCGCCTTCGTGTTGTGGAGGTCAGACGGCAGTAGGTTCACGGAAAATGTCGAAGTTTAGCCATATCAGCAGTTGGACTGGTTAAAGCGGACCCCAGACTCTAAAGCTGAAAAGGCTTCCGATGCGACTGGGATTAACGCTGGGATGATGATGATTCAATCCGCCTCTGTACAGTTCATGTGCGAAAGTGTAAATAAATATCTCACCCTAACAGCGTTGTTCATAGAGTCTATTCTCACAGAGCAATGCCCACTGTGGTAGTGGCACTGGAGCAGCTGGAAAGGTATCCATTCGAGCTCCTTCAGCATGTGCTGGAACTCCGCGTACACGGAATTGAACGTCAAGCACATGCCCACTTCCGTCATTACTGGACTCCAGCGTACCTGAAAGGGGGATCCTTTGTAGGTCCAGGGGGTATACCATAATTATCCTTAGAATAGTACCAACCCATATCCTCCTGTGGGTATCGTAAGAGGTGACTAAGGGAACTCTCACCAGGGAAGCAGGCAGCAGCGCTTCTCCTGTGGAATAACAAACTACTGCGATCCCCAACCCGCCTGCTAAGCATGGAGATTATGAATACAACCCCACCAATTTTGCAATCTCACCATAAAAAAAGTTAAAGTGAGCTTAGAAGGACCTGTGAATGGGATCAGCTCCTGGGATTAGTAGGACTGACAGCTTAATAAGCAGAATTAGTAAGCTGACACTCGAAGCTTTTTTAAATATTTTTTTCTCGAGGCGGAAATTCCTCATGGATGTTCGCCACTCTGGTGAGGGCGGCTCAGTCTGTCAGACACTTACTGACTAAAACCCACCCTGGCGTTCGATCTCACACCTACGGCGGAGGTTGCGAAAACGAACAATTCTTCCGCATTTCCGATTGGTGCCGGCTCGCTACTGTGGGCCTCTTCGGGTCAAGCGGGGGGAGTGAGGTGTTTAGGTTATGCACTTAAACGACTTTGCTCCCACACGGCAAAAAGAATATAATTCAAGTATGGGCTTTTAATATTACACTTTAGTGTAGTGTCACATCTGCAGAACGTACGGCGCTGAAAGCTCAGCGGCTGTAGTGTCAGTGGCAATATTCAGTTCTTATGAGAAACCAACGGTCAAAACGCGGCGTCTTGTTCAGCGCTCTACGGGAAGGAAAGTTACGTGGCGTCATCGTCAGTCTGTCTGTGTCGTTTTTGTAACGTACCAGAATTGCCCAGAAAAATGGATTTAATTAGAATATTAGCTATTATAGAGGGCTTAGAAGACGTTACCGCTCTTCGTTACCACCACGCGCACGATGCATAACACACGCCGAACGTTCAGCTACGCCCTCCGAACTTTCGGTCGCGCAACGCATCGCGTGATGTGTCGCTTGCTATGCAAAATACATTAAATGCGTTTTAGGTGAAAAATTTTTCCGAAGGAAGGTTAGGCCCTACGCCGAACGCGGCGTAATTGCGGCTGATGTGTCATAGAGTACTTGAAATACACTGCGAACGTATTTAGCCGAACTTTCGGCGCCGTACGTTCCGCAGATGTGTCACGATCACGACACTTAGATACATTTTACATTGGCATAAATTAGCAGACAGCTCGCAGTCAGGGAACTTACCGACGTCACACCGCTCGGTAGTTGACCCCTCGCTGGCCGCTCGTTGTAGACAAGCGGTCAGCGCGGCGTCCGCGCGCAGACTGCTAGCAGTCGCCGCACCGGCGCAGCGGCGCTCAGTCAGGCAGTATCTATCAAGTAATCCGCTCGCTCGATCTTTCGCGCGTTGTGAATCCGGGCATTGTAAAAGATATAGCGAACTGTGTCAATCGCGAAAAGCTAGAGCGATCGACGGGTGGACAGCTGGTCGCCTGCTAGCAGTCTTCGCATGGACTGCTGGGTGCCTGCCAGCTGTCGCCGCGTGGACTGCGAGCAGTCGTCATAGTTTAGGGCGGTTTTGGAGCAGAGTCATTTAAGGGTGACTCTCCCCCGACGTCTAAGGCCTCTGCCTCGAATCTTGCGGGCAGCGGGGCGGCGGCGGCATCGGCGCGGGAGCCGCGCGGGCATCGAAGACCCATTCTCGAAACTAGCGGGCAGATCGCGCGTCACTATAGCCGCGTAGTATTGTGTTCACGATTGTGTCGACGAGATATTTGTTTTTATTCGCGAAAGAAATGTGTGAACAATGGCGGCAACATCTTTTTGATTCAAATTTATTCCTAACGCTCGATCACCGCTTGACTTAAAGTACACCGCTCGCTGCCTGCCCACTGCCCGCAAGCAGAGGTCTAAGAGTAGCGATCGTGGGACACTTGCCCTCCCTTTGCGATGCTTGAAAGGATTCCACTACCTAGTATAACTTACCTCAAGTTCACTATTGGACACAATAACCTGCAGCACAGAAGAGGGATGGACAGAGAGTGCCAGTTCTAGCAAGTCAATCCCCTTCACAGTCTCATCAGCTTGGTATTTCCAGAAGTTCTGCAGGTTATCACGGAAGGAGACGTCGGCAATCAGCTCTATGAACTCGTAGTAGTAGCTGTATTTCGCAGGATCTGACTCTTCAGTGACGTTCCAGGTGCTGGTGGGGATTAGAAGATGAGGATGTAAGGGTGTACATAAGCCGACTAAACATCATGCCATAAACGTAAACGTAATTCAGGAACGTTATACAAAGTTATTTTCTATATATATACGAAATCTGAATATAGTTTTTTTTTTTTTTAATAATTATAAACTAGCGCTTGACTGCAATCCCGCCTGATGGTAAGCAGTGATGCAATCGTTGATGGTAAAGTGCGCTAGTTTATTAATCCCATTCACTTAAAAAAGACTTAGTGAATAGGAAGGAAGACGGCAGTTGAGCGAGGTGGTGCAATGTTAAACCCAACAACACGACCAACGATGTTGCGCCAGAGGGAGATTGATGTGGAGACCCTCCACGACCAAACTCCCGACACAACAACATTTGACGCATCGTACTCGGCACACATCGCAACACAACTGCTCAGACCCGGTCTCCGCACAGCTTCGCCAGACATCATGCCGGAACACGACGAATCGCTTGGCGGCAAGACTTTGTCTGGTGGGTGGTAACTTCAGTTTGTTCAGAATAAGCAACTGAATCGATTCCAATCATTTTTATACCATGTTATATTTTTTCCCAAATATATTTCAAAATTGTTGCAGAGTGGTCACCGAGCGTACAACACATAGAGTGAATAGGCTCCTAATAAACTAGCGCGCTTTACCATCAACGATTGCATCACGGCTAACCATCAGGTGGGATGGCGGTCAAGTATTAGTTTATAATTTAAAAAAAAAAACTCGTCTCGGTGGTAGGCCATAAGATCGGCTGCCGGCAGAAGTTACCACCCACCAGACAAAGTCTTGCCGCCAAGCGATTCGTCGTGTTCCGGCATGATGTCTGGTGAAGCCGCACGGAGGACGGGTCTGAGCAGTTGTGTTGCGATGTATGCAGGGTACGATGCGCCAAATGTTGTTGTGTCGGGACATTGGTCGTGGAGAGTCTCCAGATCAATCTCCCTCTAGCGCAGCAACATTTGTTCGTGTTGGTCTTGGGTTTAACAATGCATCACCTCGCTCAATTGCCGTCATCCTTCCTATTCCTAAGTTTTTTAAGTGAATAGGCTTAATAAACTAGTGCGCTTTACCATCAACGATTGCATCACTGCTTACCATCAGGCGGGATTGCAGTCAAGCACTAGTTTATAATTATTAAAAAAACTAGCGCTCTTTACTATCAATGATTGCATCACCGCTAACCATCTGGTGGGATTGTGGTCAAGCTTATAGCTATGCTAGTCTATGCTAGTTTATAATTTTAAAAAACGTCCGTCCCTTTCTTAATGGAATAGAAAAAAAAATATGCATTGAAATTTTTCGTTTATAAAAGGGAATTGGAGCCATTGTCGCACGGACTTAAACCATAATTGGAGCCATGGTCGCACGGACTTAAACCATAATTGGAGCCATGGTCGCACGGACTTAAACCATAATTGGAGCCATTGTCGCACGGACTTAAACCATAATTGGAGCCATTGTCGCACGGACTTAAACCATAATTGGAGCCATTGTCGCACGGACTTAAACCATAATTGGAGCCATTGTCGCACGGACTTAAACCATAATTGGAGCCATTGTCGCACGGACTTAAACCATAATTGGAGCCATTGTCGCACGGACTTAAACCATAATTGGAGCCATTGTCGCACGGACTTAAACCATAAATCCTGCACATAAGATTTTTTTTTAAATTTAGTTACCACGGAAACTAGTTATATCATAGACAAAAGCTTTTACCCTAATTTAAAACTTACTCTTCAATCAGTTCCCTTGCTTTATCCGGCTGCACTCTATCCAGGAAGCAGGCGGTCACGGCTGGGAAGGTGGTCCACCAGCTTCTGTAATCTCGTTGCAAAGATACCACCACTGGTTCCGAGTTGTACCTATACAATAATAATATTAGGCAGCTGGATCAAGGGCTTGATTCAGAAAGCAGTACTGCTGGACACGGCTCGCATCGTCAGGAAGTTCCTCTCTCTGAAGGCCTGACCGCCGGTAGCTTGGTCCCTGTTCCTGATACCGGTGGGCGCGTTTTTATGTGTTTATATAAATATTTAAAAATGTAAATTCTATGTATGTATTGGAAAACTCTGTCCGTCCCGTGAAGGTATTGTTAGGTATCGATAACTGATTCTACTAATGCCTACAAAGCCGGGCTAAACTTAAAAAAATCCCCCTAAAAATAATTTCGCAAAATAGGTCACTTAATACATGTGCGGTAGCCAATACATGCGCGGGCGAAGGGGGGCAGGGCACGCGGCACGCGGTCGCAGCGCTCATAATAATACCGCCGAAATTGATGTTGTCACTTTTTTTTAAATTACCAAATTTTTGGAAAGTTGGAATTAATTCGCAGAAAAAAAGAAGATTAAGTATTTTAAAATTCATTAAGTAGTTACTATGATGATTATGTAAAATTTTATATTATATTTGGTCATGTGTTTACCTAACCTTTATTATCCTTATGGGTCGGACAGAGTTTTCTTTATACAATATGTAAAAAAATTTTACATAATCATCATAGTAACAATACTAATGAATTTTGAAATAATCCTTTTTTCCCGGGAATTAATTCCAATTTCCCCGAAATTTGGTAATTTTTAAAAAAGTGACAACACCGGTATTATTATAAGCGAATAGCGACGCGACCACGTCACAGGTGCCGCGTGCCCTGCCTCCCGCCGCCCGCGGAAGGGGTTGCTTACCGCACATGTATTAAGTTACCTCTTTTTGCGAAATAATATTTATTTTTTAGGGGGATTTTTTTTTTAAGTTTTGCCTGTCTTTGTGGGCATTAGTAGAATCAGTTATCGATACCTAACAATACCTTCACGGATCGAACAGGGTTTTCTTTACATATTGTATATTGTACTAGCTGCGCCACACGGTTTCACCCTCGTTTTTTTTATATGCCTCGCTCCTATTGGTCGCAGCGTGATATTAAATAGCCTAAAGCCTTCCCGTATTAATGCGCTATCCAATGCAAAAAGAATTTTTCAAATCGGACCAGTAGTTTCTGAGATTAGCGCGCACAAACAAACAAACATACAAACAAACAAACTCTTCAGCTTTATATATTAGTATAGATATACACATTAAAGCAAGCAATACACAAATTCAAACTTAATTTTTGCTTATTTTATCATAAGACAAAAGTTACCGGACACAGCAACATGCCTGCCACATTAATGTCCTGGTAGACCTCCCGGAAATCATCGCCAGAACCAGAACTATGTTGGAGCTACCCCACATTACAATGATGATGTTGAATATACCCTCTGATTTTTGTGTTTAACGGAGGTGAACGCTGCCAAAAACTTAAAGTAAACGGAACGTGACCATAGTAGTGTGGCTCCTTCCGCTGACCGCCGCAAGACGTGGCGAGCGCACTTCCTTTCAAACTGGCAAGCTAGCGAGTCATGGCCACGATCTTTTAACTGACACCAAATTTAAGTATTTAAAGTAACTCCCGGGGGAATTAAGGCCTCAAAATTTAAAATTAATAAAGTTAGGGAGTCTGCCAGTGAATTGTATCGACGTGCGCCTCCTCGTGATCTTATCTGGTGGTCTACGAACTCCGCATCTGAAGGTTGAAGGTAAGTGGTTTGTCGCTTTATAAGATATACTCCAAAGGCATCATTCAGTCCCATATTTGCTTGTAGTATCTAATATACAGAGTGGTGCTGACAATACGACGATAAATTAAACAGCATGTACCTCAACACGTTCTCAGTCTACATATAAAAAATCATATAAATATGTCCATTAGTTTGGTCACAGGAAATTATTTTTCATTTTTCACATTTTCTACATAATGCACATGTTGCTATGGAAGCGCTTGCAGGTTAATGACCGCCGCATCCTAAGGTACCAAACTTTAATAATAATGGCGCGAAAAAGCAAGTCGATACAGGATCGCGCTGTCGCCGATCGGAGGTCAGTGAACCAAGATTTTTAAAGGATGTTCCATTCCGTTTGCAATTTTATGCGATTTAGTTGGTTTGAAATTTTCATTTGTTTATTTTTGATGCTAGGTTTTTTTCTATGGTTTAGGATTATTATCTATGAACCAGCATTGTTTGTGTTTTCATTTATTGTCTTAATGTCAGCACCACTCTGTATTGCTATCCTAAATACAGTCCACTCTTGTTCAAAATCTTTTGTCCTCGGCACGTTGCGGCCACAGATGACAGCGCTCGGATGAGCCTAAGATGCTGATGTAAATAAATAAATACTGACCTGAAATATTGACTGAGCGCACAGTAGACTGCGCCAGCAAATGCACTCAAAGTCAAAACTAGCCAGAGTAGCCTGGAAAGACAAAAAAATTATCTAAGGCCGAAATCTGAAATATGAAATGGAACAATTGGCCTGCAGCGGTTGTACGGCATTTTTTAAATAAAATGATGAACTGGTAGATAGTACAATCGTTGATGGTAAAGCGAGCTAGTTTATTAAGAGCCTAGTTTCTCAAAAAAACTGAGTGAATAGGAGGGAAGACAGCAGTTGAGCGAAGTGATGCAATGTTAAACCCAACAACACGACCAACAATGCTGCGTCAGAGGGAGATTGATCTGGAAACCCTCCACAATCAAACTCCCGACACAACAATACTTGGCGCATCATACCCGGCAGACATCGCAACACAACTGCTCAATCCCGTCCTCCGTACGGCTTCACCAGACATTATCACGAACACGACGAATCGCTTGGCGGCAAGACTTTCTCTGGTGGGTGGTAACTTCTGCCGGCAGCCGATGTTATGGCCTACCACCGAGAGAGAGATTCTGATTACTATTTAAGTGTCTTCAAGGCTTGAGGGAATAGGCTCTTAACAAACTAGTGCACCTTACCCTTATCATCATCATCAGGCGGGATCGCAGTCAAGCACTTAGTAACGTTTAAAAAAAAGAAAAGATGTAAATTCAAGATGGCCTCTGATTTTTGTATTACATTTATCGGATACCCTCTTCTTATTGATATTACGTCAAACTATACAACGTTATTTTTTCTCTAAGAAACCAGAATATAGTTTGTTCAGAATAAACAACTGAATCGATTCCAATCATTTTTACACCATGTTATATTTTTCCCAAATACATACATTTAGAATTTGTTGCAGTGTAGATCATAAAAAAGGCGCGGCGTATTGCTTAAAAAAATTAGCCAAATATGGAGCCCGTTTCTAGATTGCGGCCAGACTGATGGCGTAAATTAAAGTAAAATAGGTTTTGAGCTTTGGGACATAGCTCATAGATCCCTGTATGCCAGAATCTGCAGTACCGAACACCAGAGAGATGGGGTTGCAAGTGGGGACAGCTGCCCCCCCCACCCCCCCCCCTGGAAATCTCGCAGAACATGTATAAACTCCCTTAATTACTAATCTAAGTATAAACGAGAACTTATCTCTAAGTTTTAAATAATCTACGCAGTAGACACTGGCAAACGTTATGGTGTAATTGCCAAAAAACCGCGTGCGACTCTTAATAGCGCACAAAGATTCTCTTCTTCTTCTTCAGCCTATAGATGTCCACTGCTGGACAAAGGCCTCCCCCAAGGCTTTCCACGATGACCGGTCTTGTGCTGCCCGCATCCATCGGCTTCCCGCGACCTTCATCAGGTCATGGGTCCACCTTGTTGGGGCCGCTACGCTGCGTCTTCCAGTACGTGGCCGCCACTCCAGAACCTTACTGCCCCATCGACCATCGGTTCTACGAGCAATGTGCCCTGCCCACTGCCACTTAATTTTAGCGACTCGAAGAGCTATGTCGGTGACTTTGGTTCTTCTGCGGATCTCCTCGTTTCTAATTCGATCGCGCAGAGAAACTCGGAGCATAGCTCTTTCCATTGCCCTTTGTGTGACTTTGAGCCTTCGTATGAGGCCCATTGTGAGGCGACCACGTCAAAGATTACTCACTCTAAAAATTTGACTTGCCACAAGGCCTGGCTTGCCCTAGTCTAGAAAGTAGGTATGCCCATGCAAGAAACTATGAAGTAATGGCGAGAAAAAGTATTACCTACAACCTCTTTAACAACAGCCAATAAACCAAAAAAAAAAGTAATTCGTAAAAAGAACACGTCACTTCCAACAACTCAACTGTCATTTCGGACGTTTCAAATGTAAAATTATTGGTTATACAAAAAAAAAATCAAGCGATATATTTTGGTTTAAATCAAATTACTCCATTACCTTTCGAGCCAGTGCAGTTTTTTCTCAACAGTATGCTTCAGGCCATGTAGTGTGGTTTCTTGACAGAATCCAACATAGATGCTATAGCCAGATGCGATGGAAACCCTCATCGATTCTATCATAGACTTTGTACGCGTTAGGCAGCTTAACATCGCGGTAGGTCTAACCCTATGTTTTTTTTTATACTCTGGTTTGCCCATGATAGTAGAAATAACCACTCTCTGCCTGATCCAAACGCTGATAATGATTCTAGAATATTATATTAAATGCGCTGACTTAGAAAGTCTTTTACATTGCAATGAAAAATCCAGAACTTGAATGCTAAATCAGATCAAAGTAGGCACTAAACAACCTCTTTGCGGCATGCTTGCTTAGAGGAATGTTATTTTTAAAATCAATTCCTACTAAATTTCGTATAACAGGGAGGCATTAATATAATGTGGGGTCAATTAAATAATTGTTTAATAGCTTACTAATGTCTGTAATGGATTCTTTTGTGTTATTGTAATCAAAGCCATGTAGCTACAATTATTGTTATGAAAGGTTATTCATTGTAATGTATTATTTTGGTATATCATTTTCAGCAGATCTATACATACCTAGTACATATGTATGATTTTTAAAATTTTCCTTTGATTGTAAGTGATTTTATGGTGGTATCTAAAGTGCCTCACATCAATAATAAGCATTGTGCGGTCAGCAACAAAAATTAACTAACATTATATGATTTGATAATGTACTTTTTTAATATCACATGTAATAAATAAAATGTTTTGCTTAGTACCTAATCATCATCACCATCATCATCATCAGCCTTTACTCGTCCACTGCTGGACATAGGTCTCTTTCATAGCACGCCAACAAGCTCGATCCTGAGCAGGTCTCCGCCAGCCACTACCAGCCACCTTTTTGATGTCGTCGCTCCATCTAGCCCAAGGGCGTCCTACGCTACGTTGGCGAGACGCGGTCTCCACTCGAGGACTCGTTTACCCCAACGGTTGTCGGTCCTGCAGCATATGTGACCAGCCCATTGCCACTTCAGCTTGCTAATCCTCTCAGCACCTAATAAAAGTTTCGAAAACAAAAACTTTTTTTACTAGCTATACAGACTCCATCATATGTATAAGCAACTAGCTGCGCCACACGGTTTCACCGGCGTTTTTTTATATGCCCCGCTCCTATTGGTCACAGCGTGATGTTAAATAGCCTAAAGCCATAGAATAAAGAGGGGAAGTAGGTTATCTGCGACCCAATCCGCGATTTAATTGCCTACTGTCTTAGGGTTGACGACTGTCCGCGCTTCGTCGGTTACGGTTGTCGCCCAAACCGCTAACAAATATTTATAGACTAAGAGCTTATGTTTAAATTATTTGCTTAGTATTTAGTTTACATATACTAGTCAGTTTTTTTTTTGTAATTTTTATTTTTAGTTTTGTACACATAAAGAACCATATTTATTTTTATTTTTATATAAATAATACAAACATAACATCTATTGAATCACACATTTAATACAAAATTACAAATTAGCTACAGAAAAATACCTACTTTCTTCGGTTTCGATTATTACGAAACGCGTTGTTATTAAACTTTAATGTGTAATATATCCGTATCCTTGTAAATAACTTTTAGAAATATAATTTGAAAAATTAAGTCTTTTATTTGTTCATAAATAGACATACCAACTTTGCAGTTTATGTGATCATTTTTTAAAAGCTAATGTGCCGAAAAGCCGTGACGCGCGAAGCTCGTTCCGTGCTAGCCGCGACTAGCGCAGTCATAGGCACTCTAATATTGTGTTTAGGTGTGCGTGCGGCGACGCATAGATACTATGGCGCAAACATACAAGCCGCGCGCGGTCCGTTTGTATGAAGATAACGTACTTCCCTCTCTTTATTCTATGCTAAAGCCTTCCCGGATTAATGCGCTATCCAATGCAAAAAGAATTTTTCAAATCGGGCTAGTAGTTTCCGAGATTAGCGCGCACAAACAAACAAACAAACAAACTCTTCAGCTTTATATATTAGTATAGATTTCATTAATACATTTTCAACTTTATCGCTACAGCATTGGGTTCAAGGTTGATTTGGAAAAGTTGACGATTTTGGCTTGATATGTCAGGCTTGCATCGCGCAAACAGAATTATCCTCGCGCAATACCCTTTCCAAAGTTTTATTGACTAGGAATACCATCATCCCAGCGTTAATCCCAGTCGCATCCGAAGCCTTTTTCAGCTTTGAAGTCTGGGGTTCGCTTTACCAGTCCATCTGCTGCTATGGCTAAACTTCGACATTTTCCGTGAAGCGACTGCCGTCTGACCTCCACAACCCGAAGGCGACATCGAAACATTGCAGTTAGACCAATTGTTGGAACTTTTGAGGGCTTCAACAACCCGTAACGACTGCCACTAGATGTTCGTATGGCAACCGGGACCAACGGCTTAACGTGCTTTCCGAGGCACGACCAGACCAGTGCAAATACTCATATTCATGCATACAAATACTTATACTATGCGGGGATCGAACCCGCGCCACCTTGTGCAGCGGCCGCGTCCGCTACCGCTACGCCACGGAGGCTGTCAAACTAGGAATACCATAATATGCAACATTATTTTCTGTTTGTGCGAAACCAGCAACACGTGTCCAGTATTTTTAAGTAAAGAATCGTATGTACAAAACTTTCAAAAAGATAACATGAAAACCGATAAAGTTATGAGCTTGTTATCCTACTTGACTGTCCCAACAAAAATATGGTCAACGTTCCGTTCGGGCGGGCGAGCGGTGTGTTGACCTGTGGCGTCAGCTGTTGCGCGGGCGTGCGCAGTACAATGGTCTACCGTAAGCTGCGTGGCGCGCACGCTAACCACACGGCAACAATATCTATGAGTATTTAGGAAAAATATAACATAGTGTAAAAATGATTGGAATCTTATCTATCATCATCATCATTTCAGCCGAAAGACGTCCACTGCTGGACATAGGCCTCCCCCAAGGTTCTCCACGACGGCCGGTCCTGCGCCTCCCGCATCCAGCGGTTTCCCGCGACCTTCATCAGGTCGTCGGTCCACCTTGTCGGGGGCCTACCCACGCTACGTCTTCCGGTGCGTGGTCGCCACTCGAGAACCCGTCGGCCCCATCGGGCATCGGTCCTACGGGCAATGTGGGCGGTTACTCACGTTCTTCTGCGGATCTCCTCGTTCCTGATTCGATCGCGCAGTGAAACCCCAAGCATAGCCCTCTCTATTGCCCTTTGAGTGACTTTGAGCCTTCTTATAAGGCCCATTGTTAGCGACCACCTCTCAGTTCCTTATATCATCACTGGCAACACACACTGGTCGAAGACTTTTGCCTTGAGACACTGCGGTATTTCGGACGAGAAGATTTTACGTAGCTTCCCGAAAGCAGCCCAGCCGAGTTGGATTCGACGATTGACCTCTTTCTCGAAGTTGGACCTTCCTTACTGGATAGTTGGAATCTTATCTACTTATATCTAAACTATATTTCAGGTTTCGTCTATAGGATAAACAGCGTTGTATAGTCCAGAGTCTGGATTTATGCCAATAGGCTCATCCTGAATGGTCGTAGCTATACATCTATGCATAAGCCTTCAGGAATCATACCCATAATTGATTGTTTTCAACCCTTTTGACATCTAACTTTATTGATTGCAGTTAGCTGGATTACTAACCCTGATCTACTTGGTCTACCAATACTGGGGCCTCTGCTTCAAGGGACAGCACGATGATGATGATGAAAGCGGTCAATCCATCAGAGCCTCGCGGTCACGATCCAGGTAGGTACGAAAGTGATCTTGCTTAGACTTGGCTTGCTTTACCTTCTAAGACTTTAAGAGCCCCCCAATGGAATGAAAGCCTTGGGGGAGGCCTCTGTCCAGCAGTGGACCTCAATAGGATGAGAAGAAGAAAATCTAAATCTAGGTTAATAAAAAAAAACAAAGAATATACATGAATCGAAGATGTTGCCAGCGAGGAAAAACCTACTGAATTAGTAGAAATAAATGAGAAAGAACCTACTGTGTTGGAGAAGCATCGAGATTGGAAAAATATGAATAGTATTGTGGGATTAGCTGCTGTAGGTTTTTCGTTTCTCAGATAGGAGCCTTATTTCCGTTTTCAATAAGACTAGGCACGTATAGAGGCGTGCGAAGAGGCTAATTTTTTACCCGGCTACGGCAAAGCTAAAGGAGGGTTATTATTTTGACAGGGTATGTATGTATGTTCATCTGTTCCCTCGTAACTTCTAAACTACTTATCAGAATTCGAAAAATGACATATCATTAGAAGCGTTTTAATTGTCCGCTGGTTATAGGCTATATGGGGTTTCACAAAATCTAATGTGGCGCCCTCTAGCGGACAAAACATACAGAGTACAAAAATAAAGTTAAGACAAATATGCCGTGTTTGGTATCATATGAAAGCGCTTTACTTGTACATTTTGAATATATATATATATTGCTAGCATTTGCTTGTGACTTTACCTGTATTCATGGGGTGGTTGCATATAATTCACATCTTTTCGTTCATAGCTTCTTTACTACTTATCAGAATAAGACCACTGCAGTACCATTAGAAGGGCCTTGATATTCTGTTGGTTATGAGCTATAAAGGTTGTCACCAAATTTAGTATTGCGCCCTCTAGCGGAAATTTTCATGTTTGGAAAGGCGTAGACACACGTTGTCAAGGTGCTACGGCAGGTAGGTAAATGTAACGTGAGAGAGAGAGATAAATTTTCATGTTTAGAAAGGCGTAGTCACCGCCTTTCTAAACATGAAAATTTATCTCTAAATAGTGAATATTGCATACTTCAGAATAGTATTGTATGACATTATTGTCAATTTACAACGAAGGCATCTTGGTAGTCTACTGTGTCCATTTACTTGCAACTACATGAACTTTTTTCAGTTCAGTATTCTGAATATCTTGTTTTATACTTTTTCAGCATCGTTTTTTGACGTAGTTGGGTTTTAGTTTTTTTACTTTTTATTATACCAGATAAAGTTAGAACAACCTCCAAAACCTGGAGCATAGGCATAGAGTAGCCATCGATATTCTATAGGATGAATTTTGGAGAGGGTGCGCGGGAATTACATGACTTAACTCCCCCATCTCCGGTCCATTACCGAACGACCCGTCGTACGACGAGTATCCGCCCACGATCGTACGATGTGTTTGAATGTGCGATCCTGTAATCAAAGCAACAGATCTCTTTTGAGTGTCCTCATTGAGTACCAAAGGCTACTGGTTATCTGTGTGACCGAATCAGAAATGAGGAGATCCGCAGAAGAAACAAAGTCACCGACATAGCTCTGCGAGTCACTAAACTTAAGTGGCAGTGGGCACATTGCTCGTAGAACCGATGGCCGATGGGGCAGTAAGGTTCTGAGAGTAGGGAGGCCCCCAACAAGGTGGACCGATGACCTGGTGAAGGTCGCGGAAAGCCGATGGATGCGGGCAGCACAAGACCGGTCGGCGTGGAAAGCCTTGGGGGAGGCCTTTGTCCAGCAGTGGACATCTATAGGCTGAAGAAGAAGAATTGGTTACCTACGCGACGCGTCGACGCGCGAGGGGCGCGACGGCATCAGACGATGGACATCGGGCGATCTATTAGGACACCTATTAGATCATCGTACGACCACTTTGATCAGGAGATGAAAAACGTATCGTTCTATCGTACGATCACTCCCAATTAGGATTCCCACAGATTTCATCCGAGTGTCCTACGCTGACGATCGTTATTAAGCATTTCATGTGCTCGCACGATTAGTTGCGAGGTTCAAATAGGACACTCTGATGAAATCTGTATGTTTGAACTCATCGCACGACGAGAACGCATCGTGTCATCGTGCGATCTTTGCCAATTAGGACAACGCCTTACGTTGTTGACACCACTACGATCCGGTGGAGCGTTTCGCTTTCGTCTTTTATACCGCATAAATGGAAGGACTGGAATAATTGGGAATTCTTCGTGCTAGTCCGTTTCCTAGGTTTTCCTGCAGATAGGTTAGGTTCTCTTAATTTACTGTTCACGCAGGGGAACTCTGAGCATAGATGGGGGATTATCACTGAAATGAAACTAGGCTCAAGATTTTTTCCTTCACCTTGTAATCAGTCATTGGTGACCAAGATATAGGTACTTAGAAAGTACATACAACTTAGAAAAGTGGCTTGCCTGCGACGTGGAGGCCCCGGGTTCGATCCCCGGCCATGTCATGATGGAAAACGATCTTTTCGTGATTGATCTGGGTCTTGGATGTTTATCTATATATGTATCTATTATAAATATAGTATCGTTGAGTTAGTATCCCATAACACAAGTCTCGAACTCACTTTGGGGCTAGCTCAATCTGTGTGATTTGTCTGTATATACAATATGTAAAGAATACCCTGTCCGACCCATAAGGATAATAAAGGTAAGGTAAACACTTGACCAAACATGATATAAAATTTTACATAATCATCATAGTAACAATACTAATGAATTTTGAAATAATCCTTTTTTCCCGGGAATTAATTCCAATTTCCCCGAAATTTGGTAATTTTTAAAAAAGTGACAACACCGGTATTTTTATAAGCGAATAGCGACGCGACTACGTCACAGGTGCCGCGTGCCCTGCCCCCCGCCGCCCGCGGTATGGGGTTGCTTACCGCACATGTATTAAGTTACCTCTTTTTGCGAAATAACATTTATTTTTTTAGGGGGATTTTTTTTTAAGATTTGCCTGTCTTTGTGGGCATTAGTAGAATCAGTTATCGATACCTAACAATGCCTTCACGGATCCGACAGGGTTTTCTTTACATATTGTATTTATTTATTTTATTTATTTACTTGCCTGACCTAGAATGGAACCCGCACACTCAAACTTGAAAGACTGGTGTAACCACTAGGCCACCACTACTTTTTCGAAGTTAGGCCCATCTAATTGGGAACTTTGCCAATTTCCCAATACTCAAAAACATATATTATCCTCAGGTCGTCTTCAAGATCAAGACCGCGTTCCAACCACCACGACTACAAAATGGCAGCGGATAAGAATAGCCGCCGAGGGCGGAAAGCTCACCGAAGATGCCCTGACTGTAGCCTCTGTAACTACGAATAGCCGCTAGATGGCACTATCCTCAATCATGTTAAATACAAAAGTTGCGCATAGGTGGCGCTTTTTTACTATATAAATTACTTGTAGCTGTGTGCGTGTTTAGTATTTATTTACCTTTCAATAAATAGTTTGATATAATTAATCTGAATAATACCGCTTTCTTTATTTTTGAGAGTAGGTTTTTTACTAGACTACAGGGATCGTTTACCGCCTAAAGGACATTGGTAGGGACAGACGACACATCAGGCTAATACAATGTGTCATTTAAGTTTTTATTTCTGCTTCATTAAGAAAAGAGCAGAAAATAATATGTTAGTGTAGAGCTGTAAAATTAGTCCGCTCCTGACGTTAATTGGCATATACAGTCCAGGCTGTAAAGGGCAGACGGGGTAAAGGCCGTTGGCACTAAAACATGAAAATGTTTATCTGAATTGAACGTTTATTTATAAACGTTTTTATCTTTCAAATTTTAAATAGTTTCTGTCCGAGACCGGCCGTAAACTCATAGATACAATGCGCCCGAGGTACGTATCAGTGCAAAGGGCGCTGATCTCTTGCACTGGCAGTTCGTTTTAACGACTTATGTAAGTTTTAACTAACCAAATTCCAATAAAAACACGCTTAATGCCATAATTTTTGTATGTTAAGCGCCTCGCGCTTTTTTTTAAATTACACACGAAGATCAATTGATCAGATATTCAGATTAACATAGCCACGGAGGTAGATCCATTTGCTTAATCATCATTCTCCTGCCCTTGTCCCAATTTATTTGGGGTCGGCGCAACATGTCTTTTTCTTCCATACATCCCTATCAGAAGCCATCTCGGCAGTCACCCCCTTCTTAGCCATATCATCCTTCACACATTCCATATATCGTTTCTTTGGTCTTCCCCTACTCTTATAGCCATTAACATTCATAATTAAAACTCTCCTCACGACATTCTCCTCATTTCTCCGTAACACATGCCCGTACCATGACAACCGATTTCCACACAACTTTTCAGCTACCGGTGCCACTTTCAGACTTCCTCTTATGTACTCATTTCTTATTCTATCCATTCGTGTAACACCACACATCCCTCTTAGCATTCTCATCTCGGCTGCATGCAATTGCCTTTCATTCATCCCTTTCGTAGCCCAACATTCTGATCCATACAAGACAGCAGGTCGGATCATGGTTTTATATATTTTCCCCTTCAGTTTAAGGGGAATGCGGGAGTCGCAGATTGTTCCCGCGACCTGCCGCCATTTCATCCACCCAGTGTTAATTCTGTGCTTAACCGTCCGATCTATTTCGCCATCGCTTTGCACGAGTGAACCGAGATACCGAAAGTCGGAGCATATTGGGAGAAGTGCGCCATCAAGCGCTATGGCTCCAGAAGTGGAGAGACCGCCGAAATCGCAGAACATATATTCGGTTTTGGTTCTGCTGATTTTCAAGCCAACATTCTCCAGCTTCTGTTGCCATTTCTCCAATCTGCTCTGGATCTCAGGTCCATCTTCACCGACGAGAACAATGTCATCGGCGAACAGCATGCACCAGGGTGCCTCCTCCTGGATGTCCGACGTAAGAGCGTCCATAATCCACAGGAGGTACGGACTTAAAGCCGATCCCTGGTGCAAGCCTACCGCCACACTGACTGTACATAGCACGAATTAACTCTACATACTTCCCAGGCAAAACTTTCTCTTTCAGGGCCCACCACAGCACATCACGAGGTACCCTATCATACGCTTTCTCCAGATCAATGAACACCATGTGCAAGTTCTTGTGTGCACGTCTGTACTTCTCGCACATTTGGCGGAGTGCAAAAGTGGCGTCCATTGTTCCTCGACCTGGCATAAACCCAAACTGGTTTGGGGTAATCTCACTCTCCTCTCGCAATTTTTCTCAATCACTTTCTCCCATACCTTCATACTATGTGACATGAGCTTTATCCCTCGATAGTTGTTACAGTCCTGTACATCACCTTTATTCTTAAAGATGGGCACTAGTGAACTATTGCACCATTCTTGTGGGATCCCTCCTTCATGCAACAACTTAGTGAAGAATAAAGTCAGCCACATACATCCATCTCCTTTTAAACGCTTCCATACTTCTACTGGTATATCATCTGGGCCCATAGCTTTTCCATTTTTCATACATTGAACTGCTATTCTTACTTCATCCATGCTAATTTCTCTTACCAAACCCATATTCTCTTGTACCTCTTTGAGCACGCCGCTCCATTTATTCTCTTCGTTCATTAGTTTTTCAAAATAAACCTTCCATCGCTCTTTTATATCGTCATCCTTGGACAGAACCTTACCAGCATCGTCTTTCATACATTTGATATTACTTATATCTCTCGTTCTCCTTTCTCTTGCTTTTGTAATCCGGTAGAGCTCCTTCTGGCCTCTAGGGCTGTCCAGTGAGTCATGAAACTTCTCCTGCGCCTTAGCCCTCGAAACTGCTACCGCCTTTTTTGCCTTTCTCTTCCATTCATTATAAATCTTCTTCTTGTCTTCTTTTAAACTATTATTCCCGTTTTCTACACCTTGCCATTCTTTAAAAGCTATTTTCTTTTCTTTGAGTATCTTTTGCACATCTTCATTCCACCACCATGTATCCTTTTCTATCACACCTTTCCCTTTGGATTCTCCAAACACATCTTTAGCTACTCTCCTTATATAGTCCGCCATCTCTTTCCAACATTCATTCACAGATTTTCCTTCCATATCCCCCATTTCAATCATCTTATCTACCACTTGGCTCTTAAACACACTTGCATATTCCTCTTTTTCTATCATACGCCATCTAGTTTTGGGCGAGGGCCGTTCCTTGTTCTTTCTGGATGAGACACTGACTTTTACCTCCATTATCAATAGTCTATGTTGTGAGACTAAGTCTTCACCTGGTAGCACTTTACAGTTTTTGACACTTTTAAGGCTGTTTCGTCTTACTAAAAAGTAATCGATTTGTGTCGCGTGGCGGCCGCTTTTATAGCTTATGAGATGCTCATTTTGTTTTTTGAACCACGTATTTGTTATTGCCAGGTTAAAGGCCGTAGCAGCTTGCAGTAGTGTCTCACCATCGGTGTTACGGTCTCCGTATCCCCAAAAGCCATGCACTCCATTTGCTTAATATAGTTACGAATATCGATCCATCAGATTAATATAGCCACGGAGATCGATCGATCAGATTAATATAGCCACGAAGATCAATCGATCAGAATTATTCAGATTAATATAGCCACGAAAATCAATCGATCAGATATTCAGATTAATATAGCCACGGAGATCGATCCATAAGATTAATATAGTCAAGGAGATCGATCGATCAGATTAATACAGCCACGTAGATCGATCGATCAGATTAATATAGCCACGAAGTTCAATTGATCAGATTAATATAGCCACGGAGATCGATCGATCAGATTAATATAGCCACGAAGTTAAATTGATCAGATTAATATAGCCACGCAGATCGATCCATCAGATTAATATAGCCACGGAGATCAATCGATCAGAATTATTCAGATCAATATGGCCACGAAGACCAATCGATCAGATATTCAGATTAATACAGCCACGCAGATCGATCGATCAGATTAATATAGCCACGAAGTTCAATTGATCAGATTAATATAGCCACGGAGATCGATCGATCAGATTAATATAGCCACGAAGTTCAATTGATCAGATTAATATAACCACGCAGATCGATCCATCAGATTAATATAGCCACGGAGATCAATCGATCAGAATTATTCAGATCAATATGGCCACGAAGACCAATCGATCAGATATTCAGATTAATATAGCCACGAAGATTGATCGATCAGATTAATTTAGCCACGAAGATCGATCCATCAGATTAATATAGCCACGTAGGTCTATCCATCAGATTAATAAAGCCACGACGATCGATTGATCAGATTATTAGAGCCACGTAGATCAATTGATCAGATATTCAGATTAATATAGCCCCGGAGATTGATCATCAGAACATGTATGAACTCCCTTGATTATTAAACGTAAACAAAGTATAAACGAGGACTTATCTCTAACTTTTAAATAAACCACGCAGTAGACACTGACAACATGTACCTACGGTGTAATTAGTAAACAAAGTATAAACGAGGACTTATCTCTAACTTTTAAATAAACCACGCAGTAGACACAACATGTACCTACGGTGTAATTAGTAAACAAAGTATAAACGAGGACTTATCTCTAACTTTTAAATAAACCACGCAGTAGACACTGACAACATGTATCTACGGTGTAATTAGTAAACAAAGTATAAACGAGGACTTATCTCTAACTTTTAAATAAACCACGCAGTAGACACTGACAACATGTACCTACGGTGTAATTAGTAAACAAAGTATAAACGAGGACTTATCTCTAACTTTTAAATAAACCACGCAGTAGACACTGACAACATGTAGGTACCTACGGTGTAATTAGTAAACAAAGTATAAACGAGGACTTATCTCTAACTTTTAAATAAACCACGCAGTAGACACTGACAACATGTACCTACGGTGTAATTACTAAACAAAGTATAAACGAGGACTTATCTCTAAGTTTTAAATAAACCACGCAGTAGACACTGACAACATGTACCTACGGTGTAATTACTAAACAAAGTATAAACGAGGACTTATCTCTAACTTTTAAATAAACCACGCAGTAGACACTGACAACATGTACCTACGGTGTAATTACTAAACAAAGTATAAACGAGGACTTATCTCTAACTTTTAAATAAACCACGCAGTAGACACTGACAACATGTACCTACGGTGTAATTACTAAACAAAGTATAAACGAGGATTTATCTCTAACTTTTAAATAAACCACGCAGTAGACACTGACAACATGTACCTACGGTGTAATTACTAAACAAAGTATAAACGAGGACTTATCTCTAACTTTTAAATAAACCACGCAGTAGACACTGACAACATGTACCTACGGTGTAATTACTAAACAAAGCATAAACGAGTACTTATCTCTAACTTTTAAATAAACCACGCAGTAGACACTGACAACATGTACCTACGGTGTAATTAGTAAACAAAGTATAAACGAGGACTTATCTCTAACTTTTAAATAAACCACGCAGTAGACACTGACAAAATGTACGGTACCAAAAAACCGTGTCCGACTATAGCGCACAAAGCGCACAAAAATTACACGCTCAACATGACTTGCCCCTCTTAGGCCTGACTTTCCCACCCCTAGGCCTGACTTGCCCCGAGGTCAGAAGCTAGGTTCGCCCATGTTTTACAGTGATAACATTTTTCAGGGTTGTTGTTATTTAGGCCAGGTTTCCACTGACGTAGTATAGAACGGAGAGAACGGTGCACGAATTGACCAATCACTATAATACTATCCGCTTCAATGGAAACAGAACGGTTTGATTTCAGCATTGGGGTGCAGAAAGAAAGACAGCGGGGCGGTACTGTGCGGAGGACAGTGGGGCGGTGCGTGACTCGGGCGCAGTGCCTCAGTTATCATAGTTAAGTCATTAGGTGCATACGTATCAAAACGGATGAGAAGTTACTCCAATCCACGCCACTCCATTCCACTCCACTCCACGCCACTCCATTCCACTCCACTCCACTCCACTCCACTCCACTCCACTCCACTCCACTCCACTCCACTCCACTCCACTCCACTCCACTCCACCACACGCCACTCCACGCCACTCCACTCCACTCCACGCCACTCCACTCCACTCCACTCCAATACACGCCACTCCACTCCACTCCACTCCACTCCACGCTACTCCACTCCACTCCGCTCCACTCCGCGCTTCAGTGAAAAAACTGATCACTTTTCACCGCTCTTCACCGTTCCTCTCTACCCAGCTCCGCGTCAGTGGAAACACTGACCACTTTTTACCACTCTTCACCGCTCTACTCCGCCCAGCTCCGCTTCGGTGGAAAGGTGGAAACACTGACCTAAAGTCGATGAAACGAAAAAGCGACAGTAAAATTATACATTTGTCATTATTTAGCAACCTGAATTTTTGTAGGCTTTTTTATCTATATTAAAATTCAATAAAGCAAGCTTCAAATGAGATCATAATAAAAATGTACCATTGTTTTTCCAAATACTAAAATTAAATAAAACATAAATAAAAGAACATTGTAAGACAGAAATGCGAGCCCAAAAAATCTGGGACCGCTCATTCCTTCTGCTACTTCGAAATTAATACAATGGTATGTATAAAGTAGGGGTATCAGCATACCCACCTAATCATCCTCTTGGCCACCATCCTCAATGGTGCACTGGGGAATAACATTTTCCCACAAACGTGGAAAGAAGCCACAGTTATAGGCATTCCCAAGCCCGGTAAGCCTAAAGCCGAACCGTCCAGTTACCGTCCCATCAGCTTACTCAAAGTTCTTGGTAAGATTTATGAGAGGCTTATATATAAGCGTCTCAGAGCCTACGCCTAGAACAAGGGCCTTATCCCATTAGAACAATTCGGGTTCCGTACCCAACACTCCTGTCCGCAACAGATCCTACGCATCACTGAACATATTCACGCAGGCTTCCTGCGTGGTATGTACATAGGCGTAGTTTACTTCGATATAGCGAAGGCGTTTGACAAAGTCTGGCACAACGGCTTAATCTATAAGCTGTACCAACTCGGCGTGCCTGGTCTCGTCTTCATCTTACGGAACTTTCTGTCAAACCGCACCTTTCGCTATAAAATCGAAGGAGCGCTCTCCTCCCCGCCGCCCCATTCGTGCAGGTGTTCCCCAGGGCTCTGTACTAGCCCCACTCATTTTTACGCTCTTCACTAGCGATATCCCGAAAAGCAGTAAGGCTCAACTCGCTCTGTTCGCAGACGACACAGCCATCTACTGCTCGGGACGCAGTCCAGACTGGATTCGCCTCCATCTTCAATCCGCGGTCAACAAGCTCGCTGACTGGTTTAGAAAATGGAGAATTAAAGTCAACCCCCTAAAAAGCCAAGCGGTACTCTACAGGAAACCGCGGGTCAGTGTCACCCTTCCACGACCCCTCACCATGGACGGCAAGCCGATCCCTTGGGAGTGACAAGCCAAGTACCTAGGTGTGATTCTCGATCAAAATCTCAACTTCTCAGAGCACATTGAGACGGTCCGTGCTCGCGCCGCGTTCGCTCTAGGTCGACTCCACCCCCTCCTCAACCCGCGTAGCAAGTTGTCGCTCAGGTGCAAAATGCGCTTGTACACAGCTTGCATACGCCCGATAATGACCTACGCTTGTCCAGTCTTCGTACATGCCAAGCCACGTCATATCCATAGGATGCAAGTAGTCCAAAACCGATGCCTCCGTAAAGCCACAAACGCCCCTTGGTTCGTCCGTAATGAGATCCTCCACCTTGATCTCAAAATCCCCACCATCCAGCAGTTCATGAAACGTCTCTCCAAACGCTTCTTTGATAATGCCACCAAGCACCGCAATCCTCTTATAGCAGCGGCCGCCAATTACACTCCCTCCACCATCTCCCGACTTCGCCGTCCTCGGCATGCCCTCACAGACCCCGATGACCCCATTACCCTCCTCCAAGAGGCCAATAGGGCCACCAGCACAGTACACAAAAACAGACCGACCTACCGACCTCGCCGCCGAGGTCCATCGCGACGCGCTCCCCGTAGCAACCCCCTCCCCCGTTCCCTGTCCGATGAAGGCCAGCCCGCGCCGCAGCTGAGCCAGTAATTACCATAATGTCCCAACAATGACCTCTGAGTTTGTTTCGGCGTTTCTTCTCAGAGCTAGTAATAGGAAACGCCGTGGTCATCAAACCATTAAGTATAACTTTCGATCCAGCCGCCCCTTGCTGTCCTCTCTAGCGACGCCCTAAGCCGAGGTTCATACCCCACGGGGGGTGCCCTTAGTGCGTAGTCGCCTAATTTTAATTTAGTTTTAAGTGCCCCTGGCTAGAGGCTTTAATTTTAATTAAGGCATCCACAGGAAAGTCCGATTAAGTAGTTACGGTCTCTTAGTAGCCACTTACGAGATGCCATATCAAAAAAAAAAAAAAGGTATCAGCATAACGATAAATACCGATCACAAACTAAACCAAAATTACTCAGATTTTTATTACTTTTGTTGTAACATCTATATAAACAAAACAAATTTTTTTTTTTTTTTTAGTTATCATCTTTATTTAAACAAAATTTCAATAAAGTTGATAACGGTAAACCTATGATATAATAATACAAAAAACATCACATAACTGGATAATTGGATACACAATCTCTATCATGAACACAGCACCATCTATCGGAAATTTCTGATAATTAGACACAATCTTTCTCATGGACACGACACCATCTATCGGTAATTTAGAGAATTACTAGGGCATGTCAAAAGCAAATTCAAATAAGTAATTCCAATTGAAGAATACAGGGAGCGCTTGTATCAAGTTTCAATTTTGACACGGGAATTTGATGTTAGTTATGACTAATGCCTAATGCCTAGTCTATTTCGAGTAATCAGTAAACTATTGATTGTGTATTGTTCTCTGAATTCACAAGTATTATCTATCATTGGAAAGTACGTTAATTATCGAAGAAAATGGTATAAAATCCTGAGTACAAGTGCAATTTTTTTAGCATAGGTGTGATTTTAAAAGTCGATAAAACGAAAAAGCGACAATAAAAAGAAAAGGACTGTATTATTCATTTGATCTAAGGTGAACTGAACTTAGGAAGCATCTATTACAGTGTATCATAGGTTCGTGGTTCTCCTTGTGCTATTTTTTGTACCCTCTCCACTCGTGTTTATCAATGCATAGTGACTTGAGCTGTGAGACTTTAGCTTGGGCCTTGAGGTTATATACGTGTAGTGTACCTACTTATTGATACGTGTTTGTGCGCGCATGCGCAACACAAAGCCGAGAAAAGGCATCACAACCGTGGTATTTTGTATCGTAATAATCATGACGTGTTTTTGGAGACCTTTTTCAATAATTTTACAATGATATTCATCTAATATGTCTAAAACGAATGCAGAATATTGTCGCGAATATCGACAGAGAAAAAAAGAAAACAAAATTAAAATGGCAGCAAAAAGCGCAGCGGAACGCGTTCGTGAATTTCGTGGACGCCAAAATTTGTTGTGGAAAGTTGTAAATGTTAGCTCTGCTACGAATAGTGTTATTCTTACTGACGTAAACAGTGAAAGTGATCATAGTAAGTATTCAAATATTTTCTAATCGACGCAATTTGTCTTTATACAGACGACAGTACAACAAGCTACTACAATCGGTCAAACTTTATTAGATTAGATTTTCAACTCTATAGCCAAAGCAACTCGAGTCGAGTCGAGATTCAACAAAGGCTCAAGAATCAAGATTGGGATTTGGGAATATTTGACAGTTTTGGGTAGCTTGACAGCTGTCGTTGTCAGATGATTTTTTTTTTTAATTTTTTTTTTTTATTGAAGCTTTGGCTACTAGGCCATTAGCTTAAAATGAATTTGACAATAATGTTACAAGATAAAAAACAAAACACAACTTAAAATTAAAATAATTACAGGAATTACTTATAAAAGAAACAATAGGTACGACTTAAACATTTAAACTATAGGAATAACTTATGAAACAAATTAGAAACTAAACAAACTCTTACATAATATTTACAGAGGACCAAAAGTATGAGACATGAAATTTGTCAGATGATTGTTGTTTGTTCAATTTGCCAGTGCATTACACTGAGCAGGCGGAGGTATCTCAGACCATGACAACCTCGTCTTGAATTATATATTGTCTTCTTTTGTAACTTATCCTAAACTTATCATAACTAATCTAACTCCTTTCGTTTCCCGCGTGTGGCCGATTAGGAGTGGTACAGCGTAAGACATGATGTGGCCACTATGCTACAATATTTCACTGTTCTTTATGAATAATTCACTGAATGCACTTTTTACTCCATAAATCACGCGTTTTTATTTAATAAACGACTCTATAAATAATTTAAAAGTCCAATGAAAAATGAGCGTGGCACTCATCTTCGCTTTCCCGCCTAAACTCCGTTGTCAGATGAATAACCACAGTAGTTTTTTTTTTTTTTTTTTGTGGCACTATTTTACTACACTCTGATTTTTAATTCGAGTCAAAAAATGATAATTCCAGTGTTGCAGGTTTTTTGTACCAAATAAATAGTGATGTGGTAAATCGAGATTTTACAATTAAAAGTTGGTCGAGATTGCATTTTTTTTTTATTCAAATTCAAATTGCGTATATGTATTTAAATAAAAATACAGGGTGGACCGAATGTCCGTTTATATTTGAAATAATGATAAAAAAAAAAACTGTAGATTTATGGTAGTGTACATTTGAGGTAGATTAAAACTGTTTACTGTTTTCAATGGAATACAAAAGGGCAATTTATTTCTTAAAAATCATATCATCTATATGCAATCAATTTCAATCTCATCATCAATTCATTATTCTGGCATTACTGCAATCTAGAGCGGAAATTTTCGATAAAAGCTTTAAAGGTTTTTGTTGTGTTGTTTTGGATTTCTGTCGAATACGATTCCATAAGTCGTCAACTGGGTCGGTGTGGTAAACTTTAGCCTTAAGATATTACCAATGAAAAAACCCATTGGGGATAGATCCGAGATACGAGGCGGCTAGTTAATGTCCCCTCTTATCGATATGACTATTGGGCCAAAAAAGTTTTAAGATTCCCTTGACGATTCATTACATGTATACTTAGGTACAGTCAACTCTCGTTAATTTAAACTTATTTTTGAATCGAATAAAAATAGTATGGACTATCATGAAAAAATAAATTCGGAGTGTTTTGAAGAACGGCTTAAAAGCAATTTGCCAAATTTATGGCCAAATGTGGTGCTGCGAGCGTATCCCCACTTCAAACTGACGGAAGGCTGATATATGTTGGATGACAAACAAATTAATTATCAAACTCAAGAAAAGGCTCAATTAATGGTACTAGTAAAGTTCCAAAAAAGCTAATTACGAACGCTATGCTGTGGAAGAATTAGCCGCTGAATACGGTGTCACAATCCTGCTTCTGAGCCCCTATCATTGTGAGTGTTGCACTACAAGCAGTCTCCGAATGGGGCAATGCCAAGGTTGTAGCATTCAATGCCGCCAAAACACGGGTGTGTCTTTTCACTGCCAAAAGGAGCCCGTTCACCTTGGCTCCTACTTTTCGAAATGTATCCTTGGAGTGTACCGACCGCCTTCAGCTTTTGGGAGTTGAGATTTCCTCCAACCTAAACTTTGGGCGGTTCATTGAGTCCAAGGCCAAGGTGGCTGCCAGGAAACTTGGCGTTATCGCAAAGGTCCGGCAGTACTTCACACCAGGGCAGCTTCTAATGTTGTACAAAGCACAGGTCCGTTCGTGTGTGGAGTACTGCAGCCACATTTGGTCTGGTGCTGCTAAGTGTCGCCTGGCCGCTTTGGATTCAGTGGAGAGGCGTGCGAAGAGGCTGATTGGTGACCCTGATTTAACTCGAGATGGTCTCCAAAGCCTAGAGAACAGGCGTAGAGTAGCCAGCCTTTTGGTGTTCTATAGGTTGCATTTTGGGGAGTGTGCGAGGGAATTGCATGATTTAATTCCCCATCTCCGTTCCACCATCGGACGACCCGTCGTACGGCGAGTTTCCACCCTTACGTTGGTAACACCACTACGATCCGGACGAAGCGTTTCGCCTCCTCCTTTATTTTCTTTTATTTTTTTATCCATACTAATATTATAAATGCGAAAGTAACTCTGTCTGTCTGTCTGTCTGTCTGTCTGTCTGTCTGTCTGTTACGCTTTCCCGCTTAAACCTCTCAACCGATTTTGAAGAAATTTGGCACAGATAATCTTTAGACCCCGAGAAAGAACATAGGCTACCTTTTATCCCGGAAAAATTTGATGTTCCCGAGGGAAACCTAAAAAGCGCGATATAACCGAACTCCACGCGGGCGAAGCCGCGGGCGGAAAGCTAGTAAGTTATAAACTAGCGCTTGACCGCAATCCCGCCTGATGGTAAGCAGTGATGCAATTGTTGATGGTAAAGCGTACTAGTTTATTAAGAGCCTATTCACTCTAGCCTTGAAGACACTCAAATTGTAATGTGACGGAAACACCGTCACATTCCGTCCCTTATACCGCGTACATCGAGTTTTGAGTGACGTTCGCGTTCTGTAACGAAACTCAAGCATTGATCTCTGCTTAAGCATTACTTAAAACTAGTTTCAACCAATCAAATGGCTTGAAACGAGACTTAAGTAGGGCTTGAATTTTGAGTGACGTTCTGTAATACGCACCTAAGTTTATTGATTGCCGAACATCACTATTGTAGCGGGTCACCCTTTTTCATATCAGTGACAGTTGCCCTTGTCATTTTTCTGACTCGAATTAATAATCCCAGTATAGACAATAGACTTTGTGCCAATTTCAAGTAAGATTTATTTCACAATAATGGCGGATATCGCCCATGGCAGTGGAAAAAGACGGCCGCAAGGACCGTCCACGCGGGAGGTTTGAGGCAAAGTCGTGATGAGGCCACTATGCTGCGATATCTCATTTTTTTTATGAATTGTTTACTGAATGCACTTTTTAGTACATAAATCACGCACTTTTATTTAGTAAACAACACTTTAAATAATTTAAAACTCTAATGAAAAATGAGCATGACACTCAACTTTCCCGCCAAAAACTCTCGATCAATAATCACCGTACCTACACTGTCTATAACCTAATTCGTAACCTTTTTTTTTAGATGATATTCCCATGGATGCTTCAAATCTGCAAGTTGATGCGATAATTGAAAATGATATTACATTGAATAATGAATGTAGTAAGTACTTTTATGTAAATTTTTATGAACTTTAAATCGGCGTGTTTTTGATCATTTTTAACTCTATTTAGAAAAATAAGTGATTAATTTGGTTCAATCAGAGTTGGACCATAACAAAATATGCTCATAAATAATCATAAAATATTTTTTTTTACGTTCACTTGACTGAAAGTACGTGGGGTTAATATTGTTATAAGGGGTCTATAAAGTCGTGAAAATGGATGTTTCTTGAACTAAACATTTTAAAATAGGGTAACACTAATTTGCACCCTTTTGTCGATTTTTTATCATTAACACTTCACATAAAACAACAATAAAATTAACTGTACTGTACAGGGTATAATAGGCATCGACTATACTAATGGACATGCCTTAGAGATTCCGAAAGAAAGAGAGGAAAGAGATAGTGCTACCCCAAAAGCATAGGCCATCTCTGTCACTCTTTTCAAACCAAAAAAAATACTGCAGATTATACGCATACGGCATGTCCATTAGTATATGTCGATGATAATAATGCATCTCTGTATAGCGCATGCGCTGTCTCAATTCCCCCCATTCCATAACAACCCTTCGAAAAACAATCGCAATCACTGAGCAAGTAATCATTACGTTTTATCGCAATGGTACAACATCATTCATGGTCACCGATGGCGTCTACAATAGGTAAGTAAATAAGATGTAGAATAAAAGAGTAACTTTTTCAATTATTTAACATTTAATGCTATTTATTTAACACAATGATCCATTCGTTATCATGACCCCGATTCCCTTCTAAACAAGCTATTTTTTTTCTTTAGTTTTCATTAAGAAAAGGACAGAAGATAAAACGTTTGCTTAGACCCGTCAATTTAGTCGGCTCCTGAGAGCGGGAGAAGTCTTCTTCTTCTTTCTTTTCTTTAAGAGTGAATACTACAACTCTTCAATGGCCTCCGTGGTTAGATACTACAATTTTGCCAATAACACGTGTAACGATTATTTTTAAAGAATTTCTATAATTCGTTACTAACGAATTATAGAAATTCTTTAAAAAATTATTTCACAATAATGGCGGATATCGCCAATGACAGTTGAAAAAACGGCCGCGTGAGCGGACTAAGAGGAGATTTGATGCTAAGCCATTATGTGGCTACTATGCTGCGATATTTCAACGTTCTTTATGCATTATTTACTGAATGCACTATTTACTACATAAATCACGCGCTTTTATTTAGTAAACGACACTATAAATAATTTTAAAAGTCCAATGAAAAATGCGCGTGACACTCATGTTAGCTTCCCGTCAGAAAACCGCGGGAGAAGTCATTTGAAGATTTCCCATCACAACAAAAAAAAGGTAAATTGACGTATTTTTGGTTGCCATTTTTATATTCGCGCCTAAACTGTCAATGGAGTATCCTAATTTGACAGGATTAAACTAAAATGTTATTTTCTATCTTTTTCTTAATAGAATGAAAAAATGCACATAACTTAAAATTTGTTTAGTATATGAAAAAGAGAATCGGCGTCATTACATCGTCATAATTAAGATTTATTGTAAAAAAAAAAAAAACAGAACATCTAAAAATGCTGCGTTTCTGATTCTTTTTGATTTTAATTATTTTCAAGTGTCACTTGAACGGACGATGGCAGGTCAAGTTACCCGAAACTGTCAAATATTCCCAATCAACATAAGCTTTAATGCTTAGAGATAAAGTTGAAAATCTAATAAATATATCTGACAGATTGTAGTAGCTTAATGTGCTTGTCGTCTTTACGTACAATTAGCAAAGAACATAATTATTAGAATAAAATGGTGGTGTAAAAAGCAACAATTAGAATAATTTATGTATGAAGAGCTTTCGTTGTTAATCTTACATAATAATAATTTGAAAAATTAATAATCTTCGTCATTTTCAACGCTGTCATCGTCATCGTCTTTGGATGTATCAGTAGTATTCAAGAGGTTTGGTAAAGGTAGTATGTATTGGTGTGGGCAGCAGACATCAGAGCACGACCTGGAAAAAAAAAGTAACGCTTTCTTATGCTGATGATTGAAACTGAAAAGACACGATTTCAAAGCAAAGAAAAAGTGACTTTTGACAGCAACATAATAAAAAGTACTCTGTGACAGCAACTTTTTGACAGAGAATATTTGCAAAAATACTTTTGACGTTTTCGTTTGAAAAAGCTCAAATATCGTGCTATAGTTTGCATTTTCACGAAATAAAGCGATTATTATCATTTGTTTATAGGCTTAATAATGCAAGACGATACATCAAGCAATGATGTGGACACTGTGGAGTACGTTGATAGCCAGGACGAAGATGGAGATGAGAGTTAGTATGAACAAGAATATTAGATCTCTGTTTTAGACGCGCCACTATCTCGAGCTAAAACAATTTTATAACTTTAATTAAGCAAGTCACTTTGAAATCTATTGAATTCCTACTAAAATAAAGATGATATTTGTTTAACTTGAATTAACATCATTATGAAGCATTAATTTGAATAGACAGTAGGTACATTTGTAGCAACTTATTTATGCCTTCTGAACACAACAAATGTTTTTTTGTAACAATATTTTTTTTAAATGTGTACGTCAGAGTTCCTTGTCTATTCTTCTACATAGCTAAATACTATGTTATAGCTCTGGCAACTAGCTCTATATTTCTGAATCCATAATAAAAGTGCCTGTTTTCTAAATTCAAATAAATATCTATATTTAATTTGATAATAATAATGATTTTTTTTTACAATTTCAGAGCGACCATTAATGCTTCTCCTGCGACGCCTTATTAGAAATAAACAAAACACAGTGATGACCAATGCACAAATCCTAGATATCTTACAGAGTGAATTTAACATCTCTGTCAAATCGAGCCATGAGCTTGAAGTGGATATCTACATCAAAATAATCAAGAAGTATCTAAAAGACTGGCCGCAATGGGAAGAATTGGAACGCATATCAACGAAACTTAACAACATAAAAGATTTTGAAGCCGTAACTAATGTATTGAACCACAAATACAAAAACCTAAAAGAGTATTTAGGTGCAATGCTCGAAGCTGCCAAGCCCTTGGCAAAAAAAGCAGTCAAGGCCATTAAAACACCTGAGAATATTGATTCTGGTGATGTAGTAATGGAGATACAATGTACTAAGGAACAACTCAACCGCTTAATCTACAGACGTCCTCGACTAGATCTTAATAACACTGTATTCAACATGTCATACATTCCTCCGTCTCGCATATCTCTTAAAAAACTTTCATTTGAACAAATACTCACCGGATGGTGCATCAAGCTAACTATTGATCTACAACAATTTTATTTTGAAAGAGAATTCAGATACAATTTGAGACACGTTCTAGTAAATAAAGCACGTAGTGAACGTTTTTCTGACATTGCTCTACCAATGGCATTACAGTCTTTGCAACGGGAGCAGGCGAGTAGAACAAGCAAAGAGTATACGGTTGACATGATCATCAATACTTTCAATGAGATTGTGACTTTATGTATTGCCCAAAGTTATACGATACAGCCAACCATCGAATCAATATTTGAATTTTTGTCATCTGAACTTAGGGACATGTTTGACAAAGACACTTCTTACAAGTTACCTGCAACCTACAGAAAGTTTGCTAATAAATACAAATATGTGAGATATTTGTACACTGAAAATGATCAGAACGATGATCCGAAGTATGATTTGCAGCTGCAAGAAACAGTAACACCAATGTACGTAGTAAATTTCAAAAAATTCATGCCCTTGTTAGAGATACCAAACATCACGGAATGGTTGAAATTTGAATGCACTTTCTGTAAAATGAATCTACCAATTATCATGCCAGATATAAAATCGACATTGGAATCGCATTTTAATGAAGTACATCAGAACGAAGTAGACTGGCAATGTACGCATTGCGATATGGTATTTAGTATTGAGTATTTGGCAAATAACGAATGGTATCATGAATGTTGAAATAGCTTAAAGTAGCTAAGGATCTTAATACTAATATAAAGATTTTGAGAACTGCTGTTCCATATCACTGGAACACCTTGCCTGATGCATTCTTCCTAGCCGATGACAATAGGTTATTTGACAGTATGAATTTTTTTGTGATTATTTGCTATAAATGCATAAAATGAGGGTTCTTTATGTCATTTACATGAGTTTTAATAAAAATAATAACAATGAATATATCCAAAAACACTAAAATATGTTTGAAGTTTTGTATCTCGCGCCACATATTGTGAAACGATCCGGAATGGCTAATGTCACGATGACGTCATACGCGCATCATTATCATCATTATCGATGTATTTGTACAACCCGGTACAGCACACCACTTGTGAACCATTTTATTAGATAAACAACAACAAATAACAGATAAATACAAACACCACTACGGAACCAAAATCGTTTATACCGTCTTGTGACATCACTTATAAGGCTTGACGCCATATTGCTGAATAAAGCGTTTCGGCGGCTTATTTGAATTTTGAATTTTTATTTGCATGTTTCTTACAAAAAACGTATTTTTTTTTTTTAATATTAATTACCAAGTAATTCAAGTTAGAAATTATAAATCTGTCATATAGCCTAGGCTCGAGTGAACAGGCTCATAATAAACTTTTTTTATTAATAACATGTACTAGTGCTTCACTGCATTCCCGCTTGATGGTAAGCGGTGATGCCATCGTTAATAGTAAAGCGCGCTAGTTTATTAAGAGGTTATTCACTCTAGCCTTGAAGAAACTTAAATTGTAGTCCGACGGAAACACCGCCGCTGGCAAATTGTTCCAGCCCCTGAATGGTATAAAAGAAGAGGCGAAACGATTCGTCCGGATCGTAGTGGTGTCAACAACGTAAGGGTGGAAACTCGCCGTACGACGGGTCGTTCGATGATGGAATGGAGATGGGGGAATTAAGTCATGCAATTCCCTCGTACACTCCAAACTGCATCCTAGAAAACACCGACAGGCTGGCTACTCTTCGCCTGTGCTGTTTGACTGTTAAACAGTGTCCGTGGTAGGCCATAACATCGGCTGCCGGCAGAAGTTACCACCCACCAGACAAAGTCTTGCTGCCAAGCGATTCGTAGTATTCCGACATGATGTCTGGTGAAGCCGTACGGAGAACGGGTCTGAGCAGTTGTGTTGCGATGTGTGACGGGTACGATGCGCCAAATGTTGTTGTGTCGGGAGTTTGGTTGTGGAGGGCCTCCAGATCAATATCCCTCTGGCGCAGCATCGTTGGTCGTGTTGTTGGGTAACATTGCATCACCGCGCTTAACTGCCGTCTTCCTTCCTATTTACTCAGTTCTTTTGAGTGAGTAGGCTTAATAAACTAGTCCGCTTTACCATCAACGATTGCATCACTGCTTACCATCAGGCGGGATTGCAGTCGAGCGCTAGTTTGTAATTTATTAAAAAAAAAAAAAATGGAACTGAAATTCCCTCGTACATTCCAAAATGCATCCTAGAAAACACTGACAGGCTGGCTACTCTTCGCCTGTGCTGTTTGACTATTAAACATAAATGCGTGGTTTACTTTGTTGGTTGTCAAGCAGTATTTTTTTTTTTTTATGGTTTGGAGCAATGGACAGTAACTTGTAGTATGATGTATGGCTCCAGCCGATTCCGCTTCTCAAAACGTGGCCACTCCCTAATTCGATATACAATATGTAAAGAAAACCCCGTTCGACCCAAAAGGATAATAAAGTTTAGGTATACCCATTAGTCGTGGTGTCCTAGTGGTTAAAACACCAGCCTCTCAAGTATGAGTGCGCGGGTTCGATTCCACCAGCACAATACACAAAAAAAGACCGACCTACCGACCTCGCCGCCGAGGTCCATGCGATGCGTTCAACGTAGTAGTCCCCTCCCCCGTCCCTTGTCCGATGAAGGCCAGCCCGCGCCGCAGCTGAGCCAGTAAATATAAATTCCCAACTATGACCTCTGAGTTTGTTTCGGACGTTTCTTCTCAGAGCTAGTACTAGGAAACGCCGCGGTCATCAAACCGAATTAATATAAAATTCGATCCAGCCGTCCCTTGCTGTTCTCTCTAGCGACGCCCTAAGCCGAGGTTCGTACCCCACAGGGGGTGCCCTTAGCGTGTAGTCGCTTAGTTTTAGTTGCCCTGGCTGGAGGCTTTAATTTCATTTAAGGCAGCCACAGGATAGTCCGGTTAAGTAGTCACGACCTCTCTAGGTCAACTACGAGATGCCAAATAAAAAAAAAAAAGGGTTCGATTCCAGGTCTGGCAAGTACCAATGTAACTTTTCTAAAGTTACATGTACTTTCTAAGTATATCTTGGACACCAATGACTGAAGGTAAAGGAAAACATCTTGAGGAAATCTGGACTTAAAGTCTGAAATTGCCAACCCGCATTTAGCAAGCGTGGTGATTACGCTCAATCCTTCTCTGTATGAGAGGAGACCTGTGCCCAGCAGTGGGACGATAAAAAGGTTGATGATGATGATACTCATAACCAATTAAAATAAGAAATTTTACATAATCATCAACAATACCAATTAATTTTGAAATAATCTCTTTTTCCGCGAATTAATTCAAACTTCAACAAATATGGTAATTATTTAAAAAGTGACATCACCATTTTAGTATTATTATGAGTGATGCGACCACGTGCCGCGTGCCCTGCCCCCCTTCACCCGCGCATGTACGCCTACCGTGTTGCCTACCGCACATGTAGAATAGAATACTCTTTATTACGTACACCATATAGATTACAAAACATAAATATAAAGATTTTACAAAGTGTGACACAATGGGCGGTCTTATCGCTAAGAGCGATCTTTTACAGACAACCTTAGGATGGAACAGCAAGGGGAAGGAGAGAGAAATAATGTAGGTAGTCTACAGTGTACTATTTACATAATTATATAATAAATATTTACGTTAAGTGTATCATACTAGTCTAATAAATATATACACCTAATTAATAAAATCGTACAAAAGCAAATAAAATAAAAATAATGACATTTTTTAAAGAGAGAGGAAATGCTCGCTTTTTCGTAATAATATTTTTTTAGGGTTTTTTTTTTGTGTTTAGCCCAGTTTTGTAGGCATTATTAGAATCAGTTAACGATACCTAACAATACCTTCACGGATCGGACAGGGTTTTCTTTACATATTGTATGCTTGGTCTATGAGACAAGTACCTGCGTTGATCAAGCATGTATTTTTATAAATGCATGATCAACGCAGGTACTTGTCTCATAGACCTGTACAGAAAACCCTGTCCGATCCGTGAAGGTATTGTTAGGTATCGATAACTGATTCTACTAATGGATACAAAGCCGGGCTAAATTTAATAAAAAATCCCCCTAAAAAAATAAATATTACTTAGCAAAAAGAGGTACTTAACTTAATACATGTGCGGTAAGTAACCCTTCCGCGGGCGGCGGGGGCATGGCACGTGGTCGCGTCGCTATTCGCTCATAATAATACCGGTGTTATCACTTTTTTAAAAATTACAAAATTTCGGGGAAGTTGTAATTAATTCCCGGGAACAAAAGATTATTTCAAAATTCATTAGTATTTGCAGATTATCTAAAATTTTATATTATATTTGGTCATGTGTTTACCTAACCTTTATTATCCTTATGGGTCGGACAGGGTATTCTTTACATAATATCTTTATATATATAATTCTGCTGTACGTGTGTATGTCATTGAACTCCTCCTAAACGGCTTAACCGATTTTAATGATTTTTTCTGTATGCGTTTGAGTGGCGACCTGGATTGTTTAGATTCACAAATCAGCCCGGCAGATGGCGCTGATCGCTTGAACAAGCATGTGATCTCGGAAACGGCACTAACGATTTAGCTGAAATTTAATATGTGGGGCTTTTCGGGGACGAGAAATCGATCTAGCTCAGTCTTATGTCTGGGGAAGCGCATGTTTTCGAGTTTTCTCTTTCGCAATATTTCACGCATAATATGGGCGCTAATTTCGCGCGGCTTGACATAGCGGCTGTGGCGTAGTCGAAAGTGGTATGGTCTACTCGCCATGGTTGGTGTTCCTCAGTTCAAACCCGGCCAATCACAAGTTTTTTTTTGTTTTTAGACAAGTTTATAGTTTATTTTTTAATTTTTGTAGTTATTTAAAAAGAAAACTGTACATAAGAATTAAAAGGGGAAAAAATAAAAAAAATATTATTTAACTAAAATTGTACTCATGAAGTAAAAGAGAAAAAAAATAGAAATAAATAAATATTTAAGAATTTTTATTTAACTTAAATAGACTGAAACAAGAGCTCTACGGGTAGAGAGAGAGATGATATCTTTGTTACAAATGTAGATGATAATGCTTTCCATGGGTATATTCCTAAATCTGCTGTACGTGTGTACCTACGTCACTGAATTCCCCCTAAAGGGCTGCTCCGATTTGAATGAAGTCTATGTACATAAATGAATGTCGTGTTAGTTACTCTATTCATAACTCAAGAACCGCTTAACCAGTATGGCTCAAAATTGGTAGGGAGGTAGATAAGAACTGGGAGAAGGAAATATCACTTAAAATACTTTTTATCCCGTTCCCGTTGTTCCCGTGTGACGTGACATAAGACATGGTATAACAAAATGCAACTGACATGGAATAACAAAACAACTCAGTCAAAATATAAGTTAGCGGTTCATTTGTTAAAAATGGTACAAACACACTGCTGCACTACTCATCTTATTAATAAAAAGTCTTACCGGTTTAATGTTGATGCATTCATTTAAAGCAAGGAATATAAATACTCTCTGCCGGTTTTATTTTTTTAATAAAAGCCCCAAAGCAAACTTCAACTTCAAAATTTCTAATAGTGTATTGTTGTAAGGCGTTTATTTATTGGGTTAGTCTTTTTTACCCGACTGCCAGGAGGGTTATGTTTTTAGCTCCTATCTTGTATGTATTATTCTTTATTACCTAGTATCTCTAGAACCGCTGAACGGATTTTCACATTTGAGGTATCGTTAGATTTGACTTAATTGCCCAACTGCTACTAGATAGGTGACATTTAAAAAAATCCAAAATGGCGGATGTATGACGCCAGATTGTGAGATATGAAGAAATAAATTTCTACCAAGCATATCGAGTGGGATATCAAAATGAAGGATTTTAAACACTGATTCTAAATATGTATATAACATAATATTAAATGGAACAAAAAAAAGAATTACATGTTATTTTCTGCCAAGCATATCGAGTTGGGTATCAAAATTAAGGATTTTAATCACTGATTATAATAAAAATATTGATTCTAAATATATTTTATATAAAAAAGTCTTTAAATATAAAATTGCCGTTAAATAGGAAAAAAAAATCTTTTGTATTAATTGAAGTAATTACCCATGCAATCAATGTATTTTTGCCAACACAGTGGCAGTTTATTGATTCTTAAAGAAATCAGCTGGACGAGAGGCAAGTGGCAGTCTCCGAATGGGGCAATGCCAAACTTGTAGCATTCAATACCGCCAAAACACAGGCGTGTCTTTTCACCCCCAAAAGGAGCCCGTTCACCTTGGCTCCTACTTTTCAAAATGTATCCTTGGAGTGTACCGACCGCCTTCAGCTTTTGGGAGTTGAGATTTCCTCCACCCTAAACTTTGGGCGGTTCATTGAGTCCAAAGCCAAGCAGGCTGCCAAGGAACTTGGCGTTATCGCAAGGGTCCGGCGGTACTTCACATCAGGACAGCTTTTAATGTTGTACAAAGCACTGGTCGGTTCGTGTGGAGTACTGCAGCCACATTTGGGCTGGTGCTGCTAAGTGTCACCTGGCCACTTTGGATTCAGTGGAGAGGTGGGCGAAGAGGCTGATTGGTAACCCTGACTTAACTCGAGACGGTCTCCAAAGCCCAGAGCACAGGTGTAGAGTAGCCAGCCTTTCGGTCTTCTATAGGATGCATTTTGGGGAGTGTGCGAGGGAATTGCAAGATTTAATTCCCCCATCTCCGTTCCACCATAGGACGACCCGTCGTACGGCAAGTTTCCACCCTTACGTTGTTAACACCACTACAATCCGGACGAAGCGTTTCCAGCGGCGGTGTTTCCGTCGGACTACAATTTGAATGTCATCAAGGCTAGAGTGAATAGGCTCTTAATAAACTAATAGTGCGCTTTACCATCAACGACTGCGTCACTGCTTACCATCAGGCGGGATTGCGGTCAAGCGCTAGTTTATAATTTAATTTAAAAAAAATCTATTCAAATTCTGGAAAAAGTAGTAGTCTGTAGGCGAAAGGTCTGGTGAGTAGGGCGGATGATGAAGAGCCTCCAACCCCATCAACCTTTTATTGCAACTTGAAGACTGTCTGTTGTGCGGTATGAGGTCGCGTGTTGTCGTGCAGGAGCAGCGGAAAGGAGCGATTGACCAATGCTGGTTGGAAATGTGCCAGTTTCTCCATCATTGTGTTCAGTTATTCACAGTACACATCTGCAGTAATGCTCATCCCGTTTAGTAAGAAGATGTGATGAATCACACCGGTTAGACCACCAAACAGGGACCATCGCTTTTCTAGGGGTAAGATTTCGTTTGGGGCATTGTATAAGTGCTGAACCAGGATCTAATCAACTTGCTAAGCGCTTGCGGTTAGCAAACAGAAACCATTTTTCATAGCATTACCTGCTATGAAAAATGGTTTCTGTTTGCTAATGCAATGCAATGTTTTTCAAAGTTCCTACATTTGTTTGTCTGTTGAGCACTGCCAGGCACGTCTCGCGTACCTCGCGCTGGCGATCATTGAGTTCGTGGGGCACCCATTTGGCAAGATATTTTACCTTGCCAATTCAATACATATGGTCCAATATATTTTGTATTTTTTGTTTGTTTTGTCGAAAGCTGTTGCTATATCAGCCGTATATTGTGTATCATCAGTTTCCACAATCGTCTTCAATTCGTCATTGTCGACCAAGAGTCTTCAGACGACCGCGGGGTTCATTTTTAAAGTCGAAATTCCCAGAACGGCAGTGAGCAAACCAATAACAAGTGCTGCGTTGGTTTGTAGTGTTAGCTCCGTAAACGTCGTAGATGTTGCGTGCCGCTTGTGCCGCGTTGTTAGCATAACGGTACTCATATTCCATAATTACTCGAATTTTTAACGTATCCATAATGACGAAAAAGATTAAAATGTGATGGAAATGTACCACTAATCAATAAACAAATGACTGCTTTTGGAAAAAAGAGCTCCATGTTGAAACAAACAAAAAAGCAAGATAAATTGAATTTGAAATTAGAATTATTAGCCAAACAGGTTTTTTTTTATTTGAAATGGCCAGTACTGCAGAATGGCAATTTCATAAGTAAATAACTATTAAAACGTGCAGTATAAATTATAAATGGAAAGAAAAAAAATATGCTACATTAATATTATGTATATAACGCGACCATGACAGAAAAGTTATAAAAGCTCACAAAAGTATACAATATTAGTGCTGTAACATCTCATTTGATCCTAAAACATATGGTCAAAAACCACGAGAAGAATACATACCTGAAGATCCCAAATAAATCAGGTAGTATACCAAACCAACTCAAATTAGGTATAAGCTCTCGAGCCATGCTAAGACGGAACATCAGTGCTAACCATGGGCTGATTAACGGTGCTATGGGTATTATCCGACGAATAGATTGGCCAGCACTACGCAGAAAGCATTTGGATCCAGGAAAACTACCACAAGCGGTATTTGTGGAGCTCGATGACACAAGTATAACAGGGGCCCTACCTGGTATTGGAGTCTGGATCCAGCCTCGTGCTACAGAATTTGATGCTTTACGTGGTAAAGGCAAGATTGAGCGACGAATGTTTCCCTTAATTTTATGCTGGACAGTGACGGTGCATACACAACAGATCACAACTTTAGAGCCAGCAGTTGTAGATTTAAGTAGAAACTTATTTGCAAAAGGTCAAGCTTACGTTGCTTTGAGTAGAGTGAGGACTCTTTCCGTACTTGATATCAGTTTTCTTAACCCTAACGAATTGCTAAATCAACCACATGACATAAACTCATTTAAGGAATTAATCCGGTTACGTAATATTTCTTAACTAAGAAGACATAAATTTATTAATAATTAAATAAACAAAAAAACCACTCGCAATTACAATTAAAAATCAACTGAAAAGACTAAAACAAGATGAAAATTCAATGATAAGGCATTTAAAAAAAATAACAATGATAAATCCAGAAACCTACATTGAAACAGTACCAAACCTATGTACAGACGACATCACATCAACCTACTACAATCTGTCAGATTTCCGCATTAGATTTTCAACTTTATCTCTACAGCATTAAGGCTCTATGTTGATTGGAAATATCTGACCGTTTGGGGTAGCTTGACCTGCTGTCGTCCGTAACTACGTAATTAATGAACATTTAGAAATTTCAGCACAAAAGTCAGTCAGTTTCAATTTTTTGCAAAATTATAAACAGAATTACATTCGGAGGCATGCACAAAGCGCATATCTTGTACATATGAATGTATGTAATATTCTTTATTATCTTGTATCTCCAGAACCGGCTAACGGATTTTCACATTTGAGACATCGTTAGATTTGTCTTAGACGGTGTCATTAAAAAAAAAAAAACAAAATGGCGGATGTTTGACGCCATAATTATGAGGTAATTTTTATTAACCAAACTTATCGAATTGGTTTTAAAATGAAGGATTTAAAATACTCATTAGAAAATATGTATATAACGTGCACTTTTAATATTAAATGGAACGATGAAAAAAGAAATTAAACAATTTTTTTAAGTTTTCCAACATTAGAAACATTATTTGTTAAAACTAAAATGATAGAAATAAAAAATATTATTTAAAAACAAAAAACCCGCCTGCATAAAACTCTAACAAACTGAAAAAGTAGAAACGAGTTGAACAATCGCAGCTGGGGGACTTCTTAGCTAGTTAAACAAGTATTCCATAGAACAGTCCCCCAACTGCGATTGTTCAACTCGTTTCTACCTTTTCAGTTTGTTAGAGTTTTATGCAGGCGGGTTTTTTGTTTTTAAATAATATTTTTTATTTATTGACTTGATTGTGCTCTGGCTGTTGAGAGTATGTCATGCTCACTCAAATGTCTTCGCTGATGGTGGCGTGCGTGTTGGGTCCAAGGAACCCAATTCCTTTCGATATGGTTGAGCTGAACGATGCTGATCCATACGTCATGTTCGTGAACGGACGCCGTCAGAGGGGACTGGTCATCTCTTAGCTGCCCCGCCGTATTTTAATTTCTGAATTGTTTTTTGTGTGTTTTCCATAATGGACGCTCTCAGCGTACAATATATTTCTGCATCGTTCTCACACGGTTGATTTCAACATGAATGATGTAATCAAATATTTGTAACAATAGCCTGAAAATTTAAAAGAGTGTCCATGGACTTTCTTGCCCGTTCTTTTCCATAGGTACCTACTCTTTGGAATGGGCGACTAGCTTCATCTTATTGACTGACCGACCTTCTGGCAATTCAAAAGTGCCTGTAACTGGTTTATTTGAAATAAATGCTTTGATTTGATTTGTACCATTTACCATTTCACTACATACTATAAAACAAAGTTACTTTCTCTTTCCCTATGTCCCTTTGTATGATTAAATCTTTAAAACTGCGAAACAGATTTTGATGAGGTTTCTTTTAATAGATAGAGTAATTAAAAAGTAACGTTTATATGTATAATAACATCCATTAAATTGTGGAGAAACACTATCCCTTGCCCACATTTGGGAGTGACGAGAGGAGGCATAGCTCCGTTGCCGCGAAAAATCGCAATATAGCGGACAGAGCTCCGGCGGGATCTCATGGCGACATGGAAAGTGTGATTGTTGCAATCCAGCACTGAGCACGCCACAATAGCGGTGGTAAGTCCTCTCTTTGAGGAGTAGCTAGAGAGGCGCAACGGCGTCCTCACCTTGCGACTGACGTTGGTCCTCACCGGACACGGCTGTTTCGGGAGGTTCCTGTTCCGTATAAGGCGGGAGGAAACGCCAGGCTGACCACTGTGTGCATCGCCCTGAGGACACGGTGGAGCATACGGTAGAGGTCTGCCCGGCTTGGGTAGAGCACAGCCGTGTCCTCGAGGCGGCGATCGGCGGCGATCTCTCGCGTCCGACCCTGGTCCGGGCCATAGTCCGGAGCAAGAGTGCATGGCAAGCTTTCACCTCCTTCTGTGAAGCAGAGATGCTGGCAAAGGAGGAGGCGGAGCGCGTGAGGGAGCGGAAATCCCACTACCTTCACGCCTCAAACCGCTGCAGGAAGCGCCCTGGTCGGGAGACAACACCGGACTCCCGGCGCGGGCTTGCGGGCGGCGAGCGATAGGCAACTAGCCTCCTGGTAAGAACCAGGCCCGGGTTGACGGCGCGTTGTGTTTCACACGCGCCTCAAAGAGATGTCAGCACACCTTGACGGGGTCCACGAGGACTGGTCCACAGGGTTGCGGGTTGGTTAAAAATGAAACCATGGCACTGGCCGTTGCACAGGCAAGTGAAGGAACACGGGTGGGTTTTAGTCAATAAAAGTCTGACACGCCTTTCCGCTCCGCCCAGAGTGGAAGAGGTCATTTGATAATTTCCCATCCAAAACAAAAAAAAAGAATTGAAGAAGAGCAAGAAATTGCGCTTGAAGAGCGCAGCCTTAGTATGGCTCGACTTCGTGCTTCTCAGTCACCAGAGCAAAGGGAGGCAGCCCGTGAAACGGCGCAGTTGGCAATGCGAAATCGTCGAGTAAACTTCAGAGATCAAGCGCTAGATAATTTACGAAGCACAATAAGAAATTCATCAAATATTGATTTGAATCGGGCAGCGTTTCAATACGCATATAATATAGCGCAATGGCATTCGCATTGGGCCAATGGATGTTGTTTGCGAGTATTAGATTTCCGGAGAACCGCCAGGATTGTGCTCCCAAATAAAGAATAATTGAATAATAATATTTATTTATTTAAAATTATCCTAATTTAAAAAGTAGTCATGTCGCCTTAAAGGCAATATCCTTTAAGGCGGAACGAAGTTCGCCGGGTCAGCTAGTTGTATATAAGTGCCTAATACGACTTTTTGTATTAAATGTCTAAGTAAAGACTTTCTTTTTTTTTATAATCAGCCTATTATGTTCCTACTCCGGGGACTTTTTTTAAAATAATGATAAACTAGTGCTTGACTGCAATCCCGCCTGATGGTAAGCAGTGATGCAATCGTTGATGGTAAAGCGCACTAGTTTATTAAGCCACTTAAAAAACTAAGGAATAGGGCGGATGACGGCAGTTGAGCGAGGTGATGACCAACACGACCAAACGAAGCTGCGCTAGAGGGAGATTGATCTGGAGACTCTCCACGACCAAATTCCCGACACAACAACATTAGGAGCATCGTACCCGGCACACATAGCAACACAACTGCTCAGACCCGTCCTCCGTACGGCTTCACCAGACATCATGCCGGAACACGACGAATCGCTTGGCGGCAAGACTGTCTGGAGGGTAGTAACTTCTGCCGGCAGCCAATGTTATGGCCTACCACTGTTCGTGCACTGCACGTGTTCTTCGATGTTTTGCCTCTAGGACATGCTGGTTTCCTCACCATGTTTTCCTTCACCGTTTTGAGAGCAGTGGTGATGAAATAATTTACACCAAGTAAAGCGCCTGACAAAGTCGTGGTGGCCTAGTGGTTAACACACCAGTCTCTTAAGTATGAGTGTGCGGGTTCGATTCCAGGTCAGGCAAGTACCAATGTAACTTTACTAAGTTACATGTACTTTTTTAAGTATATCTTGGACAGCAATGACTGATTAAAAGGTGAAGGAAACCTGGATGTTAAGTCTGAAATCGCCAACCCGGTTTTCTCGGTGGTAGGTCATAACATCGGCTGCCGGTAGAAGTTACCACCCACCAGACAAAGTCTTGCCGTCAAGTGATTCGTCGTGTTCCGGCATGATGTCTGGTGAAGCCGTACGGAGGACGGGTCTGAGCAGTTGTGTTGCGATGTGTGCCGGGTACGATGCGCCAAATGTTGTTGGGTCGGGAGTTTGGTCGTGGAGAGTCTCCAGATCAATCTCCCTCTAGCGCAGCTTCGTTTGGTCGTGTTGGTCTTGGATTTAACATTATATTAACAACAACACAACTAACGATGCTGCACCAGAGGGAGATTGATGTGGACCCTCCACGACCAAACTCCCGACACAACAACTTTTGGCGCATCGCTCAACCACATTTATTGCGTTATCTGCGTTGTTGAGCAGACTACTTTTTCGAGCATAAGCAGAAATGGATGGCTCAGTAGTCTCTGTATGTCAGAGATAGTTGAAGATGGGTTGACGAAAACAGACACAGACTTCACGATTACGATCGAGTCCAGGAACTTAATCCGGCTCGAAGGACCACTTTTTAATTTAATTTTACATTGTGCTCACATGATAGAAGCAACATAAATATGTAACGAAGAAATGTAACCCATATATTATGATTTTAAAAGAGTGTCCATGGAGTTTCTTCCACGTTCTTCTCCATAGAGATCTACGCTTTGGAACGTGCAATTTAGCTTCACTTTTCTTAGACTGACCGACATTGACTATTCAAAAGTACCAAGTGATGGTTAATTTGAAATAAACAATTTTGATTTGATTTATGTATGGCTCAGAAATAGTGGAAGATGAGTTGACGAAAACCACAGACGTCACGCTTATTTAGTTTAATCGTAAAAGTACACGAAAGTAGTTTGGATGCTAATCCGCGGTTATAGCGGTACGGCAGCTATTAGTCAACTAACAAAGTATTAATACCTATTAACACAAGCATTGGCGTAGCCAGCCTTGGGCCCAGGGTGGGGCGGCAGTCAACATACGTAATACGAATCGGAAAGTAGATCGCGACGTGAGCAAATAGTGCCTGTACGGAACCGTACAGTCGCACGTACAACCATAAAATCAACGGGATATACTCACATACGGAACCCAGGGGGCCCATACACGGACAGGTCTGTAGAAGATGTACTGTAGTTGCAATATAATCGCGTGATGCAGCAGCCGGCCATCTTCCTACCGTTCATACACTTAATAGCTTGCGTTATGTTGTGTACTGAAACATAAATAATACATACAATAGACAATATTAAATATATAGATAGCCTCCGTGGCGTAGCGGTAGCGGACGCGGCCGCTGCGCAAGGTGGCGCGGGTTCGATCCCCGCACAGTGCAAGTATTTGTATGCATGAATATGAATATTTGCACTGGTCTGGTCGTGCCTCGGAAAGCACGTTAAGTCGTTTGTCCCGGTTGCCATACGAACATCTAGTGGCAGCCGTTACGGGTTGTTGGAGCCCTCAAAAGTCCAACAATTGGTCTAACTGCAATGCTCGCCGCAATAGTCGCCTTCGGATTGTGGAGGTCAGACGGCAGTCGCTTCACGGAAAATGTCGAAGTTTAGCCATATCAGCAGTTGGACTGGTAAAGCGGACCCCAGACTCCAAAGCTGAAAAGGCTTCGGATGCGACTGGGATTAACGCTGTGATGATGATGATGACAATAGAAAATATTGAGTAGAAAATCTCAAACGGCGCAAATATAACAACCTTATTGGGAGCTATAAAGGGTGTATCTGACATCGACGCACAAACGAGTACCATGGATTCAGTACATGATTCTGAACCCCCCAGTGGTGGAATTTTACGTCGGCTTTTTCCCGATTTAAAAAAAATTATATGCATTTTTTTACCTTAGACCGTTCATAATTGCTATACTTTTATAACCCAATAAGATTTTAAAGTAAAAGTTAACTAATTCGTTAATTACACAAAAAAGCGCAACGTGAACAATACTAGAAAAACTATCGTATCAGCTGATTTAATAGAGTTCGCATCAGGGGTCAACGTCATACCTACAAACACGCAGGCGGCACACTTGCAACGTTCAACTTTTTTTTAAACACTGTTATTTCTGTAACCGCTTATTATCCGACATAAATGTCTATCATTTTATTAGTGGCATGCGGTGTGTAGCCTTTTCGCGAAGTTTGCGTCGTTACGATGTTAGATACACCCTGTATATTTGAGCCGTTTGGGGTTGAAATTGAGAAAACGAATAACTATAATAACTATTCAATTTTGTTTGTACCAACTTAGTTTTTGAATAAAATATTTTTCATTTTTCAACTCACAGAGAATCCACAAGTTAAGTAAGTACCTAGCAGCTTCTATGAATACAAATCAATACGAAGCAATGAAATTGGTTCTCAAATAGGGTTGAAACACTAGGGCCTTGGGATCCGATTTTTCATCGAATTCTCTATGTCCCGATGAACATTGTTCGTCGTTTCAACAAAATATAGTTTTAAAAACTAAAAAAAGACATGCTTTTAAAAAACGTCAAACTAAAAAGTTAAAAATAATTTAAAAAAAAAGTGTGAGTCGCTTTGTGCCATAATTTTTGTATATTAAGCGCCTCAAGCTTTTTTAAAATTATTTTTAACTTTTTAGTTTGATGTTTTTTAAAATCGTGTTTTTAAACTATATTTAATTTCAACTTTTTAGTTCGATATTCTTAAAAAAAAAAAAACGTACGAACGCAAGTATTGAAAACGGTGGGATATTTTACAGTAATGAGCCGCCGGCTCGTAGAGTTAGAGACGGACAAACAAACAAACAAGCAAGCAAACATACAAAATAAAAAGCGCCTACCATTTTCAGCATTGCAACCTCCCGCACTCCTGTGCTATATTGCGAATATTACCCAAGGCTATGCAACAATACAAGTTAGCTCTTACCCATGGTTCCATTTACTGTAGTAGGATTGTCCACTAACGGGCATGTAGTGCCAGTACTATCTGGATCTATCGGTATTTGATTCGACAGCAGCACGAATGATAGCGTTATTAAAACCCGTGAGCTGCAAAAGGAATAAGACAAAGTTTAAAAAAGACAAGATTATTATGCCCAAACGGACATTATACTTCGACTACTGACAATAAACGCCCCTTCAGATGATTTCGATCGTGCTTTAGATTGTTTCCATTAGGGTTGTAACGGAGGTCTTATAGCGGAGGCGGAGGCGGATGCGGAGGTGACGTGTTTCACCTCCGCGGATGCGGAGGTTAACGGAGGCGGAGGCGGAGGTGAAAGAGGATATAGAAAAAAATAATAATTATGTTTTATATAAATAGTAATTTGCGTATTAAGTATATTTATTTACTTATTTTTAATTTGCGTAGTTTTTATTCATTAACATCAAAACTACGCCAAAGCACTTCCACAGGTTGATTCCAGTCGTGTATCATTAATTAAATAAATAAATATATACGGACAAATCACACAGGTTGAGCTAGCCCCAAAGTAAGTTCGAGACTTGTGTTATGGGATACTAACTCAACGATACTATATTTTATAATAGATACATATATAGATAAACATCCAAGACCCAGGCCAATCAGGAAGAGATCGTTTTCTATCATGACCTGGCCGGGGATCGAACCCGGGGCCTCCACGTCGCAGGCAGGCGTGTTGACAAACGAAACGAGATATCACACCCCCACTCAACCGCGTTCCCGCCTTGCACTCGTTGATTCTTGAACATTTCACGCAATACGCGGTCGGACGGTTGTCGAGCGTCGTTGCTTGCACGTTAATATTTTATGAATATGTGAATAAACCTCCGTTAAAACTCCGCATAAAATTGTGCGGAGGCGAAGATACGATTTCTTGCGGAACTTCCGCAGTAACGGAGGCGGAGGCGAAGCTCCGTTACAACCCTAGTTTCCATACAAGTCAAGAAGACAGATGCTTGGCTATTTTAATGATACGATCGTATAGAAGGAGGAGATTCGTAGAAGAAGTAAAGTCGCCGACATAGCTCAGCGGATTAGCTCTTTGAAGTGGCAGCGGGCGGGGCACATAGCTCGGAGACCCGATGGCCGATGGCGCAGAAAGGCTCTTGAATGGCGACCACGTATCGACAAGCGCAGAGTCGGACACCCACCGACTAGGTGGTCCGATGACCTGACCAAAATCACAGGGAAGCGCTGAATGCAGGCCGCGTCCGACCCTTAATTTCGGCAGCATGTGGCTGAGATGATGATGATGATGATCATATAGAATTCTTCACTGTAGCTGTATATAAAAACGCCACATTCTAACAACGCGTCATACTGACGTCACGCAAATTCTACATCTCGCAAGCAGAGTTTACCGGACTTAACACCCGTCTGGTCGGAGGAACCTCTCTTTTGTATGGAGAATTAGTGAACTTTACACCCCGTATTTTTATAGTGTGTAATTTTTGTCCAGTAGTTGAACACGTCCGCTCTTCTTACACGTCTTTCTGTTTCGTTCTCACGTGAATAAATTCAACATGAATAAATAATTTTGGTAAACTTCGTCGGGTATTTTCGGCGCCCATTCCCCAATGTTTGAAAACTAAAATCTTTAACCAGTGCGCCCTACCCGTCTTGACTTACGGTGCCGAGACGTGGACACTAACGGTCCGACTAGTCCACAAGTTTAAAGTCGCTCAGCGAGCTATGGAGCGGGCTATGTTGGGCGTCTCTCTGAAGGACCACATCAGAAATGAGGTGATCCGACAGAGGACTAGAGTCACCGACATAGCTGAGAGGATTAGCAAGCTGAAGTGGCAATGGGCTGGTCACATATGCCGCAGGACCGACAACTGTTGGGGTAAACGAGTCCTCGAGTGGAGACCGCGTCTCGGCAACCGTAGCGTAGGACGCCTTTGGGCGAGATGGAGCGACGACATCAAAAGTTGGCTGGTAGTGGCTGGCGGAAAACTGCCAGGATCGAGCTTGTTGGCGTGCCATGCAGGAGGCCTATGTTCAGCAGTGGACGAGTAGAGGCTGATGATGATGAATAAATAATGTAATCACATACCTATATTGTAAACACTAGCCTGTCAAGTATGAGTGTGCGGGTACGATTCCAGATCAGGCAAGTACCAATGTAACTTTGCTAAAGTTATATGTACCTACTTTCTAAGGATTTCTTGCCCACCAATGACTGGGTTACAAGGTGAAGGAAACCATCTTGAGGAAACCTGGACTTTAAGTCTGAAATCGCCAACCCCCACTGAGCAAGCGTGGTGATTACGCTCAAATAATAATTCAACCTTTAATCTAATCCTAACCTTTAATTAAATTAAATTAATTTTCGACCCTTTAATTTAATCTTTCTCTGTATGAGAGGAGACCTGTGCCCAGCAGTGGGAAGATAAAAAGGTTGATGATGCTGATGATGAAAGTAATAATACCTAAATAACCTAACCTAACCTTGTAACCTCTTTTTGGCCTATGCTTCTGGTCTAGCACTATGTCTTTCCTCATAGATGATTGATGATTTTGAGAGAGATAAAGATAGACGAAGCTTCGTTTCCTCTCTTTCTTTCGGAGTGTCACAATTCTCATCTCTAAGGCATGTCCATTATTATTTATGTCAATGCGCGCGCCACTCTTAGGTCCGTATTACAGAACGTCACTCAAAGCTCAAGCCCTGTTTAAGTCTCGTTTGAAGCCATTTGATTGGTTGAAACTAGTTTTAAGTAATGTTTAAACAGTGATCACTGCTTGAGTTTCTTTCTGGAATACGGACCTTAGGTCCGTCACGACCTTAGAACGTCACTCAAAACTCAAGCTCTACTTAAGTCTCGTTTCAAGCCATTTGATTGGCTGAAACTAGTTTTAAATAAGTTTCCTTCTGGAATACGGACCTTAGACGTCACTGGGGAAGTCACCTCACCTCCCCCTGACCCGAGGAGGCTCACAGTGGTGAGCCGGCACCAATCGGGGGTTGCGGAAGCAGTTTTTGCCCTCGCAACCCCCGGTGTAGGTGTGATATGGTTCATCTACTCAAAATAATGACGTGGCTTAAAGGTCCAGGAACCGAGCCAGAAATAAATAATTAAAAAAAAATGAGATGGTACACCGGGGTGGTCAGTACTTATTTACGTCCGTATTACAGAATGTCACTCAAAACTCAAGCTCAACTTAAGCCTCGTTTCAAGCCATTTGATTGGTTGAAACTAGTTTTGAGTAACGCTTAAACAGTGATCACTGCTTGAGTTTCCTTCTGGAATACGGACAAGGTCCGTATTCCAGAAGGAAACTCAAAGATTAAGAATCAGTAAGAGTCTGACAGACCCCGTCGCCCACCCTAGGGCGGCGTTCGTCCATGAGGATTTTCCACCACGAAAACAAAAAAAAAAGTGGTTTAATAAAGAGGTTTAATAAAAATGTTTAAATTCTGCCCATTAATCTTTAAACAAAAACACGGGCAAGAAAATAGCGGCAATGAATTTGTTACTTTGAATAGAATATAATAAACAAAGTTACTTACAGAACTCCAAATGCGTCCATCTTGTTAGCAGATACAAAACACACTAACGACACATCTATTAATAATTAAACGTTATTTATCACTAATTATTAATATCGGCACGTAGCGGCAAACGTTTCCAACATCATTTAGAGAACACTAGTTGCGCCTTGTGGTTTTACTCGCATAAGTTTCGATCCGCTAGAAACATTATGGATGAAAAGTATTATAATTATTTTTTTATAAATCATAAACGAATGCTTGACCGCAATCCTGCCTGATGGTAAGCAGTGTTGCAATTGTTGATGGTAAAGCGCGCTAGTTTATTAAGAGCCTATTCACTCTAGCCTTGAAGACACTTAAATTCTAGTCCGACATAAACACCGCCGCTGGCAAATCGTTCCAGTCCCTCGATGCACGCGGTATAAAAGACGAGGTAAAACGCTTCATCCGGATCGTAGTGGTGGTAATAATGTAAGGGTGGAAACTCGCCGTACAACGGGTCGTCCTATGATGGAACAGAGATGGGGGAATTAAACCATGCAATTCCCTCGCACACTCATCAAAATGCTCGAATTATATCGTGGTTATAGACTATCTGTACAGTCCCTGGCCAAATTATTAGACGCACTGTATTTTTTTAGTAATTTTATGTTTCTCAGGAGTTTTTATGCAATAATGGTATATTTAAACTACAACATTATTGATTTTTATTTAAAAGAATAGTTAAAGACTACTTATTTGTATTTTTTTTAACATATGGCAAAACTGTGTTGACATAGTGACACATGAACGTAAACAAATACAAACCTGTGTATAGTGTGTATCAGTCGCGATCGGAGTCGAGTCAGGTACGGACGTGTTTCTGTGGCTTTATGAACTGTAATTGCTTGTTTAACAGTTTTGTACTACTCGGTTACTAGTTTATTTTGTATAGAGTGTTTTTAAAAGTAATTGGATTATTTTTACTATGGGTAGAAAAGGCGATCTTTCACCACGTAAAATAGCTGAAGTGAAGGCCCTTGTGATTGCAAAAATGTTTTCAAACCGAGAAATATCACGAAGATTGAAGGTTTCTAAAGCTAGTGTACGACACAAAAAAAGAAAATTGAGTCAGGGCAGGAATTGAGTCCGAAAAGAAAGAAAAGATACGGTAGAAAACCAATTTTCACTCCACGGTCAGAGAGATGTTTGAAAAAATTTTGTCTTGAAAACAGATTTGCTACCACAAAGGTAACAAAATCACAACTCCAGGATCATAGCCTAAATGTTTCTGAGCGCACGGTTCGAAGGAAATTGAAAGAATTGGATTTCAAGGCCTGTCGCCCAACCAGGAAGCCCAAGTTCACAGCTGCAATGAAAGCAAAGCGCCTGAAGTCGGCCAAACAACGGCAAGACAAAGATGTGGACTTTTGGAGATCGGTAAGATATAGCAATTTAATCAAAAATTGATACATTATTATTATTTTAACTTGTATAAAGCAAATAAACATGGAAGTTTAAATATTTTCCCTATTTTTGACAGGTCTGCTTCAGTGACGAAAGCACATTCGAAATTTTGCAGAATAAAGCTTAGTAAGTGCGTCGTCGCCAAGGAGAAGTTTCATCCTGATTGTGTCATCCCGACGGTTAAACATCCCACAAAAGTGATGATTTGGTCAGTCATCAGTGGTAAGGGCACTGGGCGTCTGTACGTCGTCAAAGGAATAATGAGACAAGATCAGTACAAAGAAGTACTACAAAGTCGGTTGATACCGCAGCTCAGAGAATGGTTTCCAAATAGGGAACCATTCATTTTCATGCAATATGGAGCTCCCTGCCACACTGCTCGGTCTGTTAAAGCTTTTTGGCAGAAAAAATATCCCTCTGTTGGATTGGCCGGGTAATAGACCTGATATGAACCCCATTGAAAATGTGTGGGAGCTGATGAAAAGAGAAGTCGCTAAAGACGTGATTACCAATAAAACCCAGCTCCTAGAGAAGATTATTTATGTATGGAATCATCATCCTCAAATTCAGGAGACAGTACAGTCTTGTATTGATAGCATGCCGCGCAGAATTAAAGCTTTGATAGCGGCTAAAGGTAGCTCAAATAAATATTTACTTGTACTAACATTTATTTCATTTTTCTTTAAACTTAATAAACTTTTGCTTTTCTACATTAATGCTGTTTTATTTATGTCAAATAAATCGGTAATTGATTGGATAATATAAAAATGACAAAAAAAAACAATTTAAAATAAAAAAAATGTACATTTCACTCTGTAGTTAATATTTTACATGAAATATGGCAGTGCGTCTAATAATTTGGCCAGGGACTGTAGATATGCTAAATTTCATCCAAATCCGTTCACTAGTTTTATCGTAAAAGAGTGAATAACATACATATTACATGTACATACTTATACGTTTCTAATAGATACATATAAACTGGCTGCGTCACACAGTTTCATTCGCGTAAGTTTTGGTCCTTTGGGAATATCGGGATAATAATAATAATAATATTTATTTAATTCAGATATTTTATCCATACCTACAATTTGTTTTATAAAAATAAAATTACATAAAAAAATGTATTAAGAAGTAAATAAAATTAAGGTGTTAGATATTATTTACATATTTTATCTAGACTGGAAGGACTCCCCGATGACGCTATTAGTCGCTATTTAACAGCGTGCAGCCTTATCCATCGAGCCAACATCGGAGAATCCCACCGGTCCACCAGTGCGGCCAGGATGGTGTTGGGACTACCGCGCGTGCGGCGCAGGATTGCCGCGAACATCGCGGAGGCACTGCAGTAGCGCGGCAGTCCCATCAGCACCCGGAACGCGTTGTTATATTGGTGCGCAGATCGCTGTATGTCCGCTGCGTATAGTTAACCCACAGACTGCACGTGTACAAGGACTGACAATACGCTATTAATAATAAAGGTAATAGCCCTATGCATCTATTTGCCCTACACACTACCTACACTACAAATAGCCCTATGCATCTACTTGCCCTACACACTACCTACACTACAAATAGCCCTATGCATCTATTTGCCCTACACACTACCTACACTACAAATAGCCCTATGCATCTACTTGCCCTACACACTACCTACACTACAAATAGCCCTATGCATCTATTTGCCCTACACACTACCTACACTACAAATAGCCCTATGCATCTATTTGCCCTACACACTACCTACACTACAAATAGCCCTATGCATCTATTTGCCCTACACACTACCTACACTACAAATAGCCCTATGCACCTATTTGCCCTACACACTACCTACACTACAAATACCTAATGTTTCCGCGTGTGTTTACCTAATGGTTGGTGCTTGTGTAGTTTGTAGGATAAAATAGTCGGGGATGATTTGACTTTAAGAATATGACTTGCTCTCCCCCCCTTGTCCGATGAAGGCCAGCCCGCGCCGCAGCTGAGCCAGTAATATCATATCAAATCAAATCATTTATTTCAAATAAACCAGTTACAGGCACTTTTGAATTGTCAGAAGGTCGGTCAGTCAATAAGATGAAGCTAGTCGCCCATTCCAAAGAGTAGGTACCTATGGAGAAGAACGGGCAAGAAACTCCATGGACACTCTTTTAAATTTTCAAGCTATTGTTACAAATATTTGATTACATCATTCATGTTGAAATCAACCGTGTGAGAACGATGCAGAAATATATTGTACGCTGAGAGCGTCCATAGAAAACACACAAAAATCAATTCAGAAATTAAAATACGCCATGGCAGCTAAGAGATGACCAGTCCCCACTGACGGCGTCCGTTCACGAACATGACGTATGGATCAGCATCATTCAGCTCAACCATATTGAAGGGAACCCAATAACCCAACACACACCACATAATGTCCCAACAATGACCTCTGAGTTTGTTTCGGCGTTTCTCCTCAGAGCTAGTACTAGGAAACGTCGTGGTCATCAAACCATTAAGAGTACATTCGATCCAGCCGTCCCTTGCTGTCCTCTCTAGCGACGCCCTAAGCCGAGGTTCGTACCCCACAGGGTAAAACAGTATTAACTTAGTGCGTAGTAGCCCAATTTTAATTTAGCCTAGCCCTGGCTGGAGGCTTTAATTTTAATGAAAGTCCGGTTAAGTAGTTACGGCCTCTAATGGCCACCTACGAGATGCCATACAATATGTAAAGAAAACCCTGTCCGAACCGTGAAGGTATTGTTAGGTATCGATAACTGATTCTACTAATGCCCACAAAGACAGGCTAAACTTAAAAAAAATCACCCTAAAAAATAAAATAAGTAAGTTCCCCCCGCAAAAAGAGGTAACTTAATACATGTGCGGTAAGCAACTCCTTCCGCGGGCGGCGGGGGGCAGGGCACGTGGCACCTGTGACGTGGTCGCGTCGGTATTCGCTTATAATAATAATACAGGTGTTGTCACTTTTTTAAAAATTACCAAATTTCGGGGAAATTGGAATTCATTCCCAAAATTAATTAATTATTTCAAAATTCATTAGTATTGTTACTACGATGATTATGTAAAATTTTGTATTATATTTGATCAAGTGTTTACCTAACCTTTATTATCCTTATGGGTCGTACAGGGTTTTCTTTACATCCATACTAATATTATAAATGCGAAAGTAACTCTGTCTGTCTGTCTGTTACGCTTTCCCGCTTAAACCTCTCAACCGATTTTGATGAAATTTGGCACAGACAATCTTTAGACCCTGAGAAAGAACATAGGCTACCTTTTATCCCGGAAAAATTTGATGTTCCCGAGGGAAATCTAAAAAGCGCGATGTAACCGACCTCCACGCGGGCGAAGCCGCGGGCGGAAAGCTAGTAAGGTCAACCGGGGCAATTGCGTCTTTGGGGCAATTGCGTCTAATCGAAATTATTTTAAATCTATTTGAAAACCTACCTATCCTGCCATCGATACGTTATAGTTTTTTATTCAAAGTAAACAAAACAAGATCGCAGGAGAGTGGGTTTTCAAATAGATTTAAAATAACTTCGATTAGATGCAATTGCCCCAAAGACGCAATTGCCCCGGTTGACCTTATTGTATAAAAAAAAAAACTTGCTCTCCCCTAAGCCTGACTGCAATTTTAAAAGACAACAACTGAATTTTATTATTCATAAGTGCAATCGTACTACTACTAGTTACGCGGGGCGCAGCTAATTATAATATCATTACAGTAATGATAGTAATAAGCAATATATTAGTAATATTGTTAATAGTACATCAGCATTTTATTAATGAACGTTATAATTAGGATTGCACGGTTAGTGCAATGGCTAAGTTATTGACTGCTGCGTTGATTCCCGCGCGGAACAAATATTTTTATGAGAGGCCTAGGCCGCACTACGGTTAAACCGCAGCAGTTTTTTCCCGCGACTGATTTTTTTGCTACAAAATGGTTGCGGGAAAAAAACGCAGGTGCGGCTGCTTGCATTAGTCTTCTAGGGGCACAAATTCACGCGATTAAAAACCGCCGCGGTTTAATCGTAGTGCGGCCTCGGTCTTACAATTAGTTGTTCCTGGTCTGGCTGTTTGTGAATGTCAGTTTATGTGTTTGTAAACGCACCCACGATACAGAACACATTCCTAGTGTGGGGCAACGCTTTTTGTTTTTTTTAATCCGCTGAAGGTAAGGGATCCACTTTTGACCAGTTATGTTTGAGGACCTGTTGTGGTTGATTACGGTATAATCTCACTCAGAGGCGGGGCAAGACCTAAATTTGGTGTGGGCAAGACAAATTTCGCGAGGCCCCATGCGTATCCAGGTGGAGGCAACTGCCCCCCCCATCCCGCTGAACATGTATGAACTCCCCTAATTACTAAACAAAGTATAAACGAAAAATTATCTCTGACTTTTAAATAAACTACGCAGTAGACACTAACGAAATGCCAAATTTTTCCCTGGCTGTTTTGTCTTAGAAACAGTAAGTACTTGCAGTGCTGTCTGTAGGGCAAAAAGATGCTAATGATCCTGTATAAGTTCCCGTTTATACTTTCATTAGTAATGGGGGGTTCATACATGTTCTGCGAGATTTCGAGGGAGGGGGGGGGGGGGTACTTGGGTACACTCGTGGCCATGGACCCTATCGCCTATAAAATGAATTTTACAAATTGGTCTCTTGGCGTTTACACGTGGACCACATTGTTTGACTACTTAATAATAGCTTATTCCATTAGTCATTTTATTGAAACCAGAAATTAATAGATATTGAAATTAGGTTAAACGGTAAAGAAATAATTAAATTGTGGTAACTGTAATCCATACTAATATTATAAATGCGAAAGTAACTCTGTCTGTCTGTCTGTTACGCTTTCCCGCTTAAACCTCTCAACCGATTTTGATGAAATTTGGCACAGACAATCTTTAGACTCCGAGAAAGAACATAGGCTACCTTTTATCCCGGAAAAGTTTGATGTTCCCGAGGGAAATCTAAAAAGCGCGATATAACCGAACTCCACGCGGGCGAAGCCGCGGGCGGAAAGCTAGCTCTGTTATATGTTGCTAACAAAGGGGGGAGGGGGGGGGGGTCAAACTTACGTAGCTAGTGACAGTGGCCTGGCCTCATTAAGTTAGCTGTCATTTTCATTTAGGCAGTGATGCGTTGAAAAAAAAAGAAAGCTGTTAGTCGACTTTTCAAGTGACCAAATGAGAATTAATAATAATCAATGCAGCTGTATGTGCTTATACCTACTTGTCAGTATTTTCTTTTCTTAGTTTATTTATTACTAGCTTTCCGCCCGCGGCTTCGCCCGCATGGAGTTCGGTTATATCGCACTTTTTAGATTTCCCTGGGGAACATCAAATTTTTCCGGGATAAAAGGTAGCCTATGTTCTTTCTCAGGGTCTAAAGATTGTCTGTGCCAAATTTCATCAAAATCGGTTGAGAGGTTTAGGCGGGAAAGCGTAACAGACAGACAGACAGATAGACAGACAGACAGACAGAGTTACTTTCGTATTTATAATATTAGTATGGATTAGTTTTTTTTGCAATATTAATCAATCTCACACTATTTTTATACATATTCTCTATATTTTTTTTTTTATCTAACACTTATCCATACTAATATTATAAATGCGAAAGTAACTCTGTCTGTCTGTCGGTCTGTCTGTCTGTCTGTCGGTCTGTCTGTCTGTCTGTCTGTCTGTCTGTCTGTCTGTTACGCTTTCCCGCTTAAACCTCCCAACCGATTTTGATTAAATTTGGCACAGACAATCTTTGGACCCTGAGAAAGAACATAGGCTACCTTTTATCCCGGAAAAAATTGATGTTCCCGAGGGAAATCTAAAAAGCGCGATATAACCGAACTCCACGCGGGCGAAGCCGCGGGCGGAAAGCTAGTTATTTAAATATGCATAAGTACTTAAGTACACATGTAATGTTGTAGTGTTTTCAGTTGTGGCCACGACATCGGCCGCCGTCATAAGTTACCACCCTCCAGACGAAGTCATGTCGCCAACCGATTCGTCGTGTTCCAGCATGATGTCTGGTGAAGTCGTTCGGAGGACGGGTCTGAGCAGTTGTGTTGCGATGTGTGCCGAGTACGATGCGCCAAATGATGTTGTGTCGGGAGTTTGGTCGTGGAGGGTAGCGGGATCCGAAACACGGTGTTCCGCTGGCCGACCGCAGGGGGCCCATGTAGTGTGCCAGCCACATACGAAATGCTGCCGATTGGCGACCGGACGAGAGGACCCGATGGCGATCCCTGGGGGGGTTCGGGCGTCCCCGCGTCTCCAGATCAATCTCCCTCTGGCCCAGCATCGTTGGGTTTAATATTGCATCACCTCACTCAACTGCCGTCTTCCTTTTATCCGTTATCCGCAAAGGTCCGGCGGTACTTCACACCAGGGCAGCTTCTAATGATGTACAAAGCACAGGTCCGTTCGTGTGTGGAGTACTGCAGCCACATTTGGGCTGGTGCTGCTAAGTGTCACCTGGCCACTTTGGATTCAGTGGAGAGGCGCGCGAAGAGGCTGATTGGTGACCCTGATTTAACTCGAGACCAGGCGGGATTGCCGTCATGTACTAGTTTATGATTTATAAAAAAATATACATATGTATGTCGGAGATCGTCGAAATTATTTGAAGAAAAGTTGCTCATTTGATTTAAGTAGTACAGGGGCAAACGCTTGTGACGTCATTTTGTGCTGGCGGCACATGGCCGGAGTCACTTTGGAAAGTGAGGTTCGTCGAACGGTCACTTTGCATCGAGACGCGGACCAAGGCACTTCTCCGAACCGAAAATGTTGGTTTACCTACCTATTTAAATTGTGATTGTCAAGACTGGAGGGTATATCTACACGTCGTGCTTTAATTCAAAACTCACCTACGTAATGGAACCCGTACCACTACACCAAGATGCTGTCGACCCTACCGCTCTGCCGTCGCTGTATGCGACATCTATATTGTCATGGTAGGTAAGCAGAGGTATATAGAAAAAAAAAACTTTTTAAAAATCAAATTCTAATTTATTAAATACACAATATAATACAATAATTAATAAGTAATTAATAAAAAAAATCAATTGACTTAATAATAGCTTCGATCACAGATCTAATGAAATAACATAACTTATAAATGCGACGAAAAATTAAAAATATTTTGTCGCATTTAAAAATTAAAACCGTTTAAATGATGTTACTAACTTAAATTAATAAAATGGCGAAATAAAACGAAAAGATTCAGACCAGAATTACACCCTAATTGCGTAAAACAATCATTTTGAAGGATATTGTTATTTTCTGGGTGGCAGGCGATAACATCGGCTGCTGGCAGAAGTTACAACCCATCATACAAAGTCTTGCCGCCAAACAAGTCGTCGTGTTCCGGCATGATGTCTGGTGAAGCCGTACGGAGGACGGGTCTGAGCATTTGTGTTGCGATGTGTGCCGGGTACGTTGAGTCAAATGTTGTTGTGTCGGGGGTTTGGTCGTGGAGACTCTCTAGATCAATCTCCCTCTGGCGCAGCATCGTTGGTCGTGTTGTTGGGTTTAACATTGCATCACCTCGCTCAACTGCCGTCTTACTTCCTATTCACTCAGTTTTCTTAAGTGAATAGGCTCTTAATAAACTAGCGCGTTTTACCATCAACGATTGCCTCGCCTTTTTTTTTTGATATGTCATCTCGTAGGTGGCCATTAGAGGCCGTAACTACTTAACCGGACTTTCCTGTGGAATGCCTTAATTAAAAATTAAAGCCTCCAGCCAGGGGCACTTAAAACTAACTTAAAATTAGGCGACTACGCACTAAGGGCACCCCCTGTGGGGTACGAACCTCGGCGTAGGGCGTCGCTAGAGAGGACAGCAGGGGACGGCTGGATCGAAAGTTATACTTAATGGTTTGATGACCGCGGCGTTTCCTAGTACTAGCTCTGAGAAGAAACGTCGAAACAAACTCAGAGGTTATTGTTTGGACATTATTATAATTACTGGCTCAGCTGCGGCGCGGGCTGGCCTTCATCGGAGATTGCCTCGCCGCTTACCACCAGGCGGGATTGCGGTCAAGCGCTAGTTTATAATTATTGAAAAACACTGCTTCCATATGTTCAAAAAATGTGTCTACTCAACAACGTAAATACCGCAATGAATGTTGTTGAACTGTCAAAATTAAACCCATTGCTACTGATACTCTAATTGGTGACCCTGATTTAACTCGAGTTGGTCTCCAAAGCCTAGAGCACAGGCGTAGAGTAGCCAGCCTTTCGGTGTTCTATAGGATGCCGTTTGGGGAGTGTGCGAGGGAATTGCATGATTTAATTCCCCCATCTCCGTTCCACCATCGGACGACCCGTCGTACGGCGAGTTTCCACCCTTACGTTGTTAACACTACTACGATCCGGACGAAGCGTTTCGCCTCCTCCTTTATACCGCGTACATCAAGGGCCTGGAACAACTTGCCGGCGGCGGTGTTTTCGTCGGACTACAATTTGAGTGTCTTCAAGGCTAGAGTGAATAGGCTCTTAATAAACTAGCACGCTTTACCATCAACGATCGCATCGCTTCTTACCATCAGGCGAGATTGCGGTCAAGCGCTGGTTTATAAATAATAATAAAAAAAAGTCATCATCTCAGCGTTAATCCCAGTCGCATCCGAAGCTTTTTCAGCTTTGGAGTGTGGGGTCCGCTTTACCAGTCTAACTGCTGATTTTGGCTAAACTTCGACATTTTCCGTGAAGCGACTGCCGTCTGACCTCCACAACCCGAAGGCGATATCTAAGCACTGCAGTTAGACCAATTGTTGGACTTTTGAGGGCTCCAACAACCCGTAACGACTGCCACTAGATGTTCGTATGGCAACCGGGACCAACGGCTTAACGTGCTTTCCGAGGCACGACCAGACCAGTGCAAATATTCTTAAGTATTACCATTGATAGTGTGGTACGTAATTACAATGTACTAAATATCTTTCTCAATGGGGATACCATTGCTATGGTAAAAAAATAATATCAGAAAAAAAATATTCAACCAACCAACTTCTATATGGTACCCATGGGAATGTATTTTTTTTTTTTAATAGTTATAAACTACTGCTTGACTGCGATCCGCCTGATGGTAAGCAGTGATGCAATCATTCATCATGCATCACTTAAAAAACTTAGGAATAGGAAGGAATGACGGCAGTTGAGCGAGGTGATGCAATGTTAAACCAAGACCAACACGACCAAACGATGCTGCGCTAGAGGGAGATTGATCTGGAGACTCTCCACGACCAAACTCCCGACACAACAACATTTGGCGCATCGCACCCGCCACACATCGCAACAACTGCTCAAACCCGTCCTCCGTACGGCTTCACCAGACATCATGCCGGAACACGACGAATCGCTTGGCGGCAAGACTTTGTCTGGTGGGTGGTAACTCTGCCGGCAGCCGATGTTATGGCCTACCACCGATAAATTTATTGATTAATTTTTTTTTTTCTTTAATCAATCTGATATAACCCAGTGTTACAAAAAACTATTAGTTTTATGCAATTTAGAGATTTTAAGTTTAGGCCTGCCATGCATAGCGAATAGCAGTTATTCTCACTGATAAACCAATATCAACCTTATATCTGTTAAAATAAGGTTTATAATAGTCCCTCTTCCCTTCCTCAGAAACTAAATTTACTTTCCATTTCATTAATAAAATAAAAAAAAGATAAATATAAGTTCAGTCCTGACAAATTAGACCGTGCGTGACGTAAATTGACGTGTGGTTTAGTCGCCATGTTTTAATCGCGTCTATACTGTCTATGGACTGAGTTTGGCGGGAATGTCAAGATGAGTGTCACGCTCATTTTTCATTGGACTTTTAAAATTATTTATAGTGTCGTTTACTAAATAAAAACGCGTGATTTATGTAGTAAAAAGTGCATTCAGTGAATAATTCAAAAAGAACAGGTAAATATTGTAGCATAGTGGCCTCATCATGTCTTTACGCTAAACCGCTCCTTATCGTCCAAACGCGTAAAACGAAAGGAGTTAGTTTAGGTTAAGTTATGCTAGAATAAGTTAGGATAAATTAGGATAGATATTTAATGAAGAAAAAAAATTACTGAAGACTTGGCTGTATGGCGTACTATGCCTTTGCCTTTTCCATTCGCCCGAACGGAAAGAAATGAACCAAAAAAAAATGTCTATGGACTATCTTAATTTGACAGGACTAAAGTAACATTAATCATCTGTCATTTTCTTAACCACTCAAGCGTCCGGGCCACAGTTGCCTAAAAAATTTCCCAGTTAAGCGTTCAGGCAACCATGGTGGCCTCAAAGACTTGTAAACTTTAAACGAATTTTTATTTATGATATTTATCAAAGAACTTCATGAACTTTTGACTAGATGGTTCTGCATTAAAAAACGATTCTCGGGTCGATAAAACAGTGCCCCATCGGACAGCTAATATCGGGAAAAAAATTGTTTAAAAACGGTGAGTGCAGTTTTGTACAGTGGCTGAGAGTTCTACGATTAAAATAAGAGTAATAAATTATGTATTTTATTAGTGTTACTTATTAAAATAATTATCGAGATTTGTTCTTTCTGATTATGTATAAATACTTTGTAATAATGTCTGATAAGTTGACTTAAGAGTGTTATAGTGGACGAATAAATTATTGCTCATTGCTCATTGTGTGCCGGATTTTCGTAAAGTTTTTGTTTCATATAATATCTTAAAATATGACAAAATAATCCCTGAAGGAAAATTGTTCATATTAAGTAATTAAATAGACTTCTGTTAAAAAATACGAAGAAAATAACGAGGATTTTACGAGCGCTCGGCGCGGCTTGATACCGATCGCGCGCTCGGACGTACAACACATTCCTAGCTGTGACATCGGGACGTTCAAGTGGAACTTGGTCTGCGGCGTATTTACTAACATTTAATATTTTATGCATCCTCGTCATTACCACTATCTGTAGACACTTCTCCAGAACCAACAAAAACTTCTTCATCAGCTATATAGTTAGGAACTGATTTGTTCACCTGAAGAACCGACGCCATTGCCATTCCAGTACCAAAAGTGTACTCTATGGGTTTCAAACTCTCGTCTACATTATCTATGGAAGGTATTGGTCTATGGTTGGGGTGATGTTTTTTTCTTACAGCTCTATGGCGACGGACATCGTGTAATAGAGCCTTCTGCTTCTCTTTATAATATTCATAATCGCTTTCAGAAGACGAAGGTGTTAACTCCAAATCTTTTTTTGTGAACCGTATCTCGTTATTCACAGTTTCTTTGACTGTTTTGTTGGCTGTACCCGCTTCAACGTCGCTTATGCCTTCGGAGAGCCCACTGGAGTCTAATGAGTTTTTCTCTGACTTTACATATTTACACCATTTAGTGATATAGTAATCATTTAAACTGCTTATAGTCAGAAGTTTGCTTTTTGCGTTTAATTTCGCGTTCGCCTCATAAATTACATCACTTATATCCGTTTCCTTATTGTATTTAGCTAATTTGTATTTATATTTCTTATCCTTATTTTTATTTTTCTTAGGTTTACACAAATGCCTCTTTTTAGGGGTATTATTTCTTAATTTTAATTTATTAATATAGCCTTTCTTCTCAATATATTCTTCTAAATCTATTTGACGAGGGAATTCTGGTATATTGTCCTTTAATTCTGGCATCGTTTTAGCGAGCGCTTGCCTCTCTCTTTCCCTCATTACGTCCTCCCGTTTCCCCAATTTCCTTTTTAATTCACTTAAAACTATTTTATTTGTTTCTTTTTCTTTTTTCCCGGGCGCTGTTGTGAGGTCCCCAGCTGGCTGAATACAGGAATCATCATCATCAGTTCTAACGAAATAAAAAACTTCATCTTTACTCTCTGGATCCCGGTCTTCTATTTTCAAAATTCCCACGTTCTCGACCATGACCTCTTTGTCTTCATACTCAATCTCTTTCACGTTCTTATTTTGAATTTTCTTCAGCCTCAGCTGTGAACTCTGAACAGTCTTCAAACATTTAGTGAGACTATCGATAATATCATCCATATCTCGATTCAAGATTTCCAAATCAATTTCCTGATTATTCATAGCGCATGAATCGAGGAAAACATCAAGACTATTCGATTTATTGAGAATCAATTTCAATTCGAGACAGGATTTTGCTACACCTGTGTGAATGTCAGAATAAAGCCAGTTATCAGTGAATGCTGTTCCAAATTTTTTATTTTCATTGTCTTTGCTGCCAGAGTTTTTAAGAAGTCTATACATTCGTTCTAAAGAGTCGAAATTGTGTTGAAACTCTTTGGTTACGTGGGGTATGACGATTGTATGGAGCCAGTGTATGCGTTCGTTATGGTTTTTGTAAGTACGTTGGGCGTGTAGAGGTGGTACAAAATGGGCCATCGCGACGTGTTTTAAGAATGTTGACTGGACTACTAGGAAGGCGTGGTGGATTTTCTGGAAAAGAGTAAAATGTATGCTAAGTTAGGTAACATAAACATAGGCTGGTGTATGCAACTCCGCGAGATAATAATAAGGGGCATAATAATGTTACGAATTAACGGAATGCACCTTATTTCTAGAGCATAAGGTTCAATATTGCGTGACATGTAGTACATAACTTTTAAGCACTGTATCTCGAGTCCTAGGTATTACAGGGGTACAATATAAAAACGCATTGTTAGACCTAGGGTGGCCTGTCGAATGGTACAGGTGCAAACAATTTTGTCAACAAAGTGTCGACATCGAAATTTCCAGAAACTCGTCTCCGGTAAATTACCGTAGGTACCTACCGAAGGTACTCGAAACTATGCGCTATTATTATTACGTCTGGACGAATCTGGAATGTTCGATCAGCTGACCTATATAAAGAACAGTGAAATATCGGAGCATAGTGGCCACATCATGACTTTATCCAAAACCTCCCTCGTAAGACGAGTCACGCGGCCGTTTTTTTCGACATGAATAATTCATAATAGGGTATTTGACTAAAAAAAACTAATTAGTTCGTCCGTCAGATTTCCAAAAAATACTAGACACGTAAATTTTGCTTTATCAAATTAATAAAAATTGACAAATATAAAAGGCATCAAAGATCAGGAGTGGTGGCTGGTGACGTCACTGGCCGCTAAAAAGTATACCGTGCAGTGACGTCACACGAGTTTTCAAAGCGCTGTGTCGTCTTCATTTTTTGTTTAATATATGAAAAAAGAAAAAATACGTGCCTAGTATTTTTTGGAAATCTGACTGACGGACTAATTAGTTTTTTTTTAGTCAAATACCCTATTACGTGACGTTGGTGAAATGCACAAACCGTGCGAAGCCAAAAAATAAAGAAAGAAGAATAAAGAACGAGTATGCGCGCACGTGTGTGTGTTTGTGTGTCTATGTTTAATAATGTTGTGTGCGTGTGTACTTTGAGATATTGAAAAGTGGTATGAAAAGGCAAACCTTGTGTGTATTTAACTTACCATAAGATTATCACTAGTTTGCGCCTGCACAGCGTCCCAGGCCACATCAGCTCGGAGCCAGGGCGCGTTGCCTAATATGGCTGACGAGGCCCTGGACAGCAGCACGGCTAGCTCACTCTGGTGACGACAGAGGAGCGTGTGCGTGGATTCTACCACCGACGTTAAGGAGCCGCTGAGGATCAAAACACATACATACAATATGTAAAGAAAACCCTGTCCGACCCATAAGGATAATAAAGGTTAGGTAAACACTTGACCAAATATAATATAAAATTTTACATAATCATCATAGTAACAATACTAATGAATTTTGAAATAATCTTTTTTTCCGGGGAATTAATTCCAATTTCCCCGAGATTTGGTAATTTTTAAAAAAGTGACAACACCGGTTTTATTATAAGCGAATAGCGACGCGACCACGTCACAGGTTCCGCGTGCCCTGCCCCCCGCCGCCCGCGGAATAGGGTTGCTTACCGCCCATGTATTAAGTTACCTCTTTTTGTGAAATAATATTAATTTTTTTAGGGGGACTTTTTTAAGTCTTGCCTGTCTTTGTGGGCATTATTAGAATCAGTTATCGATACCTAACAATACCTTCACGGATCGGACAGGGTTTTCTTTACATATTGTATAGGCGTCGAAAAGACATCCAATGGCGCCGAATCTCTTGTTCAGTTTAAATTAATTGTAAGTTAAGTGCATCCATTTCAAGTTCATTAAGAACATGATAGAAGATAACATTTTAGTTAAATCCTGTCAAATGGGGAAGAAAACGCAAAGCTATTTGCAGATGTCGCTGATGGCGTTTGACTCATAACAATTAGCTGTCAGTCGTATCACGTTTTATGTTGAGGTTTTTTTTTGTGTTTGACGAGTTTTTTTTAGGTAAAGCAGAGCAATGTATTGTACATGGACTGTTTCAAGTTAAAAAAGGAGTTAAAAATCTAGAGGAGCTTCAGTAAAAGGACGAAAAGCTGATCTAATTACCAGGCAAATAACAATGCCCAGACTTTAAACTGAATGCAGACTTGTTAGTGTTTTAAGTTACATTAATTTTGTATTAGGTTTAAAGTTTCTTTAGTTATATTTAAGTAAATATTAGTATTTATTATGGCCATATTTTGAAAGTTTCAACCCTATTAACCTAAAATTATTAGGTATCCAGACTTGAATCGTATGACCGGAATTAACTTCGAGGTTCCTCAAGAACAAGAAATCAAGAGAAAAAAATGATTTACCGCCTCCAGAAAGCTCTAGAGATATCAACATAATCTTTGTTGAAATCTATTTATATTCTGTTCTAAATTGAAATGCATATCTTTAGGGAAAGAATGATTTCCATTATTATTGCAACAAATTGCTACACAATGCGCCATATTTTTTACATTTTTATAAACAACGTAAACTCGAACAAATTACAATGGGTTTTGACAGTTTATTTGGGTCAAACGATATCAGCGCCTCTAGTGGCGAGATTTGTTAGTTTTCTTCCCCATTAAGATATTCCATAGACAGTTTAGACGCGATTATAAACATGGCGACCAAAAACACACCAATAGGAATGTGTCCAAGGTATGAAAATCAATAAAATAATTAGTCCCTAAAGAAAATCAATAAAGTAATTCGTAATACAGTTAATTAAAAAAAAAAAAATAAGACCCGTATTTTTTATTTTGTAGAAATTACCAAAAACTACTGAGATATAGTGTATTAATACAGAGAAGGATTGAGCGTAACTCAATCCTTCTCTGTATGAGAGGAGACCTGGGCCCAGCAGTGGGACGATAAAAGGTTGATGATGATGAAAGTTACGGAGTGGGGGCTAATTACGTCACGCCGTGGTATATTTTGTACCACGGCGTGACGTCATACGACATTTCAAATCAATATATCTTCCTAAGTATTTGAATAAAATAAAAAATACGTGTTCAATCCATACTAATATTATAAATGCGAAAGTAACTCTGTCTGTCTGTCTGTTTGTTACGCTTTCCCGCTTAAACCTCTCAACCGATTTTGATGAAATTTGGCACAGATAATCTTTAGACCCTGAGAAAGAACATAGGCTACCTTTTATCCCGGAAAAAATTGATGTTCCCGAGGGAAATCAAAAAAAGCGCGATATAACCGAACTCCACGCGGGCGGGGAGCTAGTATTTTTTATAAATCTATGTGATGGACATTAAATTTTTTATGACACAACCCAATTTACGTCAAGCGCGGACTAATTTGACAGGTCTAAACTGACATATTATGTCATTTTCTTAATAAAATATACTTCCTATTCAATCAGTTTTTTTTTTAGTGAATAGGCTCTTAATAAACTAGCGCGATTTACCATCAAGGATTACATCACTGCTAACCATCAGGCGGGATCGCGGTCAATCACTAGTTTATAATTATAAAAAACAAAAACATATGTGACTTTATTTGATAAAGCATCAAACAATTTTTAGAGGCAGATTCTTCACTAGAAGATTTGGCCTCAGCAGTCATTATCAAAAAATCTGCCAAAAGGTTTAAAACCAGAGGGTCACGATACCCTGCAGCGGGTGTGGTGACACCTCATTATCATCATCATCAACCTTTTTATCGTCCCACTGCTGGGCACAGGTCTCCTCTCATACAGAGAAGGATTGAGCGTAATCACCGCGCTTGCTCAATGCGTGTTGGCGATTTCAGATTTAAAGTCCAGGTTTCCTCAAGATGTTTTCCTTCACCTTCAGTCATTGGCGTACAAGATATACTTTTTTTTAATAGTTAAAAATTAGTACTGGACTGCAATCCCGCCTGATAGTAAGCAGTGATGCAATCGTTGATGGTAAAGCGCACTAGCTTATTAAGCCTATTCACTCAAAAAAACTGAGTGAATAGGAAGGAAGACGGCAGTTGAGCGAGGTGATGCAATGTTTAACCCAACAACACGACCAACGATGCTGCGCCAGAGGATGATCTGGAGACCCTCCACGACCAAACTCCCGACACAACAACATTAGGCACATCGTACCCGGTACACATCGCAACACAACTGCTCAGACCTGTCCTCCGTACGGCTTCACCAGACATCATGCCGGAACACGACGAATCGCTTGGCGGCAAGACTTTGTCTGGTGGGTGGTAACTTATGCCGGCGGCTGATGTTGTTGCCTACCACCGAGAAACTTAAACTTACTTTACTTTAAGTTACATTGGTACTTGCCTGACCTGGAATCTAACTCACACACTCATACTTGAGAGGCTGGTGTTTTAACCACTAGGCCACTACTACTGTTGTCTGTTGCTGTTTCTTCCTCAGCCTATAGATGTCCACTGCTGGACAAAGGCCTCCCCCAAGGCTTTCCACGCCGACCGGTCTTGTGCTGCCCGCATCCATCGGCTTCCCGCGACCTTCACCAGGTCATCGGTCCACCTTGTTCGGGGTCTCCCTACGCTGCGTCTTCCAGTACGTGGCCGCCACTCCAGAACCTTGCTGCCCCATCGGCCATCGGTTCTACGAGCAATGTGCCCTGCCCACTGCCACTTAAGTTTAGCGACTCGCAGAGCTATGTCGGTGACTTTGGTTCTTCTGCGGATCTCCTCATTTCTGATTCGATCACGCAGAGAAACTCCGAGCATAGCTCTTTCCATTGCCCTTTGTGTGACTCTGAGCCTTCGTATGAGGCCCATTGTGAGCGACCACGTTTCAGTTCCGTAAGTCATCACTGGCAACACACACTGGTCAAAGACTTTAGTCTTGAGACACTGTGGTATCTTGGACGACGAGAAGATGTAGCGTAGCTTCCCGAACGCTGCCCAACCGAGCTGGATTCGCCGAGACACCTCTTTCTCGTAGTTGGACCTACCTAGTTGGACTGTCTGTCCCTGTCTGTTGCTGTTTGGTGACACCTAAACCCCCACAACTCAAGCAGAAGACACTTCAGACTCACATATTAACATGCAGCGCAGTATACTCTTTGAGACAGGCTTGTGTCCTTCTAGCTAGCGCCAGGTACTCCCTCATGATAGTCAGCAGAGGAGCCAGGGTTCCCCGACAGCGCCTGCGGTGACACCAGCGGAGAACCATCGGCAAGGAGGCGTAGACTGCTAAGTTGATGAGGGTAGAGCGCTGGATACTGAGAAAAAAAAAAATACGTAAAATAAATAAATAGGTTTTTAATAAACTAGCGCGCTTTACCATCACCGATTGCATCACTGCTTACCATCAGGCGGGATGAAGGTCAAGCGCTAGTTTACAATTAAAACAAAATGTAAAAAACGACAAGGATTTAATCACATTCACCAAAATGTGATCAGCTATGATTGAATGATTTTTGGCTAAACTTCGATATTTTCCGTGAAGCGACTGCCGTCTGACCTCCACAACCCGAAGGCGACATCGAAGCATTGCAGTTAGACCAATTGTTGGACTTTTGAGGGCTCCAACAACCCGTAACGACTGCCACTAGATGTTCGTATGGCAACCGGGACCAACGGCTTAACGTGCTTTCCGAGGAACGACCAGACCAGTGCAAATATTCATTTTCATGCATACAAAGGCCGCATTCGCAACCGCTACGCCACGGAGGCTGTCGGCTTCCTGGCTGATTAGGTGCAACTGAATTGGATATCCGTTTTTTTATGTGGAGTATTTGCCTGTCTCACCTCCACAAGATCACAACCCGCCCAGTTGGCATCAGTTGGGATCGTTCGGCCCGCCCATTGGTCCGTGGACAAAAACGTGTTCGCCGATTAGGGGGCTGGTTATTTAATAACATTGAGCTCAAATACTAAGACACGTCTTTACCATGAGGGTAAGACTGAAACAGAACAATACCACTTCCTTTTTTTTGGTTGGGATGGGAAATCATCAAATGACTCCCGCTTTGGGTGGAGCGGAAGGGCGTGTCAGACTTTTACTGACTAAAACCCACCCGTGTTTCTTCACTTGCCTGTGCGACGGCCAGGGCCACGGTTTCGTTTGTGTGCCACTACCGCCATATATGTCTTGTCTACATTGTCATATATACATCCATGCGTCGTGCATCGAGAAATACGCATTCTAAAAGAAGATAACAGCAATATAATGGTTAGAAGACATCTTATCTTAACCTAAAAAAAATATGTTATGACAGGATTAATTGAGTACACTGCCATCTATTGTCCCGAGTGTAAAATAAAAATCATTGTCAGTACTGAGCCCATTTTACCGTTTTGTTTAATTACGTTATTTATACGTGTAAATATACGGAGTAGCATTAAATAAGTAAATTCAAATTGTTAAAAAAATTAAAAGGGCTATAAACTGCACGTAAGAGGTTTAAAATCGTTGCTAAGTTTTAAACCGCAACCTATGCTGCCATCTATTATCTTTTGATAAGAACTGAGAGTGTGTTGTACTAGATGGGAACCCTTGCCACCACTTGAATTTTGTTTAACCTTTTGAACGCCAATCACTTCTATACAAGTACGAGATTTTCGTGCCCTCAGCGCCACTACTTGATTAGAAGTAATCACAGTTTAAAATAAATTTACGACTTTTACAAGACCTTTTATTTTGTTTTTATGGAAATTTGCCCTGTTATCAACCATATTTTTAACTTTTTCACGCATAATAAGTTCTTATTTGTTTAATTTTCAATAGAAACAAAAACGCCAGAAAATATTTTAATGCCCCCAGCGCCAATTACTTGATATCAAGTAAGCCAGTGATGGGACACGACGAAGACCTCGCTATATTTCATCTCGTCGAAATGATCATAAATACTATTATTGCAAGAAAAATGACGTAAATAATTAATATTTTATAAATATAGTACACTTTAAACTAGGTTTTATTCACCTTAATCAAAAATTAATAGGTTTTCTAATCATTGTCGATAGTGAAACCCCGTTTGAAAAACCCATCCCTACAAAGTTAGTTAGTTATCGGTCCGTACGCGCCACCGACTTGTATAGAAGGAAATCTGTGACGTCATAAGCGGACGGGTTTCAAGGTCATAGTGACTTTGTGCATTTTAGTGTAGTGCAATGTTTACATCTTGAGTTGGCGCACGTGTCCTTATAAAAAAAATTGTGACTGTGAATATGACGAATTATTGCGAGTACACAACAAGTCTGAATCAGAATTTTGAAATAGTTCGTCGTCTTGACATTCCGTTAAGTCGTCAACTTCCGTTTCAAGAATTTTCTTCAGTTTTCTATTAGTTTCTACAAACCAGAAAAATAATTGCGAGTATTTAGCGACACCATTAAAAAAAAGGTCTTGTGTAAAACAGACACTTACCCTCCATTTTATTTTATTTTTTAAAACGTAGAAAACCACGTATTTAGCTTCTATTAATTGTATTTGTTGTAAGTAAACGAAATAAATTATGCAGGAATCGGTTGAGTTTATGCACGTGTTAACTTGACCACAGTGAATATAAAATATATACCATAGAAATCAAGACATCCCTAGAACAGAAAGGATTTTGACGTGCCTCGAGCGCCAACTACTTGATATGAAGTAGAAGGATTACATTTGGAGACAAATAGGGATGTGCCTTGTAGAACACACGTCTAATAAATTTAAAATTCTTTTCTTTATTATGGGGAATATATCCAGGTTTTCATATTGTTTTTTTTTATGAAATAAAATAAAATATGAAATTACGATTACAGTTTTTATTTAGCTTCGTAAATTGGTGAATAAACATTATTTTAAATGTATAATATTATTTGTCGATAGGACACTAATCCCATCCCTACGTTTTACTATAGATACGTTATACATTTGTAGTGTGGCGCAGGAGGACACATCGCGTATTATATAGATGGGCGTTCAAAAGGTTAAAATTTTTAGTGGTAAGCACATTGCCGCCACTCTTACATACAACAAATTTCTACGTTATAATAATAATAATATTTATTTGCGAAAAACATGGTATACAAAGCTGTTAAAATATGAAGTGACCTCATGTTTTGCTTAAAATTAAGCATGCAATATTATAATTAAATGTTACAGCTTATGGTCCAAAATTCCGTTACAGTATAAAAAACATTTTCATTCAGCCAGTTATACAATTTAATTTTAAATAGCCTGCCATTTGTTATAGGCTTGGTTTCTGCAATTTAGTCTTTCAGTAAGCCATAAAGGTAACATAAAGATATACAACGTGTAACAAAAGGGTATATACATCCCAAGGGCATGGCATCTTTACATAATATCAAACGATATCTTAATTTTAAATAGCCTGCCATTTGTTATAGGCTTGGTTTCTGCAATTTAGTCTTTCAGTAAGCCATAAAGGTAACATAAAAGGTATACAACGTGTAACAAAAAGGGTATATACATACCAAGGGCATGGCATCTTTAGATGATATCAAACGATATCGGAAGGGTTTCACCTCAAAATAAAATACTCAAAAAATTGGTACCAAATTTTCGGTTTCGTGTGTTTCTTAATAAAATCATAACAAACGTGGCAGCACACTACATACGTTAATAACTACTCGTTACCCGTCACGTTACTTGCCAAAATCCGATAAATGTCTTCAATATCTCTGTGCGACTAGTATGATAGTAGCCTATCACAGGCGGTGTTTTTCCTCATAACTTCCTAACATAAAGAGATAGGATTAAAAAACCCTTCCAATATCGTTTGATATCATGTAAAGATGCCATGCCTTTGTTATGTATATACCCTTTATGTTACACGTTGTATATACAACGTGTAACAAAAAGGGTATATACAACATATATATCAATATATACATATTACATATATCTTTCCATGATATCAAACGATATTGGAAGGGTTTTTTAATCCTATCTCTTTATGTTAGGAAGTTATGAGGAAAACACCGCCTGTGATAGGCTACTATCATAATAGTTGCACAGAGATATTGAAGACATTTATCGGATTTTGGCAAATAACGTGACGGGTAACGAGTAGTTATTAACGTATGTAGTGTGCTGCCACGTTTGTTATGATTTGATTTTACGAAACACACGAAACCGAAAATTTTTGAGTATTTTATTTTGAGTTGAAACCCTTCCGATATCGTTTGATATCATCTAAAGATGCCATGCCTTGGTATGTATATACCCTTTGTTACACGTTGTATAACACAGGCATGGCATCTTTACATGATATTGGAAGGGTTTTTTAATCCTATCTCTTTATGTTAGGAAGTTATGAGTAAAAACACTGCCTGTGATAGGCTACTGTCATACTAGTCGCACAGAGATATTGAAGACATTTATCGGATTTTGGCAAGTAACGTGACGGGTAACGAGTAGTTATTAACGTATGTAGTGTGCTGTCACGTTTGTTATGATTTGATTTTAAGAAACACACGAAACCGAAAATTTGGTACCAATTTTTTGAGTATTTTATTTTGAGTTGAAACCCTTCCCATATCGTTTGATATCATCTAAAGATGCCATGCCCTTGTATACCCTTTTTGTTACATGTTGTATATTATTACTACCTGCGCCTGGCGGTGTCACCCGCGTAGGTTTCGATATGTTTTTTTTTATATACTCCGCTCCTATTGGTTGCAGCGTGATGTTATATAGCCTAAAGCCATCCTGGAATAATGGTCTATCAAAGCCAAATGAATTTTTCAAATCGGACCAGTAGTTCCTGAGACTAGTGCGTTCAAACAAACAAACAAACTCTCAGCTTTATATATTAGTATAGATTTTTAAATTCGTAGTGGTTTAGATCAAATATTACTACAGAGGTATGAGGAACAGGGAGTAAAGTTCACTCATTCTCCATAAAAAAGGAGGATCCTCCAACCAGGCGGGTGTGATGTCTGGCGAACTGCCCAACAGTTGGTGTCAGGAAGTTGTAAGTATACTAATTGCGTGGTGAACTCTGCTTGCGAGATGCAGGATTTTCGTGACGTCAACAAGATGTGTTGTTCACATGTGGCTATGTAGATATCTGCTACAATTGTATAAGAAACTAGCTTTCCGCCTGCGGCTTCGCCAGCGTGGAATTCGGTTATATCGCGTTTTTTAAATTTCCCTCGGGAATAAAACTAATTAAATGACGATTGACTACTTTTCGACCGGAGACGGAAAATGATTAAATTACTAAAATGGCTATTAAAAAAATAAGGGTTGATCGTGGAAGGGTGAAAATTTAGGATTGTATTTATTTTTGTATGTTGTATCATAAAAAAAATAGAAACTAAAAATTTTGTCAAAAAAATAAAAATTTAGGGGTGATGGTGAGATGTTGGCCGATTCTCAGACCTACTCAATACGCTCACAAAATTTCATAAGAATCGGTCAAGCCGTTTCGGAGGAGTATGGGAACGAAAACTGTGAGACGAGAATTTTATATATAAGATTAAGACTAACACCTACTGCTTGGGAGGGAACAGAAGAATAGTAGCAGCAACTCCTGCCACAGAAGTCACTCGTTCTCCTCTAGTCATCCACCCATTTTTTCCTCCGCCCACATACTGCCACACATCCTCAGGAGCCGGAGACTCCTGCTCCACATCGATACTGTCTTCCCGGAACAGGAGACCACTTTCCAGGATCAGTATTATGTTCTCGCGGGTGTATAGGAGCTGTGGAAGGAAAATAATGGGTATGAGGATCTATAAAATATATTTTCTTCTTTATACGAAACCTGAATATAGTTTGTTTAGAATAAGTAACTGGATCATCTCCTATAATTATTAAAGAATGTAAATATTTTATCCCAAAATTTAAATATAACATAGTTTAAAACTTATAGGAATCTATCCTAGATTCCTATAATTTTTAAACCATGTTATATTTTATCCCAAATACATTTAGAAATTGTTGCAGAGTGTTTACCGAGCAGTTACGATAGATACTTGCGGCCATCTTCATTCCTTATTCACTAAGGTTTTTTAAGTGAATTGGCTTAATAAACTAGCGCGCTTTACCATCAACGATTACATCACTGCTTACCATCAGGCGGAATTACAGTCAAGCGCTAGTTTATAATTATTAAAAAAAAAAGATACTAAAGAAAAAAAAGCGTAAAGTAGCGCAAGTACTGACTTGCGCCGCGCGCCACAACTGACGCAAGAGGTCAACGCACCGCGCACGCCCACGCGTGCAGAGCTTTGGCTATATTTTTGTTGAGACAACCAAGTAGAATTGCAAGCTGATAACTTTGTGGTTTTTCATTATATCTTTTTGAAATTTTGTACATAGATTATTTATTTAAAAAATGTGTTTCGGGGTTCGCATATACAAAAAATAGTGCTGTATGGGTCAAATTGAACTTGATCCAACTAATATTGAAGTTGACTATGAAGTTTGGTTACTCGTTGACGCAAAAACTACTTCCTGAACGGATTTGATACACAGATAATTTATAACATTGGAATAATATAAACTTTAAAAATACATAACTTTTTTTAAATTACCTACTGTAACTTAGATACCTATTTGACATAATTCAATATACTATGATATAATTTATTTTTGACTTTAGGTAATTGACAATTTGACATAATTTGTAAATTGGTAATTTGACATAATTTTTTCTTGACTGTAATATATTTGTACTATATGATATCTTGACACCAATATTATTATTTGTTTGCTTTGTTTTTTGCTATGAGATTTAAAACGACTATATACCAATTATGTAAAATGTAATCCTTATACCTAGAACATTTTGTACACCGTGATTGGCAAAACATGGACACTCACAGCATAAATTTTCTATACCTTGCATGCTGTCAAATCAGTTAATGTAAACGCATGTTTGCAAATAAACGATCTTTATCATTATCTTAACTAGGATTAATTTAGTTTTTATACAGATATTTCCACAGGATCAGAACTTATATGGATAAAACTGCATGGCACTTGGTGTACCATATGCCTTTAATGGAAAAAGAGAGACAATTAGTGATGCAACAGATCTCTGTTTCTGTTTCTGCAACTTTTATAACAGAGATTTAAACGGAAGTTTACAACCGACAGCTGAGAGCTACTCAATGTTTTCAATAATAGATTTCTAATACATCTATTTCTACTCTAGTTTTTCTGTATTTGATACTAGTTTTAATAAAGAATTATATTTGTAAATTTGTTTTTTTTTTATATTATTTATACTTTCGTATCTGCATCTGTTTCCGTTTCCATTTCTGCTAAAATTTAAAAATATTAGTGTATTGTGTACCATTTACTTTACTTACCAAACTGAGATCTGTTAATCTAGTACAATGCAAGCATTTTTTTCGGCCATAAAAATTCAGTCATACTGTACCTAGTATGTTTTATGTTATAAATGAATTACCCAGCAAGAGATTACATATATCCCACCGGTATTATCACCATCTAAAGACTACAAACACTGAATAATTAAGTGATTGAAAATAAACCTTACCATATTGGGCCGAAATTTGATAGCAATCCATCTTCTAGAGAGAAGAGGAGGCGTAAAATCTTGCTTCATGAACAATGCCATCTGTAATTTCATAATATTGAAGATGAGTATACCATTTTCTTCAAAAAATCACAAGAAAATCGAAAAATAATCGCCGGCGAGAGGTTACACACATTTTAGATAAACATGTCAAATGCCAAATATTCAGCAGTTTTTGATAATATGTTCACACTAATAATGTAACGGATAATTACTTTGTTAAATGATGTTATATAATCGAAATTAAAATTGTATTTTTACATTTTCTCTGAAACACCAAATTCTTAGTTTATTATGACATTTACGTTATGTTCGTGAAGATAGTTTTATTAAGTTTTAGCACCAGCTGTTAGAAATTCTATAATATATTGGGTTTTTTTATTAGTTACTTAAATGTAAAATTATAAAAAGATACAACTTATATCAATTTTAAAATTGTTATGTGTGTTCATAATATTAAAAATATTAATCTCTGTTTGACTTGATAATCGACGTCTGATGAAAATAGTCTAAGAAGCTTCGCAAACATTATACATTCGCCAGTTTTGACAGATCGCGCGCCGTATTCGAAAAGAGAGTATGAAATCTCAGACTCCGCTAACGTTGCAGTTTTTAGAACTAAATACTTTATTTTCTAGATCCGTAGTTGTCATATATAGAATGAACAAGATTTTTAAACTACAGAAAATAATTTCAATATAATGTTTTGTGTCCAGCAAATTTATATTTTGTTTATTTATAATTTATACTTTATGGGTTCGACACCGGCATCCTAGCATAACATGATAACATACTAATCCATTGCTCCTTATGTCTGAAAAATGTATCAGCTCAACAACGTAAATAACGCAATGAATGTTGTTGAACTGTCAAAATGAATCGCATTGCTACTGATAGTGTTACGGAATTACCATGCTGTCTCTTGTTTCTCAATAATAATACATGTAATAATCAACCCCCTAATGCAGCCTCCGTGGCGTAGCGGTAGCGAACGCGGCCGTTGCGCAAGGAGGCGCGGGTTCGATCCCCGCACAGTGCAAGTATTTGTATGCATGATTATGAATATTTGCACTGGTCTGAGTGTGCCTCGGAAAGCACGTTAAGCCGTTGGTCCCGGTTGCGGTTACGGGTTGCTGGAGCCCTCAAAAGTCCAACAATTGGTCTAACTGCAATGCTTCGATGTCGCCTTCGGGGTGTTTAGGTCAGACGGCAGTCACTTCACGGAAAATGTCAAAGTTTAGCCAAAAACAGCAGTTGGACTGGTAAAGCGGACCCCAGACTCCAAAGCTGAAAAGGCTTCGGATGCGACTAGAATGATGATGATGATGTGTTACGCAATTACCATGCTGTCTCTTGTTTCTCAATAATAATACTTACATGTAATAACCAGGTAGGTATAATAAACAACAACATAAATTTTAAATAACTTTATTTCAAGTATAATTTCATAAAAACGTAACAAAAAAAAGTCGCAGCCAACAGGTTAAATTAGCCGTTTAGTTAACTGCCTGGCATTTAGAAGTGGTGTTCACCTCGCTATGCCGATGGGGCCGACTTCTCGAGTGGCGATCACACACCGGAAGACGCAGTGTGGGTAGGCCCCCGACAAGGTGGACCGACGACCTAGTGATAGATAGTCCTATACCATCGCCTAGCTCCTTAAAGAATAGAGGTAAACAAACCAATTTAGGGTTATCACAACTCACTTTTTACAAATCTCCTGTTATTAACATGATTATCGACTTTTACGTGATAGCTATTTATTAACAATTCCTATTGTAGCATATTTCAATAGAATCACTAAAATAACGTGCCTATTAACTTGGTATTTCGAAAAACCATTTAAAAGTCGACATTTTACGTGATAGCCCTACAAAAAAAAGAAAGATGGATAAAATCCAGGTATTAAACACATTTTGTGGAATTCAACCAGTGAATAAAGTTGAGGCATTTCTTAATACAATTTTGAGTATTTTAGTTAATTTCAAATCAACTGCATAACACATGCATTGTAATACTTTCAAGTATGGACTAATTATAATATACATACACGTATTAAAAAATTACCTATTAGGAAATTAGCTTACATGTGTGTCATATTTCATTCAAATCGGTTAAGCGTTCTATGCAAATCATAAATACATATCTAAATATAAATAAACTGTTTAGATTAGTAGGAAGTAGGATTATTACTTTTATGAAAATCATCTAAGTAGAAAAGGTTGTCAACATCTGTTTTTTGGGCGTAAACTACTCGTTGCCTAGCAACGGTTTGTTTACCTCTATTCTATAACGAATTTGGCTAAAATATAGTCGTGGAGATCCTTGGGGAAGGCCTATGTCCAGCAGTGGACGTCTTTCAGCTGAAATGATGATGATGAAAGATGTTCACCTCGCTTCGCATGTCCCAGCTTAGTGACTGCGACCAACTCGGCACGCGCATGATTGGCTACAGTTACAACTTAGATTATTTAATATCATTCAGCCCGTTAGTTGAATGATAGTGGTTTAGTTTAAAGGCTGGTCGGTTAACTAAATGGCTAATCAAAACCAGTTGGCTGCAAAATATACATATTTATTGTACAATCACCGACCTTAACCTATTATTACCTGTTTAGTATGCTAATTTTGGATATGTATTTACTTGTAATGGGGAAGAAAGCGCAAAGCTATTTGCAGATGTCGCTGATGGCGTTTGACTCATAACAATATTAGCTGTCAGTCGTAATCACGTTTTATGTTGAGTTTTTTTTTGTGTTTGCGAGTTTTTTTAGGTAAAGCAGAGCAATGTATTGTACATGGACTGTTTCAAGTTAAAAAAGGAGTTAAAAGTCTAGAGGAGCTTCAGTAAAAGGACGAAAAGCTGATCTAATTACCAGGCAAATAACAATGCCCAGACTTTAAACTGAATGCAGACTTATTAGTGTTTTAAGTAACATTAATTTTGTATTAGGTTTAATGTTTCTTTAGTTATATTTAAGTAAATATTAATGTACTTATTATTGCCATATTTTGAAAGTTTCAACCCTATTAACCTAAAATTATTATCCAGACTTGAATCGTATGACCGAAATTATAACTTCGAGGTTCATCAAGAACAAGAAATTCAAGAGAAAAAAATTGATTTACCACCCCCAGAAAGCTATAGAGACATCAACATAATCTTTACTGAAATTTATTTATACATACATATATTCTGTTCTAAATTGAAATGAATATCTTTAGGGAAAGAGTAATTTCCATTGTTATTGCATGAAATTGCTACACAACGCGGCATATATATATTTTTTTTATAAACAACGTAAACTCGTACAAATTACAATGGGTTTTGACAGTTTATTTGGGTAAAACGATATCAGCGCCTCTAGTGGCGAGATTTGTCAGTTTTCTTCCCCATTGCGTGCAACTGAACGCACCCATGATAGAGAAATTTCTAAGAATTTCTCCTGTATCATGGGTGCGTTTACACATAAACAGCCAGATCCGGAACAAACTGCTTATAGGTTACGCAAATATTTGTTCTTCATGATGCAACACTTTTTTCCGGTGTCTCTTCTGTCACGAGCGCGGGGTGGCTCGTCCATGATTCTGCCGTGGCCCCACACTCTCGTGTTGGCCCGGTCTCCTGCACGGGGTAGAGGTGTTAAACTACCCCGTGCATCGCCTCAGGCGCGCGCCTCCGCCTCGGGTCTAGTGATGTAAAATGAAAAAAAGAATTTGTTTTTTCACTTTCTTGAAAAAAAAACATGAAAAAACTTAGCGTCTTTGTTCTAAATTTGGTTTTTTTTCTAGCCTACGTTTTAGTTCAATTATAAATTAAATTTGTAATTTGTATAATAAATCAACATAATATTATTTATTCATAATTCATTACTTCCAACAATAAATCACAACTCAATATTTTTTTTAATTGTTGTTGTATATCAATGAATGATGCCAATATTTTTATGAAATTTTGGTACTTTTTTATCAGAAAAGTACCGCAGGTTGAAGAATAAACCTAATACTCTATTATGTACTCTTAAGTATTAATTATTTAACCGGTAAATGCCATAACATGGTCCAGAAAAAAAAACGTGGTTTTGTTTCACATTAGAAAAATAACGGTTTTTTGCAACACTACTCGGGTCCATATAATAGGGGGCGGGGACTTCCCCATGTCCCTCGCCCCTGGACCCATTCATGGGGGCCGGAAAAGGACGTTGTCAGCCCTTCCCCTGGGCCTGGTGCGTCTTCTGCGTCCCAGGAAGATAGTTGAGATCTCCCTCTCCCGTTCCGCAGCTTTCTTCTGCGAAATCTCGCAAAAGGACACCACCGCGTCCCACGACTCTGGGTTACCGACCATCCTCCGCACTACTGCCGGTAGCGTCAGGTCGCCTCCTACTTCATCTGTGAGGACAATGCGCTGCTCCTCGACGCAGTGGTGACACTAAGCATCCGTCTCCTTGTCTATGCGACACAGGTACTTGCCGAAGCAGACATGCCCCGACAGTACCTGCGTCACCTTGAACGACAGGGAGCCGTTCCTTCTCCCGAGCCAGTCGTCGAGTACTGGCCGGATGATGCACCACTGCGCCAACAATGCCGTTAAAGATTGTATTAGAGGTAAGGCTAATTCATACTAATATTATAAATGCGAAAGTATCTCTGTCTGTCTGTCCGCCTTTCACGCCAAAACTACTGAACCGATTGTAATAAAATTTGGTACACAGACAGTCTAGAGCCTGAGAAAGGACATAGACTATATAACATCCCGCCATGATGAATAGGAACAGAGCAGGAACAAAAAATGTTGCGAAAACGGGAGCAAACGCGGACGTACATATTGCTCCCATTATTTTAACAGGCGCTTTTTTTTATATCAACTGAGCTCTTTCGGTTCGAAGCTTACGCGGGTGAAACCGCGGGGCACCTTTTAGTTTAATTATATTTCTTCCTATTCTCTAAGATTTTTAAGTAAATAGGCAATAAACTTGCGTGCTTTACATCAACGTTTGCATCACTGCTTACCATCAGCGGGAATTGCGATCATGCACTAGTTTATAATTATTAAAAAAAAAAAAATGTCGACCAAACCAATTTACGTCAGGAGGGGACTAATTTGACAGGTCTAAACTAATATGTTATGTATGACTTTGTGCCAATTTCAAGTAAAATAAAAATCTTCAAAAGTTCTTTCTTCTTTCTCTTATGGCTTCGCACGGTTTGTGCATTTAGCCAATGTCACGTAATGAATTATTCATGTCGAAAAAGACGGCCGCGCGAACCGAACACAGAGGAAGATTTGGTACGAAGCCATGATGTGGCCACTATGCTACAATATTTCACTGTTCTTTATGAATTATTCACTGAATGCACTTTTTACTACATAAATCACGCGTTTTTATTTAGTAAACGACACTATAAATAATTTAAAAGTCCAATGAAAAACGAGCGTGGCACTCATCTTGGCTTCCCGCCAAAAAACCCCTTAAATTTAGTTTAGTTTAGTCCATTATTTGAAATACATAAATTAAGTACCTATGTACAGACGACAGTACATCAAGCTAATACAATCTGTCAATTTCTTTAAACGATTACGATTTTCAACTTTATCGCTAAATAAATAAGGCTCAAGGTTCATTGGAAATATTTGGCAGTTTAAAGTAGCTTGTCCTGCTGTCATCCGTACTTACAAAATGCATTTTTATGGGAATGTTTGACATTGAACTAAATCTAATGGTACTTATAATTATAAAGGGTGTATCTGACATCGACGCACAAACGAGTACCATGGATCCAGTACATGATTCTGAACCCCCCAATGGTGGAGTTTAGGCTTTAGGCAGCTTATAATAGGCTATTTGACAGTATGAATATTTTTGTGATTATTTGCTTTAAATGCATAAAATGAGGGTTCTTTATGTCATTTAGATGAGTTTTAATGAAAATAATAACAATTAATATATCCAAAAACACAAAAATATGTTTGGCATTTGTTTCTCGCGCCACTTATTGCGAAACGATCCGGATTGGCTAATGTCACGATGACATCATACGCTCATAAACACTTGTTGTCGTTCTATGTGTTTTAGCGTTTTAAGAAGTTTTTTAAGGATATTTGGAGCGATTTGTGGTATTGTTTTGTTTTCTGACTGACAAATAACAGATAAACACGAACACCACTGCGGAACCGATAATCGTTTATAAGTTTGTGACGTCACTTAAAAAGCGCGACGCCATATTGCTGAATAAAGCGTTTCGGCGGCTTGTATGAATTTTGAATTGTATTTAAAATAAACATAAAAACTTTTGGCGAACTTCTTAACCGCAACCAAGTAATTCAAGATAGAAATTATAAATCTGTCAAATAGCCTGCCTATTGCTATACTTTTATAACCCAATAAGATTTTAAAGTAAAAATTAATTAATTCGCTAATAACACAAAAAAAACGCAATGTGAACAGAATTTAAAAAAAAAACTATCCAATCAGCTGATTTAATAGCTTTCACATCAGGGGTCAACGTCATACTTACAAAAACGCACGGCGGCACGCTTGCAACGTTCAAAGGCCGAGTCAACACTTTTTTAAAACACTGAGATTTCTGTAACCGCTCATAAATGACTATCATGATTTTAATAGTGGCATGCGGTGTAGCTTTTTCGCGTAGTCTGCGTTACGATGTCAGATACACCCTGTGCAACGTTATTTTTTGTTTTTGCGAATTCTGAATATAGTTTGTTCAATACTGGTATTCAGCCGAATCCGGTAAGACTGGAAACTGACCTTGACACAGTTGGGAAAAGGGAGCAAAATTAAGAGTGCTATAAATTAATTTACTGATCTGCGCTGCAGGTGAGTCCAATATTTCAAAGTTATAATTTTATTTAACTATTAATTATAATATTGTTACTTTAATAATTGACTTATAATTGCACTGAATTATGGCTGATATTTCAGAGATCAGTCTCAACACGTTAGACCCAAAACTGCGAAGACATGTTACTAACCCGCACTGGGCCTACGTTACATTACGGCCGACTCCCTCTCACCGAGAATAGGCCTGTATCGCAGGAGTAGACATTATAGGCTGATATAATTAGATTTTTTTTTCATCAGACTGTTATTTGTATCTTGACTCATAAACTGCCGAGCCGTATTTGATTTTCTAAACAATATGTAAAGAAAACCCTATCCGACCCATAAGGATAATAAAGGTTAGGTAAATACTTAACCAACTATAATTTAAAATTTTACATAATCATCATATTAACAATACTAATGATTTTGAAATAATCCTTTTTTCCCGGGAATTAATTCCAATTTCCCCGAAATTCGGTAATTTTTAAAAAAGTGACAACACCGGTATTATTGTAAACGAATAGCGACGCAACCACGTCACAGGTGCCGCGTGCCCTGCTCCCCGCCGCCCGTGGAAAGGGTTGCTTACCGCACATGTATTAAGTTACCTCTTTTTGCGAAATAATATTCATTTTTTTAAGGGGATTTTTTTTTTAACTTTAGCGTGTCTTTGTGGGCATTAGTAGAATCAGTTATCGACACCTAACAATACCTTCACGGATCGGACAGGGTTTTCTTTACATATTGTATAGACGTAAATTAATGACATACGGGAAGGTACACTAATCAATGGTGCAATTTAGTGCATCTTATATTGCATGTCTGATTACAATTTAAGTGTCTCCAAGGCTAGAGTGAATAGGCTCTTAATAAACTAGCGCGCCTTACCATCAACGATTGCATCACTGCTTACCATCAAGCGGGATTGCGGTCAAGCGCTAGTTCATAATAGGGTAGTTGACTAAAAAAAACTAATTAGTCCGTCAGTCAGATTTCCAAAAAAATACTATAGACATGTATTTTTTCTTTTTTCATATAAACAAAAAATGAAGACGACACAGCGCGTTGAAAACTCGTGTGACGTCACTGCATGCTACACTTTTTAACGAGCAGTGACGTCACCAGCCACCACTCCTGCTCTTTGATGCCTTTTATATTTGTAAATTTTTATTGATTTGATAAAACAAAATATACGTATCCAATATTTTTCTATAATCTGAATGACGGACTAAATAGAATCAATTTTTTTTTTACCCTTTTTTTTTTAAATGTAGCAAGAGTTCATGTAGCTGTGTAGTTTGTAAGATAAAATAGTCGGGGATGATTAGACCCTAAAAATTTTACTTGCCCCTCCTCCCCCTCTAACCCTGTCTTGCCCTCCCCAATAGGCCAGAAACTGGGTACACCCAAGAATACAGACGCTGCGGGAGATCATAACTTAGATTTATTATCCAACCCCTCCAAACCATAGACCAGGAACTGCCCCACAAACACTCCTATCCTCTCTGGATGGCTTATATGTACATCATGAGTCCCATCCACGCTTCTATACCGTAAATTCCTCCCCGGAAATTCATTTTCATCTAACAAGAAGTCTGTGTTCCGAAACATTTTGTTTTTCAAGGATTTCCGACAAGCTATTGTTAGTATTGGAGTTTTGGTCGCCGTGAATATTTTCTTTACATGCTCAGGAGAGAAGGCAGGGCCGTTCAGGATTTTCATACGCTGATCGTATGTGTACCTGTGGAAAAAGAAGACTTGTATATGTAGGTATAAGGTATATTATTTATTGGCCCCGACGCCCGATTGGCAGTTGAGAGTTTGTCATGCTCACTCAAATATCTTGCTGATGGTGGCGCATGTTGTTGGGTCATTTGGTTCCCTTCAAAATGGTTGAGCTAAGTGGGGCTGATGCACGCGTCATGCTCGTGAACGGGGGCTGTCAGTGGAGACTGGTCATCTCTTAGCTGCCAGTGGGCTTAATTCATTTTCTATATTTTAATTAATTTTTATAATTATACATTGTGCTCACATGATAGAAGCAACATATATATGTAACAAAGAAATGTAACCCATATATTATGATTTTAAAAGAGTGTCCATGGAATTTCTTGCGCGTTCTTCTCCATAGAGATCTACGCTTTAGAACGTGCAATTTAACTTCACTTTTCTTGGACTGACCGACATTGACTATTCAAAAGTACCAAGTGATGGTTAATTTGAAATAAACAATTTTGATTTGATTTGATTTGCCCTTGTTCAAAACTTAAGAATTGCAGTCAAGCACTAGTTTATAATTGGCTATTTGACAGATTTATAATTTCTATCTTGAATTACTTGGTTGCGGTTAAGAAGTTTACCAAAAGCTTTTTATTTTATTTTAAATATGCATTTCGTAAGAAACATGCAAATAAAAATTCAAAATTCAAATAAGCCGCCGAAACGCTTTATTCAGCAATATGGCGTCGCCCTTTGTAAGGGACGTCACAAACTTATAAACGATTTTCGATTCCGCAGTGGTGTTCGTATTTATCTGTTATTTGTCAGTCAGAAAACAAAACAATACCACAAATCACTCCAAATACAATATGTAAAGAAAACCCTGTCCGACCCATAAGGATAATAAAGGTTAGGTAAACACTTGACCAAATATAATATAAAATTTTACATAATCATCACAGTAACAATAATAATGAATTTTGAAATAATCTTTTTTTCGGGTATTAATTCCAATTTCCCCGAAATTTGGTAATTTTTAAAAACTGACAACACCATTTGTGACGGAGCGAATAGCGATGCGACCACGTGCCGCATGCCCCGCCCCCCTTCACCCGCGCATGTATGCGCGGGTGAAGGGGGCGGGGCTATCGGGTTGCCTACCGCACATGCATTAAGTTACCTCGCTTTTTCGAAATAATATTTATTTTTTTGGGGGATTTTTTTTTAAGTTTAGCCCGGCTTTGTAGGCATTATTAGAATCAGTTAACGATACCTAACAATACCTTCACGGATCGGACAGGGTTTTCTTTACATATTGTATAGTTAAAAATCTTCTAAAAACGCTAAAACACCTGAGAACACATAGAACGACAAGTGTTTATGAGCGTATGACGTCATCGTGACATTAGCCAATCCGGATCGTTTCACAATATGTGGCGCAAAAAACAAAATGCCAAACATATTTTTCTGTTTTCGGATGTATTAATTGCTATTATTTTCATTAAAACTCATGTAAATGACACAAAGAACCCTCATTTTATGCATTTAAAGCAAATAATCACAAAAATATTCATACTGTCAAATAGCCTATTATAAAAAAAAATACTAATTACTAAATGTAAGTAATTACTTGATGCATCCATCTCCTGCTGGCATGGACAGCCTCTCCAGGACTGCGGCCGCTTGCTGGTCGCTCAGAGTCGGACGACTTTTCTTTATAGACTTTAGTGCCTGTTGATCACACAGTAAATTATTATTTAGTACAAAAATTAACGTTGTATACAATACTAGCTGCGCCACAAGGTTTCACCCGCGTTTTTTTTATATGCCCCGCTCCTATGGATCGCAGCGTGATGTTAAATAGCCTAAAGCCTTCCCGGATTAATGCGCTTTCCAATGCAGAAAGATTTTTTTCAAATCGGACCAGTAGTTCCTGAGATTAACGCGCACAAACAAACAAACTCTTCAGCTTTATATATTAGTATAGATGTAAAACCCCGTCCGACCCATAAGGATAATAAGAATTTTTTTTTTAAGAGACAACACCAATTTGGCGGTATTATTATAAACGATGCGACCACGTGCCGCGTGCCCTGCCCCCGTCGCCCGCGCATGGATTGCCTACCGCACATGTATTACCTCTTTTTGCGAAATAATACAAATTTTTTTAGAGGGCTTTTTTAAAGTTTGAGCCGGCTTTGTGGGCATTAGTAGAATCAGTTATCGATACCTAACAATACCTTCACGGATCGGACAGGGTTTTCTTGTACCTATGTAGAAAATGAATAATAAACATACCTCGGTCCATTTTATTTTCGGAGCATTTTCCGGTTGTATATTGAACTTTTCATAATTCCTGTAGTACTGCGTGTAAAATATCTGATACCTGAAAAAACAAGAAAGAAAAACTGAAAATTCATTCATTCAGCACAGACTAAAAGACACATAATACATCTAAAATAAATATACATCAGGAGCCCTAAATCTGAGCTCGCCGCCCGGTAAGGACCAGGCCCGAGTCGACGTCGCGTTGTGTTCCACGCGCGCCTCAAAGAGATGTCAGCACATCGTGACGGGGTCCACGAAGGCCGATGCCTCCTGGGTCAGGGTTGGGGGTTGGTTAAACAAGAAACCGTGGCCCTGGCCGTGTGTGTGCTTTACCGCAATCCCGCCTGGTGGTAAGCAGAGATGCATTCGTTGATGGTAAAGCGCGCTAGTTTAATAAGAGCCTATTCACTCAAAGAAACCTGAGTGAATATGAAGACGGCAGTTGAGCGGGGTGATGTAATGTTTAACCCAACAACACGACCAACGATGCTGCGCCAGAGGGAGATTGATCTGGAGACCCTCCACGACCAAACTCCCAAACCAATAACATTTTGCGCATCGTACCCGGCACATATCGCAACACAGCTGCTCAGACCCGTCCTCCGTACGGCTTCACCAGACATCACCGAACGTTTTTGATTATGGCAACTGTGGCTTATTAATCGTAGTCGCAATCGCAATCTATCAGAATTACTTTTACTTGTTAGGATACAACTATATACATACCATCTAGAAAAATCCTCAGGTGGAAAAGCATAGAAGTTGACAGGATCTAGATTGACCAGTTTCTCTAGTTTCTCTGGATAGCATATATTGTAGAACTGTCCTGAAAATTAAGTTTATTAGTTAAGCTGTTGGTCCTGGCTGATTCTATTAGCACTTACAGGAAGCAAGTATGATCTAAGCGAACAGACACACAGTGTTCGGCGTAGAACAAGCCAGGTGGACAAAAATATTTTTTCATGATTTTGGAACTATATCTATAAATTAAGTATTTATATACCTATAATAATATTATAAACCTAAAAACTCAGTTTGTTTGTTTGTTTGAACGCGCTGATCTCAGGAAGTACTTTGACGAATTAAAAAAAAGGCCGAATTAAAAAAATATTTCAGTGTTAAATAGGCTATTTATCGTGGAAGGCTATATACTATCACGCTGCAACTCACGGGAGTGGAGCAGTAACCAAAGATGCGGGTAAAACCGCGCGGGACAGCTAGTTTTGCTATAATATTTTATTTCAAGGAAATGCGTAGAAATTGTGTATAAATATTTTATTTCATCTAGACACGATTATAAAAAAGGAAAAAATTATGTCAATCGCTGCCAATATCAACGCTAATATAAATATAGGTACAACCTTAGACTTACATATTAAATACAAAAAATCTAAATGTATATATGTATAAAAATATAAATATACAACCTTAGACTAACATATTAAATACAAAAAATCTAAAAGTATAATTATATGTACGTATAAAAATATAAATATACAACCTTAGACTAACAAATTAAATACAAAAAATCGAAATCTAACACTAGACTAATATATTTACATTAAAACTAATCCGCAATATCAGAATCATCTGATTCAGAATCCGATGAATCCAATTGAAAATAGTCGTCCTGAATTTGTAAAAGTCTTGGTTGTAATTGGAGTCGAGGCTCTATAGTGGGAGCTATGATGAGCTTTAAGATCTCGGCGCATAATTTACTACCTACTCTTTTTTTTTCGTATTTCCCGGAGGCTGTTGATCAGAGGATCAGACGTTAAAATCAACATATTGAGCAAGTCAAGAGCATGTCTCTGTTCATGGCGAGACGAGAGAATATCTGCTCGAGATTGTATAACAACAATGTGCTTCTCTAAAGGATAACATTGTTTTTTTTTATTTTACAATGCAATCATATGATGGATCACGTGATGCCCAACTTTCATGGTCCACTTCGTAGTTTGTTTGTAAGAGTGGGTTGTTGATTTAGAATCAATAAAATACGCTAATGTCTCGTCACTACTTAGCGGTCTATCAGTTTGAATAGCACTTAGTTGTTGGAGGTATGAACTTGCAGAAGATGGATTTTCGCCAATGTCCTTTATTACTCTGGCAGCTTTATTCCTTTTTTAGGTCTTCCGGGTCGACAACAATCAGCGGATAAAGTAGAAGGTTGTGGTTGAGTCGATCTTAAGCAAAATTCTATCTTTTCGCCTTCCAGCCACAACTTATTCTTACTCAGGAAACGCTCCTTTGATTTTGCTGAAGAGACCCACTTAGTTGCAATTTTCGAAGAAATGCTGGCTATTTTCATCTTAATTTCCCTTTGACATACTTCAGTGATATCAGAGACATCACACTTAAACAAAATAAATTGAAATAGACGATCATTTCTTTCATCTTCGAAAACACTATTTTGCCAATAGAGTATGTCATTTCTACAAAAAAAAAAAGAAAAAAAAATGTTGTACTCAAGTGTGCTACATAAAATAGGTCACATAATAGTCTATAGCCATGTAGTTAAAACATATCAAAAATTCAGAGTGGATACAAGAGGATACATGGCTTTTCTAAGCCTGTTAAGTTCAAAAACAAAGAAAAAGATTGTAATTTTTTGAGTACTCAGAGATAGGCTACTTTATGAATGTTTATAACACATTAAAAGATTCTAATTAGAAAATAATATTGAACATACCTTCAGAATTAAAATAATTCACTAAAACTTTGCAAAAAATTAAAACTACCATCATGAGATGTTAGTGTAAGTGTCGCTGAAATGCAACTGATTTATTTATTTAACTGCACTTACCTAATTACCTTACTTTGATATACGATGCCTCACCCATATGAAATGTTAGACGTAAACAATTATTGAAAACAGAGGTTTAGGGGGGTTGTTTACAGGTAGATAGTACAAATTTCTGGAAATTCGATAATGACTTTTGTCCACCTGGCTTGTTCTACGCCGAACACTGTGAGACAGCTGTGTAATTTATATTATAAACTAGCGCTTGACCGCAATCCTGCCTGATGGTAAGCAGTGACGCAATCGTCGATGGTAAAGCGCACTAGTTTATTAAGAGCCTATTCACTCTAGCCTTGAAGACACTCAAATTGTAGTCCGACGGAAACACCGCCGCTGGCAAATTGTTCCAGTCCCTCGATGTACGCGGTATAAAGGAGGAGGCGAAACGCTTCGTCGGATCGTAGTGGTGTTAACAACGTAAGGGTGGAAACCAGCCGTACGACGGGTCGTCCGCTGGTGGAACGGAGATGGGGGAATTAAATCATGCAATTCCATCGCACACTCCCCGAAATGCATCCTATAGAACACTGAAAGGCTGGCTACTCTACGCCTGTGCTCTAGGCTTTGGAGACCGACTCGAGTTAGATCAGGGTCACCAATCAGCCTCTTTGCACGTTTCTCCACTGAATCCAAAGTGGCCAGGTGACACTTGGCAGCACCAGCCCAAATGTGGCTGCAGTACTCCACACAAGAACGGACCTGTGCTTTGTATAACATTAGAAGCTGCCCAGGTGTGAAGTACTGCCAGACCTTTGCGATAACGCCAAGTTTCCTGGCAGCCACCTTAGCCCTGGACTCAATGAACCGCCCAAAGTTAAGGTCCGAGGAAATCTCAACTCCCAAAAGCTGAAGGCGGTCGGAACACTCCAAGGACACATTCCGAAAAGTAGGAGCCAAGGTGAACGGGCTCCTTTTGGCAGTGAAAAGACACGCCTGTGTTTTGGCGGCATTGAATGCTACAAGATTGGCATTGCCCCATTCGGAGACTGCCTGCAGCGCAACACTCGTTCGCTAAACCATGGCCTCTCTTTCGGACCGGATTGATTCCCTACTAGCCCGAGCACCCGGCAGGTATCTCTCTACAACTGTGCTGTCATCTGCATACCCATAGATACCAGGCATCAGCAGATCGTTAATATACAGCAGGAACAGAGTTGCAGAGAGAACAGACCCCTGAGGAACACCGGCATTAGTTGACATGGGCTCAGAAGAGCATCCATCGACAACAACTCGGAGGGACCGTTCAGTCAGGAAGTCGTTTACCCAGCCAGTCAGGCTAGGGGAATGCCATACGCTGGAAGCTTACTCAAATGGCCAGCGTGCCATACCCGGTCGAAGGCCTTCGAGACATCAAGGGAGACAGCAATCACTTCCCCATTCTTCTCGAGGGCTTCGCCCCACAAGTGAGTGGCATACACTTAACACTAGTAGGTCCCCAGTTGACCGATTGCGGCGAAACCCGTACTGTCGGTCACTGAGGAGATCGTTACCTTCCAGGTATGCCAAGAGGCGCGAGTTCAATACGCGCTCCATAATTTTGCAAAGTATGGAGGTGATCGAAATCGGCCGATAGTTGGCGTTGGCAGGATCGGCACGACTACCCTTCTTGGGCACGGGCTGCACGTTAGCAAGCTTCCAGGACTTGGGCACTATACCAGTCCTAAATGAGAGGCGATACAAGCGCGTCAATACAGGAGACAACTCGGGCGCACAAGCTTTAAGAACAATCGCTGGTATACCATCCGGACCACTAGCCTTATCCACGTCCAGACGACACAGTACTCTCAGAACCTCCTTGTTCCTAATGCGAACCTCAGGCATTGAAGCTCCGCAATGAGGTAAATTAAGTGGAGTAGCACTGCCAGTATCAAGACGCGAATTATGGGCAAAGAGAGAAGCAAAGAGACCTGCTTTCTCTCTTGCCGTATGAGCCAGTGTTCCATCAGGCCTAACCAGCGGAGGCAGTGAGGGCCGACAGAAGTTCACCTCAACCGATTTGGCAAGGGACCAAAAAGATCTGCTACCGGATGGCTGCGCAGATAACTTGTTGCCAATATGGGTGATGCGGTCGAAGCGAGCCTTCTTGAGGGCTTTCTTGTAGGACTTGGCAGCACGGTTAAAGGCTCTCTTCTTTGAGCTTAGATCCGGAGGTCCGCGGTCACGAGCGTCAACCCAGGTGAGAAGTGCCGTGTGCTTACGCTGTTCAGCTTTTACACAATCGGCATTGAACCATGGGCGAGCCGAGCCACCGACGGGCACGTCATTGAATGGGATAAAATACTCCATAGCTCGACGCACCACATCGGTTATAGCGTCCGCACAGCTCGACGGATTGTCAGAAGAGAAGCAGACCTGCTGCCAAGGATAAGACGCAAAGAAGTGGCGCATCTCATCCCAATCTGCTGACCTGTATCGCCACAATCGCCGTTCATCACGAGAGTCGTGATCAGGTGGGGAGAAGGACGACACAGACTTCACCAGACAGTGGTCTGAAGTTCCCAACGGTGAAGAAACTGTTACACACAACACATCTGTCCGGATCAGTGGTCAGCAGAAGGTCCAAACAGTTGGCAGTGTGGCCAACTACATCAGGCACCCTAGTCGCTTGCTCTACCAGCTGGGAAGGGCCCATAGAAAGCGCGAAGTTTCGCGCTTCTCTCCCAGCGTGGTCGGTCCTCTGGTATGGGAAGAGCCAGTCCTGGTGGCAGGCGTTGAAGTCCCCCAGAGCGACGAACTGAGCATCAGGGTGCCGATGTAGCGCATTGTCAGCAGCCTCACTGAGGTGGTCGAATAACCGAGTTGTCTCCTGATCACCGCTGTGCGATCGGTAGACACAGGTGTAGACAATTTTGTCCACACCAGTGTCAACCAACAGCCATAAGGACGAAAAATGAGGGTCTTCGAGGTGACGGAGACGCCGGCAACAGATGTCATTGCGAACATACACACAGACCCCGGCACGCTGCAGGAAATGATGCTCCAAAGAGTATCCCGGGTAGCCGAGGTATGCCACATCAGGCGGACATCTGATCTGGGTCTCCGTCAAGAAAAGTAGATGCGGCTTCTCAGTCTCAAGGTGATGGTGTACTGCTAAGAGATTGGAGTGCAGATCTCTAATGTTAGAGAGGTGCACTTTGAAAGAGAGGACGTGCGCCCGCTGTGCACACCTACTTTTCTTTTTGGACCTTTTCATAGATTTAAATGAGTGAATAGGAAGGAAGACGGCAGTTGAGTGAGGTGATGCAATGTTAAACCCAACAATGCGACCAACGATGCTGGGCCAGAGGGAGATTGATCTGGAGACTGCGGGGACGCCCGAACCCCCCCAGGGATCGCCATCGGGTCCTCTCGTCCGGTCGCCAACCGGCACGATGGGGCCACCCTGGGATTTTTCGCAGTTGGCGGGGCAGCCTTTCGTATGTGGCTGGCACACTACTTGGGCCCCCAACTACCTGCGGTCGGCCCGCGGAGCACCGTGCTTCGGATCCCGCTACTCTCCAGGACCAACCACCCGACACAACAACATTTGGCGCATCGCACCCGGTACACATCGCAACACAACTGCTCAGACCCGTCCTCCGTACGACTTCACCAGACATCATGCCGGAACACGACGAATCGCTTGGCGGCACGACTTTGTCTGGTGGGTGGTAACTTACGCCGGCGGCTGATGCTGAGGCCTACCACCGAGATGGTATCAATCAAAATCAAAAGTAATTTATTCAAATTAGGCTGAGAATCAGCACTTTTTGAACGTCAATATTACATAAGACAGTCCCCCAAAACGCCCACCCATCGACACTTCCTAGTGCTTTCGCTGGGAAGAAGAAGTGGCGGAAGAAACTCCCCAGCAGCACAGCTGTCTGTTCATTTAAAAAATACTTGCTCCCTTTAAGTTCTCTTTGACTTCTGAAACAGCAGGAGCAGGAATATATTTTCACCGCGCGATGGAAAGAGGGGCATATTACTCCGCTCCGGTCTATTCTCCTCCGTCTTACGAACTTTCGATCGGAATCACGTGTCACAAGGTGAATGAAAACATCTTGAGGAAACCTGGACTTTCAAGAGCAAGCGTGGTGATTACGTTCGATCCTTCTCTGTATGAGGGGAGACCTGTGCCCAGCAGTATCATCATCATCTCAGTGTTAATCCCAGTCGCATCCGTAGCTTTTCAGCTTTGGAGTCTGGGGTCCGCTTTACCAGTCTAACTGCTGATTTTGTCTGACCTCCGCAACCTGAAGGCGATATCTAAGCATTGCAGTTAGACTAATTGTTAGACTTTTGAGGGCTCCAACAACCCGTAACGACTGCCACTAGATGTTCGTATGACAACCGGGACCAACGGCTTAACGTGCTTTCCGAAGCACGACCAGACCAATGCAAATATTCGTATTCATGCATACAAATATTTGCACTGTGCGGGGATCGAACCCGCGACTCCTTGCGCAACGGCCGCGTTTGCTACCGCTACGCCACGGACGCAGTCGAAATCGCCAACCCGCATTGAGCAAGTGTGGTGATTACGCTCAATCCTTCTCTGTATGAGAGGAGACCTGTGCCCAGCAGTGGGAAGATAAAAATGATGATAATGTTTTTTTTTTATTATAAACTAGCGCTTGACCGCAATCCTGCCTGATGGTAAGCAGTGACGCAATCGTTGATGGTAAAGCGCACTAGTTTATTAAGAGCCTATTCACTCTAGTCTTGAAGACACTCAAATTGTGATTACCTAGATAAGCTCCATATGAATGTCCGACCAAGAAAGTTTCTCCATCTGAAGTGTTTCGCAACCAAATGCACTGCAGCCACCATGTCATACACTGAACAGCATTCCTGGGGGAAAACGGTCTGATTTGCCATTACCCGGGAGGTCTATACCTGGAAATTAAAAATATACATTATTTTTCCTTTGTACTAAACCTGAATATGCTTAGTTTGTTCAGAATAAGCAACTCTATCGATTCCAATCATTTTTAACCGACTTCAAAAAGGAAGAGGTTACTCAATTCGACCGTACATATGTTTTTATGTTTGTTCGCGCATAACTTCGTCGTTTATGAACCGATTTTGATAATTCTTTTTCTGTTGGAAAGAAGATGTTCTCAAGGCGGTCCCATGATTAGGATATCAGGGTTTGATGGTGGAAGACCAGAGAAAACAAGGGGAACTTTCAAAAATTGCAGGGCGACTAGTGCATTTCTTAGCATTTTCATTAAGTATTTTAAAGCACTACAATTTAATAAAGTTCTGGAGTAGATCTGAAGATGGAGCCGGGAGACAGTCTCCTCAAGGAACTCCTCAACAATTCACAGCAGCTACCTTGTGTTTGGGCTCGATTAATTTGTATTGATAAGAACTTTACACCTAGATGGGTTGTGACTGTCATAAGAGCTCTGATGATGAAGACAAAGGCCAGTTCCGGTAACTCCTCAACGGTTTACAGTAGCTACTATGTGGTTGGACTTAATTCATTTATATTGATGAGACCAGTTGAGCAGTTGAGGGAATACTTACAAATTAAAGTAAACAAAATTACGTTGTTTCCCAACTATATTTGCGTCAGCTTCCAGTCTGACCGGGTGCAACTGAATACATAGTACTTTTAACAACAAATTAAAGTAAACAAAATTACGTTGTTTCCCAACTATATTTGCGTCAGCTTCCAGTCTGACCGGGTGCAACTGAATACATAGTACTTTTAACAACTAAAAAATGTAAAATAAAAGCTTTTTTAGAAAAAAACAACCGACTTCCAAAAACCACTATGTAAAGTGAAAAATAACTAATTTCGGAACTCGGTGTCTAAAACGATATACAAAACCAAAGACACCAACTTCCGAAATTAGTTATTTTTCACTTTGTAGTGGTTTTTGAAGTCGGTGTCTTTGGTTTTATATATTCACCCACATCTTCCGACTAGTATTTTACTTTTAGTGGTTTTAGTCGGTTTTTAATAAAAATTTTACACCATGTTAAGTATATTGTTTCCCAAACACATTTAGAAATTGCAGCAGTGTGGTTACCCTAGCGCACAACACAGTTCACGGCAGATTAGTGATACTAGGCGTGCGCACAGCGGGAAATATTTTTTTTTTTTTTTTTATTAGTTATAAACTAGTGCTTGACTGCAATCCCGCCTGATGGTAAGCAGTGATGCAATCGTTGATGGTAAAGCGCACTAGCTTATTAAGCCTATTCACTCAAAACTGAGTGAATAGGAAGGAAGACGGCAGTTGAGCGAGGTGATGCAATGCTTAACCCAACAACACGACCAACGATGCTGCGCCAGAGGATGATCTGGAGACCCTCCACGACCACACTCCCGACACAACAACATTAGGTACATCGTACCCGGCACACATCGCAACACAACTGCTCAGACCCGTCCTCCGTACGGCTTCAATAATTTTAAATTGATGATTGATTGATTGAAGAGAATTAATAATAAAGAAATCTAAACAGATTTTAGTAGCTAGATGTGCTGTTGTCTATACTGCTTATTTTTTTAAAGTGAATTGGTAGTGGGAGCTCGTCAAGTAATTTATTTTCGTCTCTTGCAATTAGCAGGTGGCCCGATTCCCTTTTCACAAACTAAATTTAAGTTCAATGCATCTTTTTCTCTCTATTACATTGAGAAAAGGACAGAAGAATAATATTAGTTGTCGATTTTTTGACGTATTCGTTGGCGCCATTTTTTTAATCACGTCTAAATTGTCTATGGTGTATCTTAATTTGACAGGACTAAGACTAATCTATACTGTCACAGCCCTAGCGGTGGGCTTTCTTCGGGTAGTTCGCCACTTAAGTGTGTTTGAATTTGTTTAGCTGTTGTTTTCAATCCTACTAATATTATAAACCTTCTTCTTCAGCCTATAGATGTCCACTGCTGGACAAAGGCCTCCCCCAAGGCTTTCCACGCTGACCGGTCTTGTGCTGCCCGCATCCATCGGCTCCCCGCGACCTTCACCAGGTCATCGGTCCACCTTGTTGGGGGCCTCCCTACGCTGCGTCTTCCAGTACGTGGCCGCCACTCAAGAACCTTACTGCTCCATCGGCCATCTATTATAAACCTACTAACATTATAAATGCGAAAGCAACTCTGTCTGTCTGTCTGTTACTATGCTTTCACGTCTAAACCACTGAACTGATTTTATTGAAATTTGTACAAATATAGAGTTAACCTTGAGAAATAACATAGGATAGTTTTGATTCCGGAATTTTGAAGAGTTCTCTTGGAAACGCGATACAACCGAACTCCACGCGGGCGAAGCCGCGGGCGGAAAGCTAGTTAGTATACATATAAGATGCATATAACGTCTATAAATAAGTTGGCTAAACCATTGTTTGCAAAAATGCAAGTGGAAATAAAAACATGCAGAAATAAACGAGAAAAAATATAAGGATGAAAGGTTCATTCATGAAGGACAACATTCATTTTTTAAATGTCAAAGTGTGATGCTTGGGTGGGAGCCTTTTGGGCTCTCGTAAAGAACTTTCTAATTTACGTTACTTTTTCAAATAAGTTTATTTTTATTTTATTGTGTTTAGATTAGTTTTATAATCTGTCTATACAAATCAAAATAAATACTATTCTTTCAATAATATAAGTATTTGGAGAATAATGAAAAATACTTGTATTGAATTTTCGTTCATGGACATTGTGAAAACCATAACAGAATAGAATACTCTTTATTATGTATGTATGTACAAGATACGCTCAATCCTTCTCTGTATGAGAGAAGACCTGTGCCCAGCAGTGGGATGATAAAAAGATTGATGATGATGTAGAAGATACCCACTTTTAATTGCTATCTCTTCCGGTGAAGACCAGCCCGCGCCGCAGCTGAGCCAGTAAATATAAATTCCCAACTATGACCTCTGAGTTTGTTACGGTCGTTTCTTCTCAGAGCTAGTACTAGGAAACGCCGCGGTCATCAAACCGAATTAAAACAAAGCTTCGATTCAGCCGTCCCTTGCTGTTCTCTCCAGCGACGCCCTAGGCCGAGGTTCGTACCCCACAGGGGGTGCCCTTAGCGTATAGTCGCTTAGTTTTTAGTTGCCCTGGCTGGAGGGTTTAAATTCATTTAAGACAGCCACGGGATAGTCCGGTTAAGTCACAGTATAAAAATCATACAGTAGGTCGACGCCTTTGATCTCGTGTAAAATGCCGACATCGTCTAGACAGTAACGCATTGGCCAGGGTTGTCAGAAATAAACAATATTTATGAAAGTATTTATTTATTGCAGATCAACATCGATAGCTGTATTACATTTAATTAATTTGCTATTTTTACTAAGGGAACAATTCGAGTCAAATTTAAGTTATTTAGATGGCATTTTCGTAACCAGCACCCCAATCGACTTCGGAATTAACACCCATATCATATTAATATACATTTAAGGATAGCTTTTCGTAACTTTGGTGCTTCCACAATTATTATATTTACTTAAAATTGACACCCATATTAAATTTAAAAAAATGACGTCCGCCATTTTGGATGTCAAAAAGGATGGCTTCTTCGTTACAAGCACCCCAATTATACTCAAAATTGACACTCATATCAAATTATAAAACAAACAAATAAAAAAACAAACACGTGTTAGCCCTTAATGATAGATACCGAGCTACGAACATCGTTTTGTTCGTAGCTCGGGTGCCGCTTACCCGCGACTCGTCACTCACACCCCGCACGATTGCTCTGTCTAGACGTCTTCGTCGGACGACTGTATGGTTTTTAGACTGTGGTTAAGTAGTCACGACCTCTCAAGGTCAATTACGAGAAGCTAAGATAAATAAAAATGCTGTCTTCTTTCAATATGATGTTAAATTTCATCATTACAAGAACAAATGCCTTAAATATAAACAGCAGGGTAATTGCGCAACACATTATCAGTAGCAATGGGTTTCATTTTGACAGTTCAACAACATTCATTGCGTCATTTACGTTGTTGAGCAGACACGTTTCCGAACATATGGAGCAATGGATTAGCAATATGGTTCAAAGTGATTTCAATTTATACAATACTAGCGGCCGCCAGCGACTTCGTTCGCGTGGTTTAGTTATGCTCCGCTCCTATTGGTCGCAGCGTGATGTTATATAGCCTAAAGCCTTCCTGGATTAATGGGCTATCCAACGCAAAAAGAATTTTTCAAATCGGACCAGTAGTTCCCGAGATTTGCGCGAACAAACAAATAAACAAACTCTTCAGCTTTATACAATATTTTAAGAAAACCCTGTCCGATCCGTGAAGGTATTGTTAGGTATCGATAACTGATTCTACTAATGTCTGCAAAACCTGGCTAAACTTTAAAAAAAAAATACCCCCTAGAAAATAAATAACTTAAATAAAATAAATAGGTAATTTCATGGCAACACAGGCACAGGTCATGACCGCAGTTGACCTCATGCTTGTAGGTATAGGTAGCTTGTTCACGTTTATCGACTCTCGAAAGAAACAATGATACTTAGGCAGCTCGAGAAAAAAATTTTTTAAGAGTGCGCAGAGCAAAATCTTTAAAAACGGTCGTCACGGTTAAAGGGATATCATCAATACTATTACCATAATTACGATAAAAAATACTGTTTTAAGCACCACAATGAATGTATTAACAATTCTGTGTTGGCAGAAATTATAATTATTGTTTAGTTTAAATAACAAAAATACGTAAAGTTGGACAAAAACCTTAAAATAACATGCTCGTATTTAGTTAAATTTTGATAGTAAACTGTTGAATTTTTACACAAACTTCAATTCAAATTAATCTATAATAATCATACTACAATTTTGTATTTTAACATTTTCGAAAATGTCGCTTGGTTATTTCAGACATTATTTTATTTAAATTTACGCCCTGTTTTGAATCATACGCAACGTACACCGGTCGAAAATTCAGTCGTCCACGAGAGCTCGGAGAGTGGTCACGTCTGATTGTGGAGCGACGCGCTGCTTACGATATTTCGCGATCTATTGTGTACGTATACCTCGCCGCTAACTGTTGAAGAAGGTAAGTCATATTTTTAATTTTTTGAGTTAATATGACTTATTATATTGTGCATACCTAACATTTACATTTTATTTTTCTACTATTCAATACTGTATATTTTTGTAACATTTTTTAAAATATTTGTTTTAGAAAATGGGAAAGCGTAAGGAAACTTATTATAAGAAGAAAATTGGTGCTCATTTACGAAAAAAATACTGTTCTCATAAAAAGTACGTACATATTTCTATTTTGATATAAGTACTATTATTTCCTTTTTCCTAACCTAATGGCGGATGTTATCTTGTTTTAATTTTTTTTTTCTCAAATATATGGGTTTTGTGTACCCAGATTTCGGGGGTGGCAATTGCAAATCTGACATCCGTTTTAAAATCGAAGATGGCGAATGCAACTTTTTCTCAAACATTCGATATGGGTACTTATCGTGTAATAGGTTTTTTATGTCATTGCTATAATCAGATTCATTTTAGTATCCACAACAATGGATCAATATTTTTCATAAAATTGTGAATTTATTTTACTTTTAATCTATCACAAGAAGAGGTCGTAGGTATCTTTACTACCGTTTGTTGAAGAGCTAACAAAGAGAATTCACGCCAGTCGCACTCAACCTACGCACCATGTACCATTATGTATGTACTTACTTAGACCCATGTGCGACGTGCTAATTGTTATTCTGTATTCTGATGGATAAGCTATTTTCATGTTAAGTTGTAAAACATTTTTTTTTAATTGTAGATCTATTACTGATGCAAATAAAGAAAATGAAGCTGGAAATTCTTCGAACGCCGTAAGTTAAATTTATGATACATAATATTAATACCAGCCTGTAACTGTGGTACTGCAGGGCAGAGCCCACTTCTCATACAGAGAAGGCACAATCGCCACGCTGCTCGAGACGCGTTGGCGATTTCGAACTTATATAATACCTACAAGTCCAGGGGGTCTACTCCCTAAGCACGAAGTCTGTAGTTTTGGTCTACTGGCGTTTTCTACTTCATATCACCTATGGTTTGGCAGTTATCCTATCTATGTGACCTACTTCCGATCTGTTTTTACCCGTTATTTTTTTTTAAACTTAACACTTGTTTTTTTCTCGTCGAAGGGTTGGACGGAGCTCATAACTTCGTTATAAAACCCTAGGTTTGTGCCCGTAGCTTAGGACTACTTATGATATCCTTATTTTATTTCAGGATTCTTCAAAACATAGGGAATCATATTCAGACATTTTAACAGAAGAAGAAATTAAAGATAAAGACGAGACCATAATACGTGGAAATAGAATAGTCGATTTCGCATATCTCTTTACACAAATGCAAGAAATTGCAAATCATAACTCCCCATTGGGTTGCAACTTGAGTTGTTTAAAACTTATTAAAGAGGTAAAAAAAGGGTTTCTATCGAAATTCTATTTTACTTGCCGAATGTGTGGGAAAAGACTAGAATTAATAAACTGTAAAGAACCAGATAGCCCTACAGACCTCAACCTGAACGATAATGCTGTAAGCAGTTTTATGTCCATAGGAGCTGGGTTTTCTGGTTTAGAACAGGTTTCAGCTTCCCTTGACATTCCCTGTATGTCCGACAAATTATACGCCAAGTGCCATACCAAGGTCTGTGGACTATGGGAATTAGCGAAAGAAAAAAGCATGAAGGAAGCAGCTAAAGAAGAGTACGATCTAGCTATTCTCAACGGAGAAGTGGATTTGAACGGAGTGCCGATGATAACTGTGGTGGCTGATGGTTGCTGGTCAAAAAGATCGTATCGAAAAAATTATAATGCTCTATCGGGTGCCGCAGTAATAATAGGCTACAGGACAAAGAAAGTTTTATATATGGCAGTTAAAAATAAGTATTGCATGGTTTGTGCTAGAGCGGAAAATAGAAAAATTACAATTCCAGAACACATATGCTTTAAAAATTACACAGGGTCTTCAAGTGCCATGGAATCAACAGCTCTGGTTGAAGGTTTCAGAACTTCAAAAGACAATCATGGACTAATTTATTCAAGGTTGATAGCCGACGGTGATTCAAGTACACATAAAAATATAGAAAAATCAAAACCGTATGGCAACATGTTAGTGGAGAAAATAGAATGCACTAATCATTTATTGCGCAATTACTGCACAAAATTAGATGAGTTGACCAGAAACACAAACTACCCATTAACGTATCGAAAAGCTGTCCAAAAGAATATACTTCGTTTAAGGCGTTCGGTTACTGGCGCTGTAAAACATATATCTACGCAAGATGACAAATCCTTTTCTCAAAAAGTTCTGGAACTGAAGCAAGATTTATTAAACGGGCCACACCACGTGTTTGGAAATCATAGCTCGTGCAAATCTTACTACTGCAAAAAAATGACCGAAGGGGAGTCATCTACAGATGAAAATCTGGTACCAACGATGAAGAGTAAAGAGGGTGGCTTTATATTTTCAGCTATATTAAAATTCACTTCTAGACTAGTGAATAATGCTACTAGCTTGATGCATAATGTAAATAGCAACATTGCTGAAATTTTCAATAGTATCATAGCGAAGTTTGTTGGCGGAAAAAGAATAAATTACTCAGGTAGGCAATCGTATGCTGGACGATGTGCCGCATCAGTGGTCTCTTTCAATTCGAGACAACCCCTGTCATACCTGAATAAAAAAATTTTACTCAAGAGTCCAAACAAACTTATAAAACGTCTCGAAACCAAGAGAAATATCAAAAGATTGGCATCAGCAAAACGCAGAGTACATAAAGTGTTTAATCAAACAACCAAAAAACCTACTGTTAGTGAGAATGACAAACATTATGGCGAGTCTTGCGAAAAACCTGACATAAGCGAGGCAAAAGAAAAGCGATATAAATCGCATGAACACATTCTTCCATTATGCACCAAAATTCCTAAGTTCAAGTTCAGTCTTAAATCCGAACTGCAAGTATGCGTGTTTTTTGTGTAATGTAGTAGCCCTTGTGGCTGGAAATAGCAATCACGTTTATTAAATGAGATTGATATTACCCTTCTTGTCTCTTTTACAGTTTATTTTGATTTATTTTTATTGTATCCTCACACAAATTTTGGTTAGATGATGACAACTTTGTATAGAAAATCAACATTATCTTTTGTGAACTAGAAATTTTATTTGCTCAGGCAGAAGCATTTTTTATAATATGACCACACTTGACCTTTTCACCCTGCATCTGTACTTCTATACTAATATTATAAAGATCAAAGATTTGATTGTTTGTTTCTTTGGATTAGATAGGCTCCGAAACTACTTGACTGATATAAAAAACTCTTTCACTGTTGGGGAGTTACACTATCCTCGGTGAACATAAATGTTATATTTTATCTGGGTATGTGAAGAAGTTCCCACGGAATGCGGGTGAAACCGCGTGAAACAGCTAGTAATAAATAAACCACGTTTCTCTGTGCTTTTTGTATGATTTTGTAAAATGGTAATACAAGTGAGATATTACATTAGGTAATTATAGTTTTTTTTATTACATATTGGTTTTATTATAACAATCTACCCATCTATCTTATCTTCCTACTCACCTAGCCCATCAAATTACGCAGTGAAATTCTTGGGCGTTTAATCCATAACGCTGAAATTTCATCGCCATCGATGAATAGTAAGTGAACGCATTGTCTATTACTATAGTACAAACAAACACTAATGTTGTTGATTTATTAATCGGATGTATTTACCTAAATAAAACCGTTCAAATATTCAGTACCTAATCATCTTCTCAAGTCACTCAATTCACCGACTCAAAATTTTAAAATGCTAGGTTATCATCTTTTGTCATGCAACCAAGCGGGCAACGAGCGTCAACTTGTCAATGTGTGCGTGTAGACGCACACAACTACCGCGCCGCAGTAAAATACCTATATTCCGCGCGCCGCGTTTGCTCGGCACAGTCTTAAGTAGGAAGGTCGTCTGACTCTCCGAATTTATCATTTCATTGGATGAGCACAATGGCTGTGGCGGAGATGTTCCATATTTCGTCGCACGAGATTAGCACGGACATGCACACAAATAAAAATCAAGTGGTGTCAAATCCGCGTTGGCCACAGTTGGCCCCTACCAATCCACTGCTCGCCGAACTGATAATGGACAATAATGATAATGTACTCACGTACAGGTCGGAAAAAATATCGTGAGGCACCGTCATGCTGGAACCCTCGTGCATTGACCGATAAGTACCCACTTCCAAATCGTCTAACACCTGATCACAACACAGCTAATTGCAGTTACTACCTCCATCAGCATGTTACATTACTCTACGTTAGAAAACGACATGATCACACAATACACGAATAGTGTGTACACCAGCAATGTTTACGCGCAACTAATAATTTAAAGTAAAAATTATTTTTATTTTATAAAAATAGGTATCTACGCGGCTGGCGGCGGCATGCTTTGATAGAGATGTGTAAGTAATCAAAATATTGTTTTTTTTTTTATCGATTGATACTCGTCTATTTTTGGTATCGATTTAGTATTGTAGTTTCTCATTCTTATTCTCGATTCAACATCGCATGGAATTGTTTAGAACTTTTACAAAACTCAAATTAGCGAGGTACACTGCTGTAAATGAAAATCATGCCAAAGTATTAATTTCAGTTTCTGTCTTAATATCGATGATATTGACGGATAAAATATTTGTAAAACTTTACTAAAATTATGTTTCATAAGTCTTTCTCGTTTCTGTTTACTAATACTTGTGTTATAATAATGTTATTAGTAATTAATCGATAAACAAACAAAAGTACTTTTACCATTGGGTAATCTGTGTTTTTACAACAAATCCTTCAACCAGATACAAGTTTCGATTAATAGCGATAAAAAAACGTTATTACGCAAAAAATAGTACATCCCTAGTTTCACGTACTTTTTTCTTTGAAGACACCGACAAATTCGCTGCGCGCCGGCATCACAAACGGGACCGCCAAATATTGAACATAAATTTATACATTTAATATCCAACAATAAATCAAACGATGATACCGCCGAAAATGGTGTCGTCACATTTTAAAAATTTACCTAATTTTGGGGAAGTTCGCGGGAAAAAAAGATAATTTCAAAATTCAATAATATTGTTACTATGATGATTATGTAAAATTTCATATTTTATTTGGCCATGTGTTTACCTAACCTTTATTATCCTTACGGGTCGGACAGGGTTTTCTTAACATATTGTATATTAGTATAGAAGTATAGATGTAAAGAAAACGTCCAACCCAAAACGATAATAAATGTTAAGTATACACATGAGCAAATAAAATATGAGATTTTACATAATCATCATAGTAACAATACTAATGAATTTTGAAATAAACCTTTTTTCCGCGAATTAATTCCAACTTCCCCAATATTTGGTCAGTTTTAAAAAGTGACAAAACCATTTTTAAGAGTATTATTATGAGTGATGCGACCACGTGTCGCGTGCTCTGCCCCCCCTTCACCCGCGCATGTATGCCTACCGTGTTACCTTACCTCGCTTTTTCCAATTAATATTTATTTTTTTAAGGGATTTTTTTTCAAGTTCAGGCCTGCTTTGTAGGCATTAGTAGAATCAGTTATCGATACCTAATAATACCTTCACGGGTCGGACAGGGTTTTCTTTACATATTGTATAATAATAGTGTGTTACTCAATTAGGGTGCTGGTTAGTGGAATCACTTACCAATATAATAAAAGTTCTTCGGCAGCTTGCTGACCAGAGGTCTGAAGCTGACAGCAGAGTCCATGCCCCCATGAACTAGCAGCACTGGAGGGTCGTAGCAGTTTCCCCATGCTATGACTGAAAAATAATGTGTTTCAAAAGGAGGTGGCTTGATACCGAGCCATTTTTCGCCCATCATACAATTGAAAAAAAAGTTTCGGACTTCGGCAATTTTTAAATGTACCTATTTGTAAACTTGAAGATTGTATTTTCTTATAATACCTATAAGATTGGCGTGATAAATAAAATAGTAAGCCAAAGAAATTATTGCGCAAAAGACATTGTTTTGGGTTTTTTTATATATTTTAGTTGTTTTTTTTAGTTTCCAAATTATTATTGTATTAAGAAGCGTTCCATGAATCAAAGTAAAATAATACTAATAAAAAAGTTTATGAAGAGTAGTATCAAAAGCAGTCAAAATTTAATATGGTTAAGCCTTAATTCTTTAGCATTGAAAATCTAATAAAGAAATATGACAAGACTATAGTAGCTTGATGCGCTCTCACCTGTGCATGTACCAAAATTTATTAATATGTTTATCATAATTGATAAACATATTTCTATATTACGTCAAAGGTCTGACAGAATTTGAGATTAAACAAATAAAAAATAAGGGTCAAAGTACAAACACACATAAAATTAAGTTTTCACGCAAAAAACTTACCTAAGATATAGAATAAAGTAACAAATTATACTTACTTGCTACTCTGCCCCATGGCACTTGAATATACCACTCATTTTCCAATAAATTCATTATTTACGAACGAAATATAAACACTCTTACTTTTTGTGTAATTATAAATCTTTAATACGATTTGTACTTGTTGCGGAGCTTCTTTGGGTAACTTACGCCGAAATATACTCTATAGACGTATTTATTAACGCACTATGTGTCAATATTCATCCGTATTTTAATAATTATAACTGCAAAACTATAAATGAAAAATTAACAACTTCGGCAAGAAAACAAGACCTCCTTCCTCTCAAGTCTCAATGTCAAACTCAAACAATGAACTGTCAAGTCAATGCCATTCGGTTTAAAACATAAAAATAAAGCAAAGGCACGTACGAGTTGGTTTTATTAATTTTATTTTTAATATAAATTTAATCGCTGAATGTGTTGCTAAGCGCCTAGAACAGCTGCACCGATTTGGCATTTTTTTTATTTTGTTTATTTTTGTCAAGAGAAGGTTGATATTGAAAAGAGAAAAAAAAGTAGCAGAAATTTTTTGTATAGCAGAAAATATTCCTAAATCGTTTGAAAGGTTTTGGATGGTAAATGGGTAGCGGTAGACCATGATCTGGGGGGTTACAGACGTCTTAAAACCAACAGAGTTTTAATGTAATACAAAGATGGAGCTATACAGGCATAAATAGCGCTATCCCCTTTTCACATCGGTTTAATGATGGGTTTAACATGTCATAGTAGGGCTCTGGGCGTAGCAGAAGGGCGTGTCAGACTTTTACTGACTAAAACCCACCCGTGTTTTTTCACTTGCCTAAGCGCCACGGTCCCTTTTTTAACCAACCCGCAACCTTGACCCAGGAGGAATCGGTCTTCGTGGAAACTGCCACGATGTGCTGACATCTCTCAGGTGTGCGTGAAACACAACACGCCGTCGACTCGGGCCAGTCGGGCCTGGTCCTTACCGCCCGATAGTAGGACCCCTGGAGGAAGATAGAGGTTACTTTTTATAACGTGGACTTATAAAGATGAATTTTAATTTATTTGTAGTTTGATTTTATTCACCATTTTTTTTTTTTGGTGGGAAATCATCAAATGACTTCTTCCGCTCTGGTCGGAGCAGAAAGGCGAGTCAGACTTTTACTGACCAAAACTCATCCGTATTCCTTTATTTACATGTGCCAGGGTATCTCCTTCGAGCTACCCGCGGCCATGGCAGGAATTTTATTGACCATAGACAAATTATTTATTGACCAGACCAAAGACAAATACAAGGGTTACAAAAGTATTATCAAAATGATAATATTTATGGTTTTACCTAAGTACAGACGACCACACATCAAGCTACAATCTGTCATATTTATTACTAGATTTTCAACTTTATCGCTAAACCATTAAGGCTCAGGGTTGAATGGGAATATTTGACAGTTTAGGGTAGCTTGACCTGCTGTCATCTGTACAAACAACAGATACAGAATGTTTTTAATTCATCTGACTAGAAATTTTAGTATGTACAGGCGACAGCACATCAAGCTAATACAATCTGTTAGGTTCCTTTATCCAATTATCAACTTTATCTCTGAAGCATGAAGGCTCAAGCTTGACTGGGAATAATATGAGTATGACATTTTTTTTTTTAATAATTATGAACTAGTGCTACACCACACACAGTGTCTCAAGACTAAAGTCTTTGACCAGTGTGTGTTGCCAGTGGTCGCTCACAATGGTCCTCATACGAAAGCTCAGAGTCACTTATAGGGCAATGGAAAGAGCTATGCTAGGAGTTTCTCTGCGTGATCGAATCAGAAATGAGGAGATCCGCAGAAGAACCAAAGTCACCGACATAGCTCTGCGAGTCGCTAAACTTAAGTGGCAGTGGGCAGGGCACATTGCTCGTAGAACCGATGGCCGATGGGGCAGTAAGGTTCTGGAGTGGCGGCCACGTACTGGAAGACGCAGCGTAGGGAGGCCCCCAACAAGGTGGATCGATGACCTAATGAAGGTCGCGGAAGCCGATGGATGCGGGCAGCACAAGACCGGTCAGCGTGGAAAGCCTTGGGGAGGCCTTTGTCCAGCAGTGGACATCTATAGGCTGAAGAAGAAGAGAAGTGCTTGACTGCAATCCCGTCTGATAGTAAGCAGTGATGCAATCGTTGATGGTAAAGCGCACTAGTTTATTAAGCCTATTCACTTAAAAAACTTAGGAATAGGAAGGAAGACGGCAGTAGAGCGAGGTGATGCAATGTTAAACACAAGACCAACACGACCAACGATGCTGCGCCAGAGGAAGATTGATCTGGAGACCATCCACGACCAAACTCCCGACACAACAACATTTGGCGCATCGTACTCGGCACACATCGCAACACAACTGCTAAGACCCGTCCTCCGTACGGCTTCACCAGACATCATGCCGGAACACGAGGAATCGCTTGGCGGCAAGACTTTGTCTGGTGGGTGGTAATTTTTGCCGGCAGCCGATGTTATGCCCTACCACCGAGAAGTTAAGCTATCCGAAACTCTCAAATATTCCCAATCTACCTTGAGGCTTAATGCTTTAGTGACAAAGTTGAAAATCTAATACTTATAGAAATCTGACAGATTGTAGTAGGTTGATGTGATGTCGTCTGTACAACAAAAAAACGATCGTAGTTTGCGTTAGATAAATTTTTCAGTTCAAAAAGTACTGATTCTCAGCTAATTTGGAAAAATCACTTTTGATTTTCTTCCTCCTTTTTATGAGAAGACTGTTAAAAATTAATCCGTGTATTCTCGCTCGTCCGAAGCTCGTCCCACTCGGGAATAATATAGTCTCGTCTTTCAATGAAAGAATACGCTAACATCCTAATTAGTAAATACCTAATATTATAAAATATTCACCATTGATCATCTAAATTTAAATTATTTAGTGGAACCGATGGGAATTAAAAATAAAACTTCTTAACCATACCTATTGGTCAAACTAAAAAAAAAATAAAAACAGTACGATGACATCCCTGTCATCCTACTGTTCTTTTTTATTTTTATTATTAACTAGCTGTTGCCCGCGGCTCCGTCCGAGTGGACTTCAGTTTACAGTACGCGGAACTCAGTTGATATAAAATTAGCGCCTGTTAAAATAATGGGAGCAATATGTACATCGACGTTCGCTCCCATTTTCGCAACATTTTTTGTTACTGCTCTGCTCCTATTAGTCATAGCGGGATGTTATATAGCCTATGTCCTTTCTCAGGCTCTAGACTATCTGTGTACTAAATTTCATTACAATCGGATTAGTAGTTTTGGCGTGAAAGCCGGACAGACAGACAGAGATACTTTCGCATTTATAATATTAGTATGGATAAAACGACCAGATGAAGGTTGCGGGAAGCCGATGGATGCGGGCAGCACAAGATCGATCGGTCACTGCTGTGGAAAGCCTTGGGGGAGGCCTTTGTCCAGCAGTGGATTTCTATATGCCGAGAATAAAAAAAAACATAAAGATCTTGTTTGTCCCACCAGAAGGACGAACGCGAACACGAAATAAAACCACAAACTTAGTGAAAACAGTGAACGAAACGTAAACTTGCGTCACTTATCTCATATAATATTAACATGTTAATTATATGTTAAACACACTGTATGTTCGCTATTCTCAAGGTCGTAAAAATATAACTCACAATAGATAAACTCGATAAGATTGTTAAACAAATACAATGAAATCCACGAATCTGCTGTCAACAATCGGCGCGTAAGTTGATTCTATTTTTCAAATTATTGTTCCATGTATTTTTTCCCTACTTACGTATTGATGGGCTTAGGTAATAACTATTTCAATTTTGAATTGTCTGGTTAACCAAAAAAGTTTTTATTTCAATACTATATTTGACTAACATATAAAGTGAATTTTATTAAACAGATTTAGAGATAAACGGAATTTAATGAGAAACAATGTGTGTCCTGAAATAGATAGTAAAGTAGTGTACGGTACTTGATTATTATATTTGTATATTTATCTCCAGTTTCTTACTTGACAAATTAATAAAAACAACTTATCCAAAAGTAGCAGCGCCATCTAGATTTTGCTTAGAGCACTAAAATTAACTAGCCATATACAGTGTGCTCAGTATAATTTACAAATGATGTAAAATCCGTAAACATATTGTAAATATTTTGTGTTAAATTAATGTTAATTAAACATTGAATTCTAATCTTAATTACTATTAATTATAAACTAGTTATCAACCACAATTTAATTAATTTTAAAGGATATTGCAATCAACAACGCATTTTTGCAAAAACGTAAATAACGCAATGAATGTTGTTGAACTGTCAAAATGCCACTGTGTGTATAGACGACAGCACACCAAACTACTACAAACTGTAGATTTTGAACTTATCGCATAAGCGTTAAGGTTCAAAATTGATTAGGACAATTTTATAGTTTTGGGTACCTGCTGGCTATCTATCTGTCTATCTATACCTTCGTTTGAATTTCAGAGCCATGAAAGCAACATTACAGCTGCAGGAAAAGGAGGTTTCAATAAAAGCGCCATGGGGTAATATTGCTGGTAAGACCCTGCGATAACGTAAAGTCAATTTTAATTAGTGGTGGTATTTTTCTAAAACTGACTGGACACCTGTGCTGTTGATGAGTTTGTTCCGCCACTTCTTCTCAGCGAAAGCACTAGGAAGTGGCTGTGGAGATGATGCCGTACTAAATGAAACTACTGATATTCATGCATATAAGTATATATAACTATTATACATACCGTAACAGCGGAGTTGTGTATGGAACAACTCAGCAAAGTTAACCGTCGAGTAACGCGCGCGAATGCTACGCCACGCCTTGAACGCGCTAGTGATGCGCATAATAAAGATCGCCTAAAACTTAGTGTTGGGGTTCCAACGGCGAAGGGCGGGCGTTTTGGGGGGACTGTCTTAAGTAATATTGACGTTTAAATAGTGCTGATTCTCAGCCATGCAATTTGTATAAATGACTTTTGATTAATTGAATGATTGAACAACAAACCTCCTCCCACAGGACTGGCGTGGGGCGACCCAACCAACTCCCCCGTTATTCTCTGCCATGGAAAGATGGATGCCAGCTCCAGTTTCCGCCCGCTAGTCTCCCGACTACCCACAAACTTTTATTACCTCAGTGTGGACCTACCCGGGAATGGGAAGTCTGATCATTTGCCGAAAGGTGTGAGATATTCAGTCGTTGACCTGGTCCCTACAATAGTAAAAGTCAAGGACCATTTCAAGTGGGACAAGTTTATCTACATTGGGCATTCGCTTGGCGTTCCTATTGGTAAGTGCCTTTTATATAAAAACTAGCGACCCGCCTGGCTTCGCACGGGTGCAATGCTGATCCATACTAATATTATAAATGCGAAAGTAACTCTGTCTGTCTGTCTGTTACGCTTTCCCGCTTAAACCTCTCAACCGATTTTGATGAAATTTGGCACAGACAATCCCGGAAAAAAATAATGTTCCCGAGGGAAATCTAAAAAGCGCGATATAACCGAACTCCACGCGGGCGAAGCCGCGGGCGGAAAGCTAGTACTAAATACATTACAAAAAAAAAACTGTTAACGTTGTATATAAAACACAGCGGCCTGCCGCCCAACCGGTTGGTACCGCCGCAAATGCGACGCACCACAATTTTTAAATTTGTAATATCTTCGAAACTATTTATTTAAATCATGTGCTGTAAAGGGCGATATAGATCTAAATTTAAAAAAATTACGGGTGGATTACCCTTAACATTTAGGGAGATGAAATATAGATGTTGTCCGATTCTCAGATCTACCCAATATGCATACAAAATTTCATGAGAATCGGGAAAGCCTTTTCTGGGGAGTTTAACCACAAACACCGCGACACGAGAATTTTATAAGATCCGGCTAACGACGACCTAAGGACCTTGTTTATATAAATATAACTATTGGTAGATATAGCTAGCTGAGGCTACTGGCTACACAGCTCTAAGTTCCGTCTCCACAGGCCTGTGATCGTCTAGTATTATATTAGATTCGTATTTCTGCCCCCGAGAAATTTTTTGTTTCTCCAACAAGTCACTTCGTATCACTCGTCCGCGGTGTTATAGGGGTACCTACAAAATACACATGCGCACAACGCGTCATACTGACGCCACAAGGACTCTACGGTCCGTATTACAGAACTAACAGAACATCACTCAAAACTCATGCTCTCTCTTTCAAGCCATTTGATTGGTTGAAACTAGTTTTAAGTAATGCATAAGCAGTGATCAATGCTTGAGTTTCCTTCTGTACATATTATACGGATCTACATCTCGCAAGCAGAGGTTACCATGCATCTAGCATATACATTATTTTTTGTTTATGCGAAACCCGAAACACGTGTCCAGTATTTTTAGTAAAGAATCTATGTACAATATTTCTTTTTTATAAAAAGATAACATGAAAAATCACCAAGTTATGAGCTTGCTATTCCACTTGGTTGTCCCAACAATAATATGGTCAAAGCTCCCCTCGGGCGAGCGAGCGAGGTGCGTTGACCTCTGGCGTCAGCTGTGGCGCGCGCGCAAGTACTATGATCTATCGTAAACGCTTGGTAACCATTCTGCAACAATTTCTAAATGTATTTGGAAAAAAAATATAACAACGGTGTAAAAATGATAGGAATCGATTTAGTTGCTTATTCTGAACAAACTGTATTCAGGTTTCGTATAAATAAAAGTATGGTAAAGGGTAAGGTATAAGCACAGAGATTTCGGTAGTGAATGCATGCATACCCTACCCGAAATCTCTGAGAACTCCCCTGGTGTCAACAACGTAAGGGTAAAAACGATTTCCCAACAACTCCGTCTGGTCGGAGGATCCTCTCTTTTCTATGGAGGATGATTGAACTTTAGTCCCGGTTCCTCATACCTCTAATTATTCTATAACTACTGTTCGCATAATTCTTTCTGACTTTTCTTTTAGATCGGTCAGTCGGTGTTGGAGTTTCTATCAGTAGAATTTGAAGAAATTTAATATATTAATATATGATAGCTCAATTTTTGAAGCATATTGATAAGCCATTGCTCCATATGTTTGAAAACTGTGTCTGCTCAATAACGTCAATAACGCGATGAATGTTGTTGAACTGTCAAAATGAAACCCATTGCTACTGATGGTGTTACGTAATAGGCCAGCTTTGACAGTATGATTTTTTTTGTGATTATTTGCTTTAAATGCATAAATGAGGGTTCTTTATGTCATTTTGCATGAGTTTTAATAAAATAATAACAATTAATATATCCAAAACACAAAATATGTTTGACTTTTGTATCTCGCGCCACATATTGTGAAACGATCTGGATTCGCTAATGTCACGATGACGTCATACGCGCATCAGCACTTGTGGTTGTTCTGTGTTCTCGGGTGTTTTATCGGTGTATTTGTACATCCCGGTACAGCACACCACTTGTAAACCATTTTATTACATAAACAACAACAAATAACAGATAAATACAAACACCACTGCGGACCCAAAAATCGTTTATAAAAGCTTGTGACGTCACTTACTAGGCACGCTGCCATATTGTTGAATAAAGCGTTTCGGCGCCTTATTTGAATTTTGAATTTTTATTTGCATGTTTCTTACGAAATACGTATTTAAAATAAAAAAAAAATACTTTCGGTGAAATTCTTAACCGCAACCAAGTAATTCAAGACAGAAATTATAAATCTGTCAAATAGCCTATTACCCTGCTGCTGTCGTCAGCACATACGTAATTCCATAGATAAGATTAGCCCGTTCAAATTTGCTAATCTAATCTGTGGTTTGGGTGATATATGACGTAATTCAACTTTATCATTATATATAATAGATATGGATTAGTAAGTTCTTATTTCAGGTTAAAAAGACCTAGTTTCATAAAAGTCCCAGCACTGACCACGATTGATGAGTGCAGCAGGATAATTGCGTTACACACTAACAGCAGAAATGACTTTAATTTTGACAGCTCAACAACATTCATTACGTTTTTTACATTGTTGAGCTGGCGAATTTTTTGAACACATAAAGCAATAGATTAGCAATATCGTTCAAAAAGATGCAATTTTAATTGAATTTTTGTTACGCAATTAGTTTGGCGAGTCCAGTGAGCGAGTTAAGTCCAGTATGATCGGGCTTTACTCGGGTTTGTTAATTTGTTCACAAAATCCGGCAAATTGTTACTGAGATTTTCCAGTGTGGCTAACATGAGTTTTCATTGCGAAGACTCGATCGTCGATATCGACCGCGTTTGACTCAACGATTGACTCGCTTCAAGGTTGTAAGAACTCTCAACCAATGAGAGCGCCAACTACGAGAGCGTATGATCGAGGTTCGTAATGAAAATTCATGGTCGCCACACTGTAGTAAATTGTCTGTTCCGTTTGCCCGTAATCTGGAATAGGGATCCAAGGAATGAAAATCAAAAAAAAAAAAATATTAGTCCGTCTTATATGTACTTAGATAATAAAAAAATTAAGACACGTATTTTTTATTTTATCGAAATTACCAAAAACTACTGAGATATAGCATATTAAATTTACGGAGTAGGGGCTAATTACGTCACGCCATCGTATATTTTGTACCACGGCGTGACGTCATGCGACATTTCAAATCAATATATTATCTTCCAAAGTATTAGAATGAAAGAAAAAATACGTGTGCAATATTTTTTATAAATCTATCTGATGGACATTAAATTATTTTTATAGAATACAACCCAATTGTGGCAAAATCTTTGCCCGTAGCTAAATGGTTGACAAAAATGTATACCTACCCATATCAAACACCCGTGCTTCCTTGACATCTACTTTCTTGTCATTGTTTTATCAGCACATCTTTGAATTTTCAGGCAAAATCTTCAACATAGCTTACCCAGGCCATATAACGCGGGTGGTCGAGATAGACCCTATACCAGCTCATCATACATGGCCATGCACACGAGAAGGCCTCCATGACTGGTTCCACGTGTATTATAGGATGTACGATGATGACAGGTTCCAGAAGTTTAACAGTGGATTTGAAACCGCTCCAAAGTACACTTATGAGAAGGTGAAGTTTTATTCTGTTTTTATTTCATTATCAACCTTTTTATCGTCCCACTGCTGGGCACAGGTCTCCTCTCAAACAGAGAAGGATTGAGCATAATCACCACGATTTCAGACTTAAAGTCCAGGTTTCCTTAAGATGTTTCCCTTCACCTTCAGTAATCAGTCATTGGTGTCAAAGATATACTTAGAAAGTACATATAACTTTAGAAAAGTTACATTGGTACTTGCCTGACTTGGTATCGAACCCGCGCACTCATACTTGAGAGGCTGGTGTTTTAACCACTAGCCCACCACGACTCATCATCATCATCATCTCAGCGTTAATCCCAGTCGCATCTGAAGCTTTTTCAGCTTTGGAATCTTGGGTCCGCTTTACCAGCCTAACTGCTGATTTTGGCTAAACTTCGATATTTTCCGTGAGGCGACTGCCGTCTGACCTCCACAACCCGAAGGCGATATCGAAGCATTGCAGCTACACCAATTGTTGGACTTTTGAGGGCTCCAACAACCCGTAACGACTGCCATTAGATGTTCGTATGGCAACCGGGACCAACGGCTTAACGTGCTTTCCGAGGCACGACCAGACCAGTGCAAATATTCATATTCATGCATACAAATATTTGCACTCCGCGGGGATCGGAACCGCGCCTCCTTGCGCAGCGGCTACGTTAGCTACCGCTACGCCACGGAGGCTGTCCAACCACGACTATCTGTTTTTATTTATGGCAAATAAATGTCGACTATTCTGCCAATGGCGCCGATTCTGTCGTTCACAAACTAATTTTAAGTTATTTGCATCTTTTTCTTTCCATTTCGTTAAGAGAAGGATAGAAGATAATATTTAAGTTTAATCCTGTCAAATTAAGATATTCCATAGACAGTTTAGACTCGATTATAAACATGGCGCCCAAAAATACATCAATTTACGTCAGGCGCGGACTAATTTGACAGGTCTAAACTAGAAAGAAAAATATGTACTGAAGATTTAGTTTAGTTTGTAAACCAGGGAATCGGGGCCAATGCTAACCTATTTTTAGGTTATTTTCAAAGTTCGTTAAGTATTAAAATATGTATACAATAAGTAAAGAAAACCCCGTCCAACCCAAAAGGATAATAAATGTTAGGTATACACATGACCAAATAAAATATGAATTTTTACATAATCATCATAGTGACAATACTAATGAACTTTGTAATAATATTTTTTTTTACGGGAATAAATTCAAACTTCCCCGAAATTTGGTAATTTTTTAAAAAGTGACAACACCATTTGGGACGGAGCGATTAAGGATGCGATCGCGTGCCGCCTGGAGATTTTTTTTAAGCTAAGCCCGGCTTTGTAGGTATTATTAGAATCAGTAAACGATACCTAACAATACCTTCACGGATCAGACAGGGTTTTCTTTACATATTGTATATTATATTTGCTAGGTTTCTAACAGGATTGTCAATATTATTTTTGCAGGCCCAACAAATGATCATGCAGACCAGAGATTTATCAAAGGAGGCCACAGAACATGTCTTAGAAAGGTGTCTGATCCCAGCTGGTGATGGTCTCTACAGGTACCTTTAACACATTGACTGTTGTTGGACTGTCAAATTGCAAGACATTGCTACTTTTAGCCACACGTATTATCCTTATACCCTGTCATATAGATCATCATTCTCCTGCCCTTATCCTTACCCTGTCATATAGATAAAAAAAAAAATTAAACTTAACTAAAAATCTAAATTCTTGAAACTAATTACAAACTAAACTAAAAAAAATATTGACAGCTGTCAAAAAGCTGCTATTTTTGCCAATTCTCTTCTTTTTTCCTATTACAGGTTCTCCTTCGACCAACGAATGAAGGAAGTAGCAGTGTTGCCATTCTCTGGAGAAATGTTAGGCAGAATATACACTACTACTAGAACACCCACGTTATGTTTTCTGGCGAAAAAAATCATCGACAACGGGATTTATGAGCCTGTGCCTTTTGTGATGGATGAGAAGGCATGGATTTACGGAAATTACAAATTTAAAGTAGTTAATGGAGGACATGATATTCATCTTGATAACGCTGATTGTATGGCTGAGGATATTTCTAATTTTCTGCTACAAGACGCCAAAACTAAGTCGAAGTTGTGATATTTTTACTAGTAAAGTTTGAAGTCGGTTTTTCAATGTTTTCTTTTTTAACCAATCACGCTTAGGTACCTATATGAATTTGTGCTGAACTTAATAATGACGTTCGCTCAGCGAGCTATGGAAAAATTATTGTTGTAATGTCCTGACTTTACACCTTCAGATTTCCACAAGTTTCGGTATCTTCAGAATTCATTAGGCAGTGTCAGGTAAACATCACGAGAAGATTGCCAAAACCACTTGTCGCGGTATTCTGATGAGGGGCCTTAGGCCTATTACAATAAAGTCAGAATGGTCGATAAGTGATCTCTTAATGATAGATTTTGACCAGTTTGGTAATCTACTAACAAAATGGCGTCTTTATGACTTTCCGGTGGTCAATCACTGACACTCCACTTCATATTAATAAATGTTCAAATTGAGCAGTAGTTTTTAGAGAATCATTTCTACTAACGGGTTTTATAATTCTTCTTTTTTTTCAAGGTGAGATTCAACCTCAACTCTTGATCAATGGCCTCTGTGGAATAGATACCAGAATTTTGCCAATAACACGTGTAACGAAGTATAGAAATTCTTAAAAAAAAATATTTCACAATAATGGCAGATATCGCCAATGACAGTTGAAAAAGACGGCCGCGTGAACCGACTATGAGGGAGGTTTGGAGGAAAGTCATGATGTGGCCACTATGCTGCGATATTTCAATGTTCTTTATGAATTATTTACTGAATGCACTTTTTACTAAGTACATAAATCACGCGCTTTTATTTAGTACACGACACCATAAATAGTTTTAAAAGTCCAATGAAAATTGCGCCTGACACTCATCTTAGCTTTCCCGTTAGAACTCCAGGGTCTTATATCATTGGCAATATGGCAATGTCATTTTATCACCGTTCTATTACGAGAAAACTGACCGAATTGATCGATTTTTATGAATTTAGTAGATTAATAAGGAACTTTTAAGGGCCTTATAAGAAGGCTCAAAGTCACTCAAAGGGCAATGGAGAGGGCTATACTTGGGGTTTCAATGCGCGATCGAATCAGGACTGAGGAGATCCGCAGAAGAACGAGAGTAACCGACATAGCCCGAAGAATTGCAACACTAAAGTGGCAGTGGGCTGGACACATTGCCCGTAGGACCGATGCCCGATGAAGCCGACGGGTTCTTGAGTGGCGACCACGCACCGGAAGACGTAGCGTGGATAGGCCCTCGACAAGGTGGACCGACGACCTGGTGAAGGTTACGGGAAATCGCTGGATGCGGGCGGCGCAGGACCGTTCGTGGTGGAGAACCTTGGGGGAGGCCTATGTCCAGCAGTGGACGTCTTTCGGCTGAAATGATGATGATGAATAACTTTTTAGCACAATGACAACGAAATCGTGTTGGAACAGACCAGGGCCCCAGGAGTCCCAAAATTTATATAGCAATAGGTTTATGTCCCAGCCTACAAGATGGCAAAAGTTATCATAGAAAATGGTGCCTACATACTATAGTTAAAAATCCTTACTTAAGAGGGGACTGTAGTGCCGAGAAATTTGAAGAAACTATTGCCATTGCGCCGCTTCTAATCGCTTCCCGTTAAGTGCGAAAAGGACAGTTGCAGTTCAGGCTGATTTAACCTACAAAACGTTGACCAAAAGACTTTTCGTATTCCGCTGTTTTCTTTTTCAAAACACGACTGATTTTAATAATTTTTATATCAGAATTTAGGGAAAAAGTATACCTATGCTTCTATTATTTTCTTTTATTTGTTAAAAACTTCCCACATTTGTCTAATAGTCGTCTGAACATCGCGTTAAAAATTATTTTTTTTGGGATTTTGAAATAGCATATTTCTTTTATTAATTAAGTTTCGGAAAAAATCAAATGATAGGGACACGTATGATCAAGGTGTGAAATTGTAGAAAAAATATAATTGCTCTAAAAGCGTTATCTACGAAGAAAACAGCAGAATACGTTTGTATGGGGAAAACGCCACTAGTTTCCTCTTAATATTATAAATCAGAAAGTTTGTTCCGCTTTCACGCCGTAACTACTGAACCGATTGCTTTAAAATTTTGCAGACGTAAAGTAAGAAGTCCAGATTAAATAATAGAGTACTTTTTATTCCGGAAAAAAATTGATATTCCCGAGGGAAAGCAAAAATATTGTAAGCTTCATACCAGTTCGGTGATAGATCGTTTCGTCGGTGTCGTTTAAAAAATGGTAATATATTGCAAACGAATATACACATGTAAACTTTGAAGCTAAATGATACGATAATTAATCCCCGACAATGAGGAATCTAAAGAGCGCGATATAGGTAACCGAATTCTAATTAAACTACACTGGTCACCACAAAAATCGGCCCACCTATATTTTACACGAAAAGTCATGATTTCATATTTTGAATGAAACAAATTATATAATTATTGATTTTTTTACTAAATAACGTCAGTTTTTTATGAATTAGTCAATACATTGTTTATTTTAATTGTATTTTTTTTTACAATTTTACAAAAATTAAAGAAAATCGCTATTTTAACCATATTTTAGCTTCAAGTAGAACACTCTGTAACTTTTTAGTCTTACATGTTATTAAAACAAAACCTTCACGTCAATATTTGGTGTTTCCCCCTCTTGCTCTAATCACTGCCTGCATTTGCTGTTTCATTGGCCTTATTAAAATGGTGATGCTTCCTTGAGGAATTCGATCCCATTCTTCTCTAATGGCGGTTTCCAAGGCTTCCAAGGTTGTAGGGGCGGGTTCTTGAGCTCTAAGCTTCTGTTTTAGCGTGTCCCATATGTGCTCTAAAGGATTTAAATCCGAAACTATTGCTAGCCACTCCATAACACGAATGCCAACCTCTTCCATGTACTATCTAATAATACGCGGTACGTGTGGCAGTGCATTATCATGCATAAACTGGAAATTTTCGCCGATGTAACCTGCATACGGCAACACATGATCTTCTAGGATGTCCGTTATGTAACGTGGAGCAGTTAAAGAACCCCTATTGCGAAACACCAACTCTGTACGTGCTGTCAAGGATATCCCGCCCCAAAACATAACAGAGCCTCCACCGTAACTGACAGTTTCTCTAATACAGCACTGAGCGTAACGTTCTCCTGGCCTACTCATGACATTACGGCGCCCATCAGAGCCGTATAAAGTCATTTTGCTCTCATTACAGAATAAAACTGAAGCCCACTGGTCTATAGTCCATTCAAGATGTTCCCTCGCAAATTGTAGTCTGGCTTGGCGATGAGCTGCAGTCAGCTGTGGTGCTGTTGCTGGCTTGTGAGGTCTTAAGTTCTATTCAAGAAGTCTTCTTCTCACCGTGCTATCACTTATAGTCACACCCCGCACTTCACGCAGCCGCCGATGGAGATCTACACCAGAAAGGTGCCGATTTCTTAGAGCCGATGTCACAATAAAGCGGTCATCTCTTTGATTGGCGACCCTTTGTCTTCCAGAACCTGTTCTCCTACGGTACTGCCCAGTCTCTTGAAACCTCTGGTATACTCTCCGAACAGCAGATCAACTGAGGTGTTGTCGACGAGCGACAACACGTTGACTGAAACCCGCTCGCAACAAAGCTACAACTTGAATCGCTTCAGCTTCAGTAGTATCCATTATTTGAGGTTAATTCAATCCGAATTATAATGATAATCAATAAAGTAACAATCGTCAATAATAAAAACAAAAAAATTAAAATTCCTGGTTGCGAATTAAACAGAGCTTAAGTGAATACTGCCATATTCATCAAACCGGAATTGGGCAGTGTTTATTTTAAAAATGTTTATTAAGTAGCCTCATATTTGTAAACATTTATCGTAATCAAATGTCAAAGATCTTATTCGACCCTAGACATAAACAAAAGATAGTTATAAATATTTATCTTTGAAATTGTAAAGATCAATAGTGAAAAAACAGGGTGGGCCGATTTTTGTGATGACCAGTGTATATTAAAAAATGTTGCGAATTAAAAAAAAAAATGCAAAGAAACTTTTTCGATTGAGATTGACTGTGAACGTTCTTAAGATTACGAGTTACATAGTAAAAGGACAATGACAGGATCAGCTCCCTGATTGCGTAACAGACTATAACTATCAATTAGGGTTGTAACGGAACTTCGCCTCCGCTTCCGTTACTGCGGAAGTTCCGCAAGAAATCGTAACTTCGCTTCCGCCTCCGCATCCGCACAATTTTTGCGGAGTTATCGGAGGTTTATTTATGTATATAAAAAAAAAAGTTAAAAAACTAAAACCCAACTACGACAAAAAACGACGCTGAAAAAGTATAAAACAAGATTTTCAGAATACTGAACTGAACAAAGTTGATAATGTAGTTGCAAGTAAATGGACACAGTAGTAATGTCATACAATACTATTCTGAAGTATGCAACATTCACTATGTAGAGATAAATTTTCATGTTTGGAGAGGCGTAGTCACACGTTACATATACCTACCTAATGTATGATGATGAATGTTGCATACTTCAGAATAGTATTGTATGACATTACTACTGTGTCCATTTACTTGCAACTACATTAGCAACTTTGTTCAGTTCAGTATTCTGAAAATCTTGTTTTATACTTTTTCGCGTCGTTTTTTGTCGTAGTTGGGTTTTAGTCTTTTAACTTTTTTTTATTTGTACTATTTTGGTGTTAAAGTGTATTTGTGGCGCATATTATTAACAAAAGTTAAACTGATGAACTAAAAACTAGGTACTTGACATATTACATCTACACGCACATATAACAACATAAGCCCGAAGGCATATAGCGCAGAGGCCATTTTATGGGAGATTTAGCCAGTTATAAAACTGTTTCCGCCTTCACCGCGTGGAGTTACTCCCAGCTTATGTCGTTTTCATTAGTGCATTACATATTCTAATAATGTTCACACTGCTCTACATTGCATAAAGCGATTCACAGTTTCCGTGATCCGCGCTTTACTCTTATCGCTCATATTTAACATCATTAAAGCATTCTTGTAATTATATACAAGCATAAAGCACTCGTGAAGCTCTTTCACGTGATACCAAACACGGTATATTTATTTTAATTTTATATTAACATAGAACTTTTTGTCCGCTAGAGGGTGCAATACTAAATTTGATGACAAGCTTTATAACTCATAACTAACAGAATATCAAGGCCCTTCTAATGGTAATGCAGTGGTCTTATTCTGATAAGTAGTAAAGAAGCTATGAACGAAAAGATGTGAATTATATGCAACTAGCCCATGAATACAGGTAAAGTCACACGCAAATGCTAGCAATATATATATATTCAAAATGTACAAGTAAAGGGCTTTCAAATGATACCAAACACGGCATATTTATCTTAACTTTAGTTTTTTACTCTGTATGTTTTGTCCGCTAGAGGGCGCTACAATAAATTTTGTGAAACCCCATATAGCCTATAACCAGCGGACAATTAAGACGCTTCTAATGATATATCATTTGTCGAATTCTGATAAGTAGTTTAGAAGTTACGAGGGAACAGATGAACATACATACATACATACATACATACATACATAGCCTGTCAAAATCATAACCCTCCTTTTGCTTTGCCGTAGTCGGGTAAAAAATAAATAACGCGCAAGCGGCGACGCTCGACAACCGTCCGACCGCGTCTGAGCGCGAAATGGTCAAAAATAAACTAGTGCGAGGCGGGAAAGCGGCAAACACAATTGGTTTCCCCTTAATTTTCATTACAAGAAGGTAATTTTTTTTCCAAGTATACTACTATTAATGTACGTATTTAAAATAAAAAAAATGTTCTAATTAACCATTAATTTAATTTTTTTCTTTAAGTACTTTCACCTCCGCCTCCGTTAACCTCAGCATCCGCGGAGGTGAGACTCGTCGCCTCCGCTATCAAGCCTCCGTTACAACCCTACTATCAGTTGGAATCAATTTGAAGCTTATTGCAGTTCCATTGCTACTTATGTTCGAAAATGTGTCTATTCAACAACCTAAATATAGCAATGAATGTTGTTGAACTGTCAAAATGCAACCCATTGCTACTGATAGTGCGTTACGCAATTACCCTGCAGATCGTGGTGCTCCTGCGTACCCCGCATTACATACAGCCTACACAACGATTTTTTGTATAAGCAAAACCCGAAACACGAGTCCAGTATTTTAAAAAAACTAATAAAATATAAAAAAGACGTCATGAAAAACTACAAAGTTATGAGCTTGTTATCTCACTTGGTTGTCCCAACAAAAATATGGTCAACGCACCGCTAGCCTGCCCGCGTATGAAGCGGTGCAGCTGTGGGGGGGCAGTCTCACTGTGCGCCTGGATCTATGATCTACCGTCAACTGTGTTGTGCGCTCGGTAACCACACTTCAACAATTTCTCAATGTATTTGGGAAAAAAATATTTGAATCGATTCAGTTGCTTATTCTGAACAATGTTCAGTTTTGAATAAAGAAAAAGTTAATGCTGTATATGTAACACACATATGTGCTTCTTACTTACCTAAGCTCAGCTTATCTAAGCTCAACCTAAGCTAAAAATGACTACAAGGAATGGCGTTCTTTAAATAAAACACTTCTAAAATCAAAAACTTTAATTATATTTGAGCTTGACGAAGTCTTAATGAACAACTTTTTTTTCCAAGTACCCACCTAAATAACAATCCATACTAATATTATAAATGCGAAAGTAACTCTGTCTGTCTGTCTGTTACGCTTTCCCGCTTAAACCTCTCAACCGATTTTGATGAAATTTGGCACAGACAATCTTTAGACCCTGAGAAAGAACATAGGCTACCTTTTATCCCGGAAAAAAATTATATTCCCGAGGGAAATCTAAAAAGCGCGATATAACCGAACTCCACGCGGGCGAAACCGTGGGCGGAAAGCTAGTACATAAATAATAGATACCAGTAACATTATAAATCAACAGATAAGCCAATAAATATTATAGAATGTTCCAACATCAGTTAGGGTTGTAACGGAGCTTCGCCTCCGCTTCCGTTACTGCGGAAGTTCCGCAAGAAATCGTAACTTAGATAAGAGGAAGTCTGAAAGTGGCACCGGTAGCTGAAAAGTTGTGTGGAAATCGGTTGTCATGGTACGGGCATGTGTTACGGAGAACTGAGGAGAATGTCGTGAGGAGAGTCTTAATTATGAATGTTGATGGCTATAGGAGTAGGGGAAGACCAAAGAAACGATGGATGGAATGTGTGAAGGATGATATGGCTAAGAAGGGTGTGACTGCCGAGATGGCTTCTGATAGGGATGCATGGAAGAAAAAGACATGTTGCGCCGACCCCAAATAAATTGGGATAAGGGCAGGAGAATGATGATGATGATGTTCCAACATCAATTTGTTTATTGAATAATATAATTGCAATCCATACTAATATTATAAATGCGAAAGTAACTCTGTCTGTCTGTCTGTTACGCTTTCCCGCTTAAACCACTTAACCGATTTTGATGAAATTTGGCACAGACAAACTTTGGACCCTGAGAAAGAACATAGGCTACCTTTTATCCCGGAAAAAAATGATATTCCCGAGGGTAATCTAAAAAGCGCGATATAACCGAACTCATACTTACATAGCTAGTACATAAATAATAGATACCAGTAACATTATAAATCAACAGATAAGTCAATAAATATTATAGAATGTTCCAACATCAATTTGTTTATTGAATAATATAATTGCAATCATCATCATCCCAGCGTTAATCCCAGTCGCATCCGAAGCCTTTTCAGCTCTGGAGTCTGGGGTCCGCTTTTACCAGTCCAACTGCTGATATGGCTAAACTTCGACATTTTCCGTGAAGCGACTGCCGTCTGACCTCCACAACCCGAAGGCGACATCGAAGCATTGCAGTTAGACCAATTGTTGGACTTTTTTGAGGGCTCCAACAACCCGTAACGACTGCCACTAGATGTTCGTATGGCAACCGGGACCAACGGCTTAACGTGCTTTCCGAGGCACGACCAGACCAGTGCAAATATTCATATTCATGCATACAAATACTTGCACTGTGCGGGGATCGAACCCGCGCCACCTTGCGCTGCGGCCGCGTCCGCTACCGCTACGCCACGGAGGCTGTCATATAATATAATTGCAATATTATAATAAATACATTTTCTTTCGCTTTTCTCAGTCACTGGCCGGCCATTCTCTACTTTACTAAACTAAACTAAATTTCAGTTCAGTGCATCTTTTTCCTTCTATTTAGCTTAATCCTGTCAAAATTGAGTCCGCACCTGACGTAAATTATATTCCGGTTAAGTAGGCACGACCTCTCAAGATCGACTAAGGCCCTTTTTTTTTGATATGGCATCTCGTAGGCGGCCATAAGAGGCCGTAACTACTTAACCGGACTTTCCTGTGGATGCCTTAATTAAAAATTAAAGCCTCCAGCCAGGGGCACTTAAAACTAACTTAAAATTAGGCGACTACGCACTAAGGGCCCCTGTGGGGTACGAACCTCGGCTTAGGGCGTCGCTAGAGCAACAGGGGACGGCTGGATCGAAAGTTATACTTAATGGTTTGATGACCGCGGCGTTTCCTAGTACTAGCTCTGAGAAGAAACGCCGAAACAAACTCAGAGGTCATTGTTGGGACATTATTATAATTACTGGCTCAGCTGCGGCGCGGGCTGGCCTTCATCAGACAAGGGACTAAGGTCCGTATTACAGAACGTCACTCAAAACTCAAGCTTTACTTAAGTCTCGTTTCAAGCCATTTGATTGGTTGAAACTAGTTGTAATGTAGATATCAATGCTTGAGTTTCCTTCTGGAATACGGGCCTAAGAGTTAAAAAAAATAACTGACGGACGTTTATTCGCTATGCTTTTAATCGCCTCTTACTTGTCTATGGATTATCTTAATTAGACAGGACTTAACTAATATGTTACCTTCTACCTCTTTTTTAAATGAAATATCATGAAAAAGACAACAATGACACTTAAGAAAAATCAAAATCTATTTTCTCGTAAAATAACTATAATTTATTAACTTTGAGCAAGGAGTTATTTCTATAAATAATATCGATAAAATAATAATAAACTAACTTAAAAGTAATCTTTAGTGGCATTTGTTACACGACCAAACAGTAGTTGTATTTAACTGGAGACTATACTCTGTTTTTTAATCTCGTAGACTAAACTGACATTACGAGTGTTGGCAATTTATTGCAATTCTTAAATAGTGCCGAAACTTAGCGTTCATAAAATCAAGTATCGTTTTTTTTACAATAAGTTATCCTGAAATAATGTGTAGGTACTTATTAAAAACGTAATAATACAAAATAAATAATGTAAATTTGACATTTGCATGTGTCAATTTACTCTACGAGATTAAAAAACAGAGTATAGTCCAGTTAAATACAACTACTGTTCGGTCGTGGACACTCGTGGAACGAATGACATTTGATTTGACACCTGTCACTGTGACATTTGTTTGTTTGAAACTGACAGGTGTCAAGGGCGCATTCCTTATCGGCCGCTGGGTACAGACGACAGCACATCAAACTACTATAATCTGTCAGATTTCTTTATTAAATTTTTAACTTTATCTATAAAGCGTTAAGGCTCAAGGTTGATTGGATTTTTTTTAGTTTCAGGTAGGTTGATCTGCTGTCGTCCGTAAATAATGGCAACCCTGTTTAACTTTGTGTAAATAAATCCAAAAATATATTTTTTATAGTATTATATAAAATAACTATAAATAAAATATACATAATTTACATCACTCAGTAAATAAACACACATACAGTGGCACATTTTCTTGAAAATTTCTTAGAAAATATGGAATGAGGGTTCTTCATTAACATTCAAATTATCCTATTTTTAGGATTTCGTTCCCAAATGGCAAAAACGGGAGCCCATTTCTAAGACCACTGTCCGTCTGTCTGTCTGGTTTTTCATTAACCGTGATAATTATACAGTATGTTAAATAACAGAGGGCATTCCCTTAAACTCGTTAATATATATCATTAATAGATTAAAATAAAAATATCAGCATAGAAAAATAAGCATAAAAAATCCAAATAAAAAAAAATTCTAATTGGAAATAAATTTGAAACCTCCTGTTTTAAATCAAAATAGTAGTCGTCATGTATAAATAAATTGCGACATTGCCGTCTTTCATGTTCGCGTGTACAGTGTGTTTCTTTTACATGTCAATTTAAAATTTTTATTGAATATTTTCATATTGGAAAAAATTTTAAAACATTTTGTTTTCGAATGGAAATATTTTTTTTAGCATGTATGTATGCTATACTATTTCGAGTTAACGGGAACGCCCTCTGTTAGTTAACATACTGTATAGTTGAAATGATCAAAGATGATGTAAGTATACTACTCTGGTGGTGATCGATCACAGAGTCACACACAGCGATCAGGGGAGTGATCGCGCTAAATAAAACGGTAGAAGTTCAACTCTTGTTCGCATCTAATCCAGTTAAAGTTATGCTTTAGTTTCGATCACATTTCGTATCGCGCTAAACTTTTAACTTCGGTTGAAGTAAAATCAATGTAGATATGAGTGATACATTTCGTCAGATATAATAATTAAAACTAAATAAAATATAAGTCAATCTAATCGTTTAGAAGTTTGGCAAATGGCATAGAAAAAGTCTTTTTCATTTGACAGCGGTTACGTTCCAATTGCGATGCAGTTATGGTTAAACCATTGGTTGAATTATATTAGCGCGATTGCCCACCAGGGGCCCTAGTCTGCCATTACAATAGTGTCAAAATGTTCCATCACCTCCCTAATCGGCGAACACATTTTTGTCATATGATTGCGACTACTTGGGATCGTTTGGACTGAACGGACCAATGGGCGGTCTAAACGATCCCAACTAGTCGCAATCATTTGACAAAAATGTGTTCGCCGATTATGGGGCAGATCTCATAAATCGATTTTGACAAGCTTTGTAATCTACTAACAAGATGGCGTCATTATCACTTTTCAGTGGCCAATCACTGACACTCCACTCCATATTGATAAATGTTCAAATTGAGTAGTAGTTTTTATAATAATATAAAATAGCCGAAAGACGTCCACTGATGGACATAGGTCTCCCCCAAGGATCTCCAAACGACCGGTCCAAGCCTCCGGCATCCAGCGGTTTCCCGCGACCTTCACCAGGTCGTCGGTCCACCTTTTTTGGGGGCCTACCATGCTGCGTCGTCCAATCAAGAACCCGTCAGCCCCATCGGCCATCGGTCCTACGGGCAATGTGCCCGGCCCTGCAAATCTTCGGGCTATGTCGGTTACTCTCGTTCTTCAGCGGATCTCCTCATTTCTGATTCGATCGCACAGTGAAACCACAAGCATAGCCCTCTCCATTACTCTTTAATAAATAAACATACATACAGTGAAATTTCAACTGTCTACCGGTTCAAGAGATTCAGCTCGATAACTGAGATACGGAAGGGCAGTAGTATTGAACCCTAGAATGTAAGTGTAAATTTCGCCATCAAAAGACATTCATCTAGACAGTATCGTCTAGAAAACAGCAACGTAATTACGAACACACTATCAGTAGCAATGGGTTTAATTTTGACAGTTCCACAACATTCATTGCGGTATTTACGTTGTGGAGCAGACACATCTTTCGAACATACAGAGCAATGAATTAGCAATATGCATCAAAATGATTCCTATTGACAGAAATAGTGTGTTCGGCAATTAAGGTCTTGGCTGACACAAAAAAAGTTACAATTTAGAAAAAACTTTACCGTCTTTTAAAAACGCATTTATAAAAGGAGCAACTCTTTCAGGATGCGTAAAATGAACATCATGGCCTCCGTCCACTTCGACGCTGTGAAAATTATTCAGTGTTGCCATTCTGTCCAAAAGTTCCTTGACGCCCTGCCGCCATTTTAGTTTTGGCGGGACTTTTTTGGCGCCATCACTGGCTGCTATGAACAAGGTCGGTGGTATCGTCTTAAAGAGTGCAAAATAATAATCGTTCCCATAGTTCTGCGGCGCGAGATTTTTTAGGCGATTATCCCATGATAAATACCTGAAAAAAAAATACGGTGTACGAAAATCTTAGAAATTGCATTTTTGAACATTCTTTTTTTTACTTTATAAATTAGTGCTTGGCCGCGATCCTGCCTGATGGTAAGCAGTGATGCTATCGTTGATGGTAAAGTGCGCTATTTTACTAAGAGCCTATTCTCTCTAGCTTTGAAGACACTAAAATTGTAGTCAGACGAAAACACCGTCGCAGTACTTCGATATACACGGTATAATGGACGAGGTGAAACGCTTCGTCCAGATCGTAGTGGTGTTAACAACGTAAGGGTGAAAACTCGCCCTACGGCGGTTCCTCCGAGGATGGAACGGAGATGAATATTGTCTTTTTCCTAATTTACAGACTAGCTCGAACTGTTTTTTATTTATAAAAATCCATCAAATAACACGATAGAATATGTATTTGACTATTATACTCAGTGTATTTCATTCTTGTACTCAGATGTTAATTTTACCATATCCTTATGTATTTTATTGGGAGTACAAAAATAATACAATATACAATATGTAAAGAAAACCCTGTCTGATCCGTGAAAGTATTGTTAGGTATCGATAACTGATTCTACTAATGCCTACAAAGCCAGGCTAAACGTAAAAAAAATGCTTCTAAAAAAATAAATATTAACATGCGCGGGCGAAAGGGGGCAGGATACGCGGCACGCGGTCGCATCGCTATTCGCTCATAATAATACCGTCAAAAATGGTGTTCCCTTATTAAAAAATTATCAAATTCTGAGGAAGTTGGAATTAATTCGCGGAAAAGAAAGATTATTCCAAAATTCATTAGTATTGTTACTATGATGGTTATGTAAATTTTCATATTTTATTTGGTCTTGTGTTTACCTAACCTTTATTATCCTTATGGGTCGAACGGGGTTTTCTTTACATATTGTATAAATGCATCACACTCAACTCTAGTATTAGGTACTTACCCTACTTCACCATGTTTGCGCATGAATTCTATGAATTGATTCACATTGGCGAATGCAGGTATATTCTGCGTCTCATCCGTTTTCTCATTCCCATTACTCGTTGACGCCTCTTCAGAAGTATTCCGAGCTCCATTTACTTTGGCATTTTGTCCCTGATCTTCATTTAGACTTTTGTCAATTGTCTGTTTTCTGTAAACGGCTTTTATGTAGTCGTTTTTATTGACTATTTTTTTAACCCTTATGTGAGTGACGAGGTACCCAGGTGCCTTTGGCGTTTTCAAATTCTAAAAAAAGTATGTTTTACGCCCTACAGGTAGCTGTGACTTCCTGAGAGCTCTTAACTATTTATAAATTAGATATTTTTTAAGGTTTTGACCAAGTCTACTATTTACAATGTTTTGTGGAAACTAAAATATATTTCAAACTCACAATCGAGTGACGAGGTACCTGGGTACCTCTTTGTGTTTTGTGTGACTATGAAGATAGTTATTTTGATTCGTACAAAAATTACATAATAAACATTTGTCAAAGTGTTTTATTTATATAAAAATTACAAATTCTTTGTTCATACAGTATTAGAACAGCTCTTGAAGCGAATGTTACGTCATGTTCGACGAGTTACTTATTGCATGTTCATCACAAATTGTTTTTTTGCAGTTAGTGCAAGCTTTCTGAGTTTTTCTTTGCTTGCGTTTGAGTTCTCTGTACCTATAGATAACAACTTTCGACGAATGTAACACTCCCTGTTGAATTTCGTCTAGACCGATTTATAAGAGTTTTAAATCCAGAAAATTTACGGCCTCAGTTTGTAATGTTATGTACATATTCAGATATACTTACACTTATTATTTATACTCATATTCATACTTATATATGTATCATTCATTTCCACGGTCCATAATATGCTTTCCATTATTATGAGGCTCTGTTTTGATCATATTCCACTACACCAGGACTCATTTTTCTGTTTACAGACTCAGTCCTCAACTTTACGCCTAAGTTTCGGCTACTTAGTGACCCCTTAGCGTAGGAAGCCGTACCTATGCAGGACTGTATCACTTTTTCCTATCAAACACTGCACTTTTTAATTTAATACCATTTATATTTACATTGTTACAGAACATTTTCATTATTTTGACATTTTTTTGACAACATTGTTGATGATGTATCTATGACAACCTTCTCATCAAAATTCTTGTTGGTCTGCTAATTTTATTTCATAATTGTTATTCGAACTCTTTTATGGTAAAATTATTTACCGTTCCTCGTCCATATTTTCGAATATTTTAAATTTCGACCTCCAACCGTTCTGCGGGGTTTCTTTAGGAATCATCGCAGAGCAGTGGTCAGTCGAGCTCTGGCTTCCAAACAAGCCTCTTAAAAGTAGGTCTCCAGTAAACGTTGCCTCGAGAGCCCTTCTAGGGTTTTTCCTGCTGTGCCAGTCTCTATATAACTGGTGCGCCTGGAGCTGCCTGGCCCTTTGCCGCCGGAGCCTTCGACTGCTGCCGGCCTTGTGACGCCGGGGCAGTCCCTCTTCCGTAGCTGCCGCCGGTCCACCAGGGCCGCTCCTCTGTACCTGCCGCCGGTCCACGAGGGCCGTTCTTCCGTTGCTGCCGCCGGTCCACCAGGGCCGCTCCTCTGTAGCTGCCGCCGGTCCACCAGGGCCGTTCTTCTGTAGCTGCCGCCGGTCCACCAGGGCCGTTCTTCTGTAGCTGCCGCCGGTCCACTAGGGCCGTTCTTCTGAAGCTGACGCCGGTCCACCAGGGCCGCTCCTCGTAGCTGCCGCCGGTCCACCAGGGCCGCTCCTCTGCAGCTGCCGCCGGTCCACCAGGGCCGCTCGTCCGTTGCTGTCGCCGGTCCACCAGGGCCGCTCGTCCGTTGCTGTCGCCAGTCCACCAGGGCCGCTCGTCCGTTGCTGTCGCCGGTCCACCAGGGCCGCTCGTCCGTTGCTGTCGCCGGTCCACCAGGGCCGCTCGTCCGTTGCTGCCGCCGGTCCACCAGGGCCGCTCGTCCGTTGCTGTCGCCGGTCCACCAGGGCCGCTCGTCTGTTGCTGTCGCCGGTCCGCCAGGGCCGCTCCTCCGTAGCTGCCGCCGGTCCACCAGGGGCCGCCCTTCACCATCACCCATCAATCATTCATCTACATTATTCATTTTTATACTTCCATCTTGTCTTTTCTGTATACTTAATAAATACTGTCTCCCTCTAAAGTCTTTTCTTGTCGTTACACGACAGTTTGGGTCATTTTTCTGTTTACAGACTCAGTCCTCAACTTTACGCCTAAGTTTCGGCGACTTATTGACCCCTTAGCGTAGGAAGCCGTACCTATGCAGGACTGTATCACTTTTTCCTATCAAACACTGCACTTTTTAATTTAATACCATTTATATTTACATTGTTACGGAACATTTTCATTATTTTGACATTTTTTGACAACATTGTTGATGATGTATCTATGACAACCTTCTCATCAAAATTCTTGTTGGTCTGCTATTTTTATTTCATAATTGTTATTCGAACTCTTTTATGGTAAAATTATTTACCGTTCCTCGTCCATATTTTCGAATATTTTAAATTTCGACCTCAAACCGTTCTGCGAGGTTTCTTTAGGAATCATCGCAGAGCAGTGGTCAGTCGAGCTCTGGCTTCCAAACAAGCCTCTTAAAAGTAGGTCTCCAGTAAACGTTGCCTCGAGAGCCGTTCTAGGGTTTTTCCTGCTGTGCCAGTCTCTATATAACTGGTGCGCCTGGAGCTGCCTGGCCCTTTGCCGCCGGAGCCTTCGACTGCTGCCGGCCTTGTGACGCCGGGGCAGTCCCTCCTCTGTAGCTGCCGCCGGTCCACCAGGGCCGTTCTTCGTGTAGCTGCCGCCGGTCCACCAGGGCCGTTCTTCTGTAGCTGACGACGGTCCACCAGGGCCGCTCCTCCGTAGCTGCCGCCGGTCCACCAGGGCCGCTCCTCTACAGCTGCCGCCGGTCCACCAGGGCCGTTCTTCCGTTGCTGCCGCCGGTCCACCAGGGCCGCTCCTCTGTAGCTGCCGCCGGTCTACCAGGGCCGCTCCTCTGTAGCTGCCGCCGGTCCACCAGGGCCGCTCGTCCGTTGCTGTCGCCGGTCCACCAGGGCCGCTCGTCCGTTGCTGTCGCCGGTCCACCAGGGCCGCTCGTCTGTTGCTGTCGCCGGTCCGCCAGGGCCGCTCGTCTGTTGCTGTCGCCGGTCCGCCCGGGCCGCTTCTCCGTAACTGCCGCCGGTCCACCAGGGGCCGCCCTTCACCATCACCCATCAATCATTCATCTACATTATTCATTTTTATACTTCCATCTTGTCTTTTCTGTATACTTAATAAATACTGTCTCCCTCTAAAGTCTTTTCTTGTCGTTACACGACAAGTTCTCGGCCAAACACGTCCTGCATTGCAGATCTCACATGTAATTTTGATGTCATAATGAGAATTTTTGACTTATATATTTTTAACACACATTGTAGACTTGATTGTTTCAAAAACTTTCTACGTTTGTCACTCGAAACCAATTGTGGGTTATGTTCCATGTAAATGATATATGCTGCCACAGCTGCAATATCAATGATATTATAAAGAAGTGCTAAAGGCCACTGATTTGTTCTGCGTTTGACGGTATATTCTGCTAACAGCTTATCCATGCTGTCCACTCCACTTTTGGTTTTATTATAATATAAAAATATCTGGCATGGCAGTTTCCTTATTACTTTCAATAACTGGTGAAATGTGCATCGATGACAACAACAATACATTGTTGATGACAACATTATTACTGCTTTATTGTTTCAGTTACGTAAGAGCACACAATCTCTTCTTTGCTAAATAAGAAGTTAGAAGAATAAACAGCCCTCATCTTATGTGCTTGCACATTTGCAGGAAGAACCCGTTTATTTTTTCTTACCGCTCCAACTAGTACGACTCCTACATTTGTTTGACGTAAGCCATCACTTGACTTTCCTGTATATATTTGACCATTTAGGGGGTAAGAATTATTTGCATCACAAGCTCAGTATATTTTTATGCCATATTTTTCAGGTTTTGATGGCATATATCGAGTAAAGCGAGTCCGCCCACGATATCCGTATAGCTGTTCGTCAATGGTATTCATTATAGCATTTTGATTCTATCATGAGTTCATCGCAGTCCCAAATAATGTTAGGTGGCTGGATTTCCACAGTTCTTCTGCGCCAATAACCGCACTCTATCATTCCGCCGCTTTTATGGCCACAGATTGTCAACTGTTTAACTTAGCTAAAGTAATAATATTCAAAGTATGTAATTATGTAGGTATAACACAAAAACAGATGATGATTTGGTTACATTACTTAAAAAGTATATGAAGGTACCCGGGTACCTGGTCACTCTGTTAAAGGTGTTTTATTTGTCACTCACATAAGGGTTAAATACATTTTTACCGACGTTAAGCACTTTTGAAAACCATTGAATTCGTGTAAGCATGACCGAGCTGACACCATGATCGCTACAACGAGATATACATATGTATATTCGTTTACGGCATTTTACGTGGGTAACAAATAACAAATGCCTTGCCATGGCGCCTTCGCCGGGCCGGAACAAATGAGGTAGACCAAAGAAGTGCTGGCTTGACGTTGTAAGAGATGACATGCGTGCCAACAATCTCACACCACGGGATGCCAGAGATCGTGCGAAATGGAGGCGTATATGTAGGAAAGGGGACCCCGGGCTCCAACGCGGAAGCCGCGGATGCAACCGGGATTATACGCTGAGATGATGATGATGGCAAGATTATTACTTACTTATCAATAGAAAATTCTCGAAAGTTCCTTGCAAGAATGATTTGACTTTGTTTTCTCGTCAAATCCCTCTGCCGTTCTAATGCTTGCAGCGCCATCTCCCTGGTGAATGGCTGTCATAAACATAGCAGCAAGACTTTATTAGGTTCTTAACAATACTATTAGATGTACAAATAAGTTACCGTCGTTTAACAAAAGATGTCCTCACTAAGAGGTTACGTTGAAATTATCAGATGTAAAATGTGATATCGTAAGTTCAGACATCTGGTAATAACATACACTTAGAGTATTAGTGACGCTGTATCAGTATCACATATTTCTTTTTGTGTAAAAATTTCAAGTTTTGTGCCGAATAAGCAGCATTTGCGGGAACTTTTTTTTAAGCTGCTTTAAGCGAGAGAAGTTGTCGTGAGTGATTTCAAAAGTTTAGAAACTGTGACTTTGATGTGGAAGACCGAAATCGTACGAAGACACGGAATTGGAAGCATTATTGGAGGAAGATAGAAGAAATGATAATAATAGAATGAACAAAATGCGCCCATTACCACCCACTCCAGATATGACAAAATTATTGTACAGCACTAGCTTAAGTCGTGGTGGCCTAGTGGTTAAAACACCAGCCACTCAAGTATGAGTGCGCTGGTTCGATTCCAGGTCAGGCAAGTACCAATGTAACTTTTCTCAAGTTATATGTACTTTCTAAGTATATCTTGGATACCAATGACTGAAGGTGAAGGAAAACATCTTGAGGAAACTTGGACTTTTAGTCTGAAATTGCCAATCCGCATTGAGCAAGTGTGGTGATTACGCTCAATCCTTCTCTGTATGAGAGGAGACCTGTGCCCAGCAGTGGGACGATAAAAAGGTTGATGCTGATGATGACTAGTTTAATAAGAGACTCTCTAGCCTGGAAGATACTTAAATGGTAGTAATACCTACCTTTCGTTTAAAGTTTTCCCAAATATAGTTTTCATAGTAAGACTCATAGTATTTTTGGTACTCCATATGGTCCTCATCCTGCATCCTCATAAAGGTAGGTCCAGCATCCAGCAGAATCATCTGACTGATCCGACCAGGGTGGATAACGTTGTAGAACAGCCCTGAAAAATAAAATAACGGTCATCTGCCCTTTTCTTTTGTTTCCGGGGTGGAAAATCCTCATGGATGTCCGACGCCCTGGGGTGGGCGACGGGGTCTGTCAGACTCTTACTGACTAAAAATTACCCCGGTGTTCCATCTCACACCTACACCGGGGTTGCGAGTACAAACACTGCTTCCGCAACCCCCGATTGGTGCTGGCCGTGGCACCGTGGGCCTCCTCGGGTTCGGGGGGGGGATCGGGGCTGGAGGTAAGGTGTATGACTCCCCCCGTGACGTCTAAGAGTGGTGCGCGTGAAACACTTCTCGCCGCCACCTCGGGTACTGATGATTGGGGGGCGACTCATCTATCACGGCATTTTTGGCACAGTTATTCCGGGTCTTGCGGTTTGTTTAAGTAAGTTTATATGTTTGTAAACGCATCCACGATACAAAGAAATTTTGGGTCGGCTTTCAGTCTAACGGACTTCTTCATCTTCTTCAGCCTATAGAGGTCTGTCAATGCTGGACAAAGGCCTCCTCCAAGGCTTTCCACAATGACCGGTCTTATGCTGCCCGTACCCATCGGCTTTCCGCGACCTTCTCCAGGTCATCGATTTACCTAACGGTTCTTGTGTTCATTATTATACACAGTATTGTATAAAGTCATGTGTTTTTTTTAATGAACAGACAGCTGTGCTGCTAGGGAGTTTGTTCCGCAACTTCTTCCCAGTGAAAGCACTATAAAGTGGCAAAGGGCGGGCGTTTTGGAGGGACTGTCTTATGTAATATTGACGTTCAAAAAGTGCTGATTCTCAGCGTAACTAGAATAAATTACTTGATTTGACCTTGTCGGGGGCCCTCCCTACGCTGCGTTTTCCGGTATGTGGCTTCTGCTTTCTTTCCTTACCTTGTTCGCATCCCATAGAGTGCCCAATAAAGATGAATTTCTCCCAGCCAAGATGTTCTATGACGAACTCCATCGCAGCAAGAAAGTGGAACCTCATCAGTTTCGTACCTGGTAGATGGAAGACAAGTTATTCTTTAACTGGACGACAGATAGCTGTGCTGCTGGGGAGTTTGTTCCGCCGATGGTGCTGACAATACGACAATAAATTAAACATCGTGTACCTCAATACATTCTCAGTCTACCTATAAAAAATCATATAAATATATCCATTAGTTTAGTCACAGGAAATTATTTTTAATTTTTCACATTTTCTACATGATGTAGTTGTTGATAAGGAAGCGCTTACAGGTTGATGTTCACCGCATCCAGCGGTACTAAACTGTTATAACAATGGCGCAAAAAAAAGCAAGTCGATACAGGACAGCAATTATTTAAAACGTATAAATTTGTCATTCCAACCGATTCCATTGTCATTATGCTAAATAATCGTAATCTGCTAAATTCATAATGATCAATCAATTCGGTCAGTCGACTCGTAATGAAATGGTGATAGGATGACATTACCGTATTGCCAATATTATAAAATCCGTTAGTAGAAATGATTTTCTAAAAACTATTACTCAATTTGAACATTTATTAATATCGACTGGAGTGTCAGTGATTGACCACTAGAAAGACAATGTTTCCTAATCTACTGTATCGGTACCTACAAACGCCACATGGAACAACGCGTCATAGTAACGTCACACGAATTCTACATCTCGCAATCAGAGTTTACCGTGCAACTAGCATACATACAACTTCCCAATTTCAAGCACTGGGTAAGTGCCCGCTTGACATAACACACATCTGGTCGGAGGATCCTCGCTTTTCTATGGAGGATGAGTGAACTTTACTCCCTGTTCCTCATGCCTCCACACTGGGTAAGGTAAGATGGCTCATCATCATCATCATCATCAACCTTTTTATCGTCCCACTGCTAGGCACAGGTCTCCTCTCATACAGAGAAGGATTGAGCTTAATCACCACGCTTGTTCAATGCGGGTTGGCGATTTCAGACTTAAAGTCCAGGTTTCCTCAAGATGTTTTCCTCCACCTTCTGTCATTGGTGTCCAAGATATACTTAGAAAGTACATATAACTTTAGAAAAGTTACATTGGTACTTCCCTGACCTGGAATCGAACCCGCTCACTCATACTTGAGAGGCTGGTGTTTTAACCACTAGGCCGTGACTAGGCCACCACGACCAAGATGGCTCACGCTAACAAAATGGTGTATTTTTTTAGTGATTACCAAACTTGCCAAAATCGATTATTATGAGATCACTGATCGACCATTCTGATACTATTGTAATAGCAGACGAGGGCCTCTGGCGAAGCTAATAAAAGCGTGTTAAAAAAACAGATTAATTGAGAACCCCCTTTTTTGAAATTGGTTAAAAATAAATTTACCTGGAGGAAAAGGATCCGAAAGGCCGTTACCGGGCATATCGAATGCTACAAAGTGGTACACTCCGGTCATCAGCTCTATTATGGGTTCGAAGACTGAGCAGCTGTCCTGTCTCCCATGCACAAGGAGGACGGGGTACCCATCTGGATGACCACGGCTCACCACTGCAAAGACCACGATCTGTTGTAAGGGAATTATCATGGTGATGGGATATGATCGACAGATATCTCAAAAAAAAAGCGGGTGTTATTATGACCACACAACTGAAGTCAAATATCTTCAACTCCATCTGTAATTCTGTATGTATACAATATGTAAAGAAAACCCTGTCCGATCCGTGAAGGTATTGATACGTATCGATAACTGATTCTACTAATGTCTACAAAGCCAGGCTAAACTTAAAAAAAAATCCCCCTAAAAAAATAAATATTATTTCGCAAAAAGAGGTAACTTAATACAGGTGCGGTAAGCAACCATACCGCGGGCAGCGGGGGGCAGGGCACGCGGCACGTGGTCGCGTCGCTATTCCCTCATAATAATACCGGTGTTACCACTTTTTTTAAAATTACCAAATTTCGGGGAAATTGGAATTAATCCCGGGAAAAAAAGATTATTTCAAAATTCATTAGTACTGTTACTATGATGATTATGTAAAATTTTGTATTATATTTGGTCACGTGTTTACCTAATCATTATTATCCTTATGGGTCGGACAGGGTTTTCTTTACATATTGTATACATTATTTTTTGTTTATGCAAAACCCGAAACACGTGTCCAGGATTTATATGTGAAGAATGTATGTGTTACGGCTAAAACCCGAAGCGCGGCTGCACCTAGTTTTTAGCCGGTTAGAACTAGGTGTAGCCACTTACTCTTGGTTAAACCTAGTACGAGCCGATAGTTTTCGGGTAAAACTAGGTCTAGCCTTCATCATGCCGGTTACAACTAGGTCCAGCCATTCTCTGTTGGATATAACTAGGTCTATCCGATATCATTCCGGCTAGAACTAGGTGCAGCCGCGCTTCGGGTTTTAGCCGTAACATATGTACAAAATTCCA